>JAVIWB010003052.1:0-408786 GCA_031893035.1 Dermolepida albohirtum | reverse complement strand
CCAACCACTTCTATGGTCGCAAAATCCGTGAAACTATAGAGATCTTTAAGCACCCCAATAATCTTAACCGCGATGATGGCTACCCCCTACATAACGCTTGGCAATCCTGTATCTCTAATCTACCCAACCGTAACCGTAACGCTCCATTGACCCATGCCCCATTATCCATATATAAACACGTCCCCCATCGACTTACACCAGTTTTAGTGCAGTAGTTCAGCCCTGAAGATGTCCCATACAAATGGGTACGAAACGTCGGCAGATATATTAGTGACGCGGTTCCAGCCCGGAAACCCAGAAGCAGATAGCATAGGATTGGTATGTTTTTAATTCCACGTGCGTCAGCACGATTTGCACGCGATTTGCTCTGATTGTTCCCGACATGTATGTATTTTGTGTAAGTAAAAATTCTGCCAAACGTACAGGGACATACTATTTGTTCAATATTATCTCTTGTTTAGTATTGACTAAATTTTTTGACAAATGGACAAGTTTCCGAGACTGGCAGACCTTCTATACCAGGAACACTAAACACATCATAAATATCTTTACTAACATATACGCATAAATTCCAAGATATAACGTAAATATTTTTATATCAAATCAACTTATCTTGCTCTTTATATGTTGTCTGAAATGCAACTTACTTTTATGTAGCAAAAGTTGCTCGTTAATAGCAAAGGTTTGTCCAGGGTCGACCATTAGCATACGCTAATTTGATGAAAGCTTCTGGCTTCATATCAGTAGAAAAAGGTGAAAATCGAATGCATTTCTCTATTGCTATGAGACGACTTCAGCTCATTATGGTTTTATCAAACATCTTGGAATCGAATAGAATATGTTGTTACTTCAATAATCAGTGATATTCGGACATATGACAAAGGTAATAGGAAAATGCGGAGCGATGAATGTATACATTGCCTCCTCAATAACAGGTGTCCATAACAAAAAGCAAATTGTTCATACATTCCAATTTGCAAAATACATTGCCGCCCATTCATTAGTCCATTCACAAAGTTTACATATGATTTGAGGAGAATCTAACGTTTCAAAGCACGTTGCTGCATTCTTACAATCGTCGAAACACACTGCCGAATGAAATTCTTAATCAGAATTGCTTTACCGGTACTGACACCTTATCGGCAAAAGGGTCGCCAAGTAATTTTCAGCTATCAAATGGCACCTAGCCAATGTCGTGTTCGTCGTCCGTTGAAGAATAAAGAATTCAGAATCATTCCTTCTCTAATTAATGTGTAGCATCGCTATTAGACTCAATTTCACTTTATACCTCTATTTTACAGAAATTCTGTACAAACAACACAAGCAAATTGTATACAACAACGTTTGTTATTACACTAAGTCACTTGTGGGACTTTCGATGTATATAACCTAACATTTTAACAATTTTTAATAAACATCTGCACACTATTGTATCCACATATGGATAGAAATGACAATATTGGTAAAATGACGGTTATACCGGCCGAACAAATCTGGATAGAACATATGTACATATTTGGTACGTAGACTTCCGCGGTCGTGGTCCATGCTATCTGCTTCTGGGTTTCCGGGCTGGAATCGCGTCACTAGTATATGAAGATGTCCCATACAAATGGGTACGAAACGTCGGCAGATATACTAGTGACGCGGTTCCAGCCCGGAAACCCAGAAGCAGATAGCATATGTACATATGTGCATAATATCCATATGTGAATATCCTAAAAATATCCATATGTGGATATCTTGGTTGTGGAGATATTAATCCAACCTTGCGCAAGCACATTTAAATGTCCTATTTTTTGATCATTGATAATTATAGCCTCCCTCTCTCGTCAAATACAAAAATGTATTGAACGACAAAGCGAGAGCGCGTCTATCTATAACATATGTAGTAGACAGGGTGTTGTTAATATTAGAATGATTCCTTTTAACATTCTATTGATTTAATATTTTGCCCTTTGTTTCATTGCTAGGTAAGTAAAGTTACTAAAAATAAACTATTGCTTAATACTCGTATTTTATTAAAAAAAATTATTTGAACATTCACTTTATATGTAGGCAAGTACGAAATTATAGATCTTAACAAAAATATCGAGAATAATAAATATACAGTAATACATAACATAGTAATTAATGACCATGAACGAGATTGATGATGACAGAAATTTATGATTTTCGTGTTTCCTTAAGTGGGTTATTAGGCCTAATTAGCAGGCTTTGCATTGAGAATGACAATACATCACAAAGAGTAACATTAGTTGAATGTGTCAAAATAGAAATGTTTCTCTAGCTCCAATAAAAGATTTAGTTGAATTATTAAACTTAAATCAATATTTACTTGAATGAACATTATAAATAATGGGAAATGGACTTTTAGAATCGATTCAACTAACGTGCAAATACCTATTAAATATTTATGAAAATCGAAGAAACAGAGACGTTAGGTTCCGTTTGAATTCTTTTAACGTACATAAATCCGAATATCAATCAATTTTCTTTTAGTATACTCGATCATTTTGCTGCATACATATATTATTTAAAAGTATTTTATTTAGCAACGGCAACCTGTTAGAAATTATAAAATTTGTTTATTTAATAATTCTTTTTTCTGCTTTTTACAAGAAATTTTCTAAAGATCCATTTCGTAATTTGCATTGTGTATTTCAATAATTAAAAAATATTTTCCTGAAACAAAAGAGATTTTATCAAAAATAAGAGTGGGAATAAAATACAATTGAAGCAGAAAATAATTATTTAAACTTTTATCTTTTGTTTGGTGACTTGCTTAAAATTTTAATCCCTCTAAGGTATATAAATCTCACCTCTAAGGTATATAAATTTGCTTGTCGAAGAAGAAACAGATACGACTTATAATCTTTTTTCGACTTCGCCATTGCGGTTGAAAGATAAATCTTATATTTTACCTCTAACCTCTTTGACTTCAATACATGTAACGCTGCTTAATGGAGACTGTGGTTTATTAAATTAATCAATTAGGGTTAATATAACCCCTTTCCATAATAATTTTCGTATTCTGTATACGTATTTCGACTACTAAGTTATTATCATCGACAGATAATTAATCACAATGTCGCATTTGGAACCACGGTAAAATCCGCACAAAAACAAAGTCCGCACTAGACTTACACTATCGCCAAACACACAAGTGTGTTTGGCTTTACCGTAGTTCCAGGTACGACACTATGATTAATTATCTGCTAATGATGACAACTTACTTGTCGAAATACGTATAAAGAATATGAAGATTATTGTGGAAAGAGGTTATATTAACCTTAAGTGATTAATGCAACTTACCAGTTTATAGCTGATATATGAGTGATTTGTATGATTTTGATTAAGAAGTACTTAGTACCATAAAACGCCACAAATTTTAAAACAAAATTTTATTTATTCAACATAAACCTACATGTTTTTAGCAAGTTCATGAAGTAATTCTAAGCTTTTTGAAAAACATAGTTTCGCCGTTTGTTGAAAATTTTGTATTTTTCAAATGTTTTTTTAACTTTTGGGAACAAATAATAGTCCAACGGTGCTAAATCTGGAAAATAGAATGGATGGTAAACCAATTCAAAACAATTTCTTTAAGATTTCGTAGTATAATTAACGACTTTTGAGCAGTTGCATTAATTTGCGAAAATAGCATTCCTTTGGCAAACTTTCTGCGGCGTTTCTCTTATAAACATTGTGAAGAAGGTATTCTACAGAAATGTGCAATACTTCTGCAATAATCTTAAGCCTAATCCGTCGTTCAAGATTGTACGTTGGACAAAATCAATATTTTCCGAAGTGGTTACAGAAGTCGCTTTTACAAAGTGGTGATCATCTTTAATATATGATCTTCCTCTCTTAAATTTCATAACCTAGTTTTTAATAGTTTCGTATGATGAATACTGATCACCTATGGTTTCTGTCATATCAGTACAAATCTTTATCATAATCTACTCGTAATGCAGAATATGTAGAACTTCTTTTAGCATTTTCACAGATGTCGCCTTTTCCTGCTGAAGTTACTAATTTTTTCTACGTTTTCATCAATTTTTAATGAACTGAGACACTTTCGTGTTCGTCACATATTAGAATATCTTAAACTATTTAATTCAGTTCTCTATTATTCCTGTAAATACTTCCAACCGAAAACTTCAATTGGATCTTTTTAGAAGCTTCGCGAGAAAGATTTCCATTCAGTATAAATCTGGCGAAATTACTATACAAGATAGTCCGCTTTAAGATAAACAGCCATAATCAAGACTATCTTCAACAAGTATACGCAGAAAAGTCAGAAGGCTTCGGACTACAATAATATGGAAAAGGTTGCCATGGAGAAAGTTCATGGAAACCTCAAGTAATCTTACTTTACTTCTGACGATTAGTAAAAAAAAAATAAGTAAATTATGGCAATAGAAATATAATTGTTAGAGTTTCATTTACTGGATTTTTTTGTCGAAAATCTTCTATCTTTGAAGTGTTTTGATGTTTGTTTTTCAAATTCCACAGGTGTTCTTCTTTATGAGTATCTTTTGTAGTAAGATTTTATACACATAAGAAACAAATAACCTGCCCATATTTAGAAGACATGTTTTCCAATAGACTATTTCTTACTTCTCAGATATTTCCAGGTCTATTGTATTCTCATGTCTCGTTAAAGTATGTTTTCTAGCTTCGTTCCTTTAAATAGAATTAGCAGTTTTTCTTAGATTATTCCTTTTCCATTTGTAAAGACCAGGTTCCTGTCAAGACCTCGCATTGATATAATATGCAAATCAAGGTTTCTGTTTCTACTTGGCCTCTGGCAATGAGTTTGATATGTACATATACTTTTTCCTATGACATTCATATATTTGTCTAGTTTACAATGATCTATTAGTAAACCCACAATCATCCTATTTTTGTGGAGCTGTTCTTCAAGGAACTGCTTTCTCAGTTATTGTTTTTCGGCGCTTTTCGAAATACATTTTCAACCCACGTTTTCATAGCTGTCTTAGTGTTTATTTTTCTGCAGAGCGCCCTTGTGTTCTTCATGAATATCTTTTGCAGGAAGATACATTCTTCAAGTACGATAGTTATTTATAAATTAAGCTGAATTATTTCGATCAACTGTATTGTTTCTCATATTGTCTACATGCACTAAAATTGTTCAAATTTCGAAATAAATACCTTTTATGGAATTAAAAATTATATTTTTTACATCGTATTAATAGAATGAAAGACAAAAGGTCCTAATTAGTGTTGATTAATGCCAGTTGAAAGGCTTTTATTTGGTTCAAATAACAATAATTTTGCGTTACGTAATATTTTTCAAATTTATTGAAAATTAATTCAGCATTTTATGTAAAGTATTTTGTTCTTTACGTACGTTAATTAAAAAAATATATGAAAAATATTCAATTTCGCAATTAAAATTTTAAATAATTATACACGTCGAGATAGATGCTAGTGCTTTCGGGGTCGCAATCCACTAGACTGGGATAAATAATTGGTCAATCCTTTCTACAAATTGGGGACGATATATATTGGGACCTATAAATTACTTTTTGCCTAATTGCGGATGACCGTCTTTAATGTAAATTGTATCTGAAACTTAAACAAGACTAGAACACATTGCCGAACCCGATAATTAGGGTATACTAACGGGCGTTCAAATAAATTCCTCGTTTAAATTAACCATCAAAATGTAAGGATGTATTTGAAATAATTCTATAAACTTTTCACATTTTATGTACATACATATATGTATGTAAGTATAATTAATCTTTCAATGTTAAAACTAATAAATTTTGGTGAGTTATGTTTACTTTAGAGCATTGATTTTAGATACAATTCCGGAAAATTTAAACACGTAAAATTGGAGTAGTAAATCCAGTGTGTTTGATTGAAAGAAGTCGATACATGTTTCGCCTAAAATTGCTATTGTGTTTTACAGGTTTTTTTTTCTGACTATAGCTCACAATACATAAACAATGAAAAGAACCAAGAAGCAAATCTTAGAACAGCAGAAACAATTTTTTGATAAATTGGAATGAATAAACTGAAGAAAATATTTAAAGTAAACAAAATAATGAAAAGGCTGAAATAAAATAAAAAAGTTGAGGAAAAATCCTATATGAAGAAAGATTGAAAATGGTGAGACCTAAAAATATGTTTGTGTACTTGTATGTAGTCTTATAAAAGTAATTCTAATTACAAATATATATATATATATATATACCAGGTGTACCGGAAAGTCATTGCCGGTTTTTCTAACAGATGTCGCTAGGCTTAAGTATGTTATAATTTGATGCATATGTCAGTTTATTCTACTGACATCAAGCTTCAAAGCAATACACATTATATTTTGCAAAAATAATACTGTCATAGATTCAAATGTCTTTGAAAACGTCGAGTTTTGTGCCTGAAAAAGTGCATTTGCGGCACGCATTACTTTTCTTATTTACTCAAAAGAAAAAAGCCACTAAAACATGTGAGACGTGGTTTCGACTATTCAAAAGTGGTGATTTCGATGTGCAACATAAAGAACGTTCTGGTAGATCGAAAAAAATTTAAGATTCGAAACTGAGTTATCGAACGAAGACCCAACCCAAACTCAAAAACAATTGGCAGAAGCGTTAAATTTGGTCCAAGAAACGATTAGCGACCGATTAAGGCGGCCTTCCTTTGATTCCTAAGTGAGGATACGAGGAACAATTTTGGCGGCAACTCTTTATATGTCCAAATTTTAAAACAAAATCCTCTGAATAATATTCCAGACATATCAGACAGTTGAGAGCACGTCTAAGAATGACTGTTCATACTATTGCTCTTTCTCCATGACGAAACTGATGTTCGGGTGCATTGTAATTCAAGCTCAAAAATTCGAAGAAGAAATAAGAAATTTGTAGATGAAATCAATATTTGTTTAAATATATATTTATTTACTGAAGTCGAAAATTAAATGGAACGTTAAGTCACACTGTATATAGAAAAAAAAACATAGGAAGCGATATCTAAATGTGAAGTGACACCATCATCCAACGCAGCTTATAAGAATACTAAGAACGCTAATAAATAGAAGATCACGAAACAGAAGAATTCAGAAAACAACACCAAATATTAACACAAAATGGATTCACAGAAAGACAAATTCAAATAGTTGTGAATAAGAAAAAGCTTAACGATATCTACAAAGCGTAATTCCCGAAAGAAGAAGACAGATTTTAGCCGTGAAACATATATGTATATTACTCATATATATACACACACACACATATATATATATATATATACACACACACACACACATATATATATATATATATTATACATATACATATGTGTGCGTGTGTGTATGTGTGTGCTTGCATGTATGTGATATGAATCCGTTGTATGTTGAGGATACAACCTACTGAAATACTAAACAATACGAGGAAATATATAACAAACATTTATTTAAAAAAAAGCAATTAATATTAAAAAAATTATTTAATCTTTTCATTTTCATAATTGCACTGCACTAATCAATCAGAAGACTTTCACAGTGCGTTGTTCAATGTAGCTTCGGTACTGAATTCTACCGAATATATGTATATTAACTCGTCGCAAACACATTTTAACGTGATTAAACTAGATTTGTACATATTTAGAAAACATCTTGTCAAAACAGTGGACTGTCGACAAAATCTGTACGTTCTCTTTTACGCAACAACTGGAATTAGGTAGTACTTTCTACTCGTTATTGAATAGAAAGGGTTAGAACGTTGGCAAAACACTCCAAAACAGTCGTCGGTATGTAAATTGAGTTTACAGGGTTTCCACGTTTGAGATAGCTAATGTGTTTCGCTTGGATGCACGTTTTTCTCTGGTAGGCCTCCTAATTAAATTCTCTGCCTTAGTTAAGGTAGTTGTATTGTTTCAGAACAAACTAGTTTTGCATTAGGGTATCAAATGATTTTAATGGAATTAAAAAAATGCTAATGAAGTTGGATACTTGAAATATGTTGGCTTTAATTACCCTAATTGACCTATATACAAATTCACATATACGGTGGTTAGAAATTTACATCTGGTGGGACGATTCTATGATTAATTATGAGTCGAAAATCTTAATACAGAAATGTTGTATTGTTAGTCGTTAAAACACACGAGACCATCAATGCTGAAAATGTACGACAAAAATACTTCGACTTTTTTTTTTGTAGAAAAACCAGCTTTACTGTCAAATAAAATTATGTAAGACAACGTTGGCGTAATTTTGCCTTATTAAACATTTCTTTAACTGCCTTTTTACGTTAAAATACATATGGCTATCTAGATCCAGAACAATGGTTGTAATTCAAAAATAATTATTTATCAAATTTTGACGTTCTTCAGTCTAATAATGTTCATTGTTTTGCATTACTTACATCATTTATGAAATATCCCAAGCAATTTATAATGTAATGCGCACTTAGCAAAAGATAAATATACACTACGGTATCCAAACCGGCAGCATATATCTACCAACGCATTTCGAAGATTTGATCGAAACTTCGTGAAACAAGCACATTTGTTCCCAGTCAGCGTGATGCAGGTAGACTAAGACATCGTCATAGGATCCAAGTTGAAGAAGGAATGTTTGATATTGTTCACCATTATCCTACTTGCACCACTAGACAATAGTCCAGGAAATGAAGGTTCCAAGTAAGACAACATTTCTTTCGGTGCTTACGGAAAACCTTTTAAGACAATTTGATGTCACAAGAGTACAACCTTTATACAAAAATGATAGTTTATAAAGAATAATGTGTCGCAACAATTTTATACAATATTCAAGAAGATCCAAACATTTTATCACGTATTTTATGGAGTAACGAAAACATGTTCACAAGAATCACAATTTCCATTTATGAGCGGATGAAAATTCCGGGGCTATTCGAGAATTTGGACACCAACGAATAGACTAAATGCGAATGAATACGTAAAGGTGTTGGAAAAAGAATTGGATATTTTATGCACGATGGCGAATCAGCTCTAAATGCGAGAATTACAAAAATGTCGTTGAACGAACGTCTTCAAGATGGATGGATCGGGCGAAATATCAATATTATAGCCTAGAAAATCACCAGATACGAATACTCGTCACTTATTTGTTACTACAAGTAACCCTTTATGACACAATGTTGTCTTAGAAGCCGTACTCTAAATATCTTGGGACAATACTGGATAGGATACTTTTTTAAAGAGAATTCTTGTCCAGTGTCACTGCGAAACTACAAATGAGGATTAGAATCCTTTACAAACTTGACTAGACATCGTAGGGACTACGGGTAGTTACTGTGCGGACTTCTGCACTAAGTCCCATATATTCGATTCTACAATTAATTCTGAGAGTTCTGGAGGTTTAACAATAGTGTGAAACTCCAGAAGTAGTCCGATATTTGCAAAGTTTATTTGGGGAGTCTGCAAAATGTTAAAATCCTATCTATCGATGGGATGATTGTTTTGGAGCTGGCAAAAAATCACGAGACGACTATCCACGCAGTAGATGCCCGTGTATCTCTGTATATTGACAAAGCGTTGCTGCTGCAGTTAACCTAACTTTAGTGTAAAAATAGGTACATTACAGGCTCAAGAGATTTTATACAAACATTTGGAAGTGAATAAGGCTAGACACAAAGGCTGTTGGTATTTGAACGAAAATTCAACATCTTGGAATTTCGTCGAATGAAGTAAACTATTGACGAAACATGGATATCTTACTTCGATCCTGCGACCAAAAATCGGCTCAGCGAATGGCGTAAACCTGAAACCCTTCTTCGGATTTTCGTCTCCTTTACCCTAAATATGTTTCCCATCATTTTTCTTTCCCATACTTTCCATTGCGTTTGATCTGCTGGATTCGAGGCTTATATTTTACATGTATATGTGACTATTGGTCTTATTACTATACTGTATATTCTTCTTCGCCTTCTTGGAAATATTTTAATTCTTAAAAATCCCATGTAATGCCTCCATACCTTGGCTTGCTACCACTATTTATGATTAAATATTCTCCTTTGAACTTGGTGTTAAAAATTTAGTTATGTTAATTGTTGACTTCCTCCAATTTTTAGATCTTCCCTTCACCCGTTTTAATCAACCAGAGAGGGTTTGTTTTCTTTGAATTTTTCATCGCTCCATTCATTTGGCTTTCTTGTTAATACATGTTCCTTTCCTCTTTTGCTTTCTTTTCCAGTTTCTTAATCACTTCCTTTAGTTCCTTTTTACTTCTCATTAAAACTACTACATCATCTGCCATCTTATTTTTGCTTACAACTTTTATAGCGATAAGTTGAATAAAGCTAATGACAATGGCTCGTCCTATCTAATAACATCTTTAACTTGAAATTTTTAAATACGGCATTTTAATTATTTTTGTTGTATTATTAATATTAAAGGAATTTGCTATGTAGAAGAAAGTTAGTAAACCTTGTGAAAGAGATACAGAACGACTAATTTTCTGTAGTGGTCACTTACTTGTGGGCACTACTCTGTACTGCAAGTACTCTTTTGACAGAGAGTAAATATTTTCTGCCCAATAAATGAAAGTGGAAACTTAATTTTAGAAAAAAGAAACGAAGTAAATAATTAATTGGAACGAAATATTAAATACGAATATTCTAGAAAACGAATGTTTTTTTGTCACTTGCTCTTGGTTTCGTGATAGAAGAGGCTTTCTTGGAAGAGGAGTTAAATGCTAAATCGAAACTGTGACTTTGCAAAGATTGATTTAGTTAAAAATTCTAGAAAGTTTTAAATTCGATCTGTTTAAAAAAAGCAATTTAAAAACACCGTAACGAACTTATACATAGATAGAAGCGTAGTATTTTATTATGTGCGCTGTTTGTTTTCTAATATGGAATGTATGAATATCAGGGAATATATTGTATAATTCATGTGTCGTGAATTTAAAATACATCTGAAAATTTTATGTCCGTTAATGAAATGAATAATTGATAGAATAATTAACGTTGATTTTGACGTTATTTTTGTTCATTCGAAATTAAATTTAGTTCCATATTGGATTGTAACTAGATTTCGAAAATAATAAAGCAATATAATTTCCAATAACATTGTGGTATGTAACATAGTCATGGATATAGTAGATATGGTATTTTATTTGATCAATAAGGTTGATATACAATATAACCCCTTTCCACAATTAACTATTTGTAAATTCTGTATACGTATTTCGACAACCAAGTTGTCATCATCAGCAGATAATTTCAAAGTATCGCACCTGGTAAAACACGGCGAAAAAATTGTACGAAAAATAAACTCCGTACGCGATCCGCATCGTTGAAAACCAAGATGTGCACTGTGTCTGTTTCACAAGATTTTTAAAAATACTTTTACTTAAACTAACATGCACTACATCGAAAAAGGTTATTATGGTCAAAAGTGTGATTTATGTGTGTTTTATGATATTGTTCCTCTTGTCTTTCAGTAGAGAGAAAAGAGGCGTTTGCAGAGGGCCGGCGTCATAAACGTTAACCAGATGGCTTGAATTCTTTACGATGTGCATGCTTTCATACGCGTCCAGTTCGCGATAATTGTACACGTTCTTTATCAAATGTAAACAATCCATATTAACACAGGTATGTCGATGATATTTTCGCGGTTTTCAATACACAAAAATGCAACTTAAATGATTTCGTTAAACAGTTAAATTCAAAATTCCCGACAATTAAATTCACAGTAGAAAAAGAAAACAATGACAAGTTGCCTTTTTTGGACACCTTAGTTATTAAGAAAGATCTCAAAATAGAAATTGATATTTTCCGAAAAGAAACCAATGTCAATAGGTTCATTACGGCTGACTCAAATCACAGCATGCAACAGAAGATGGCTTCATTCAATTTTCTGATTAATCGTTTGATCAATTTCCCATTAACAAAAGTAAGATATGAAAGAGAATTGAACCTCATTAAGAATATCGCGGTATACAACGGTTTCGATTCGGAAATAATCAATGGATTAATTAGAAAGGCCAACATAAGAAAAACAATCCGTGACACCACATGTCTTTCACCACAGAGCAATCGGGAAAAGTATTTTGTTTGTTTACCTTTCCATCGTGTGACAAAAAATCTGAATAGTATTTTTAAAGACCACGGGTTTAAAGTATGTTCCCGCCCTAATAATACCCTTAAAATGATGTTAGGAAATGCAAAAGACAAAATTGAAGAGAATAAAAAATCGGGAATCTACCGAATTGAATGTTTAGAGTGCAATAAACAATACATCGGCCAAACCAAAAGATCGATCGAAACCAGGTATAAAGAACACCTTTCGCACATAAAATTCAACCGACCGGAAAGATCGGGTATAGCGAAACATGTATTAGAAAATAACCACAGTGTTAATATGGATTGTTTACATTTGATAAAGAACGTGTACAATTATCGCGAACTGGACGCGTATGAAAGCATGCACATCGTAAAGAATTCAAGCCATCTGGTTAACGTTTATGACGCCGGCCCTCTGCAAACGCCTCTTTTCTCTCTACTGAAAGACAAGAGGAACAATATCATAAAACACACATAAATCACACTTTTGACCATAATAACCTTCTTCGATGTAGTGCATGTTAGTTTAAGTAAAAGTATTTTTAAAAATCTTGTGAAACAGACACAGTGCACATCTTGGTTTTCAACGATGCGGATCGCGTACGGAGTTTATTTTTCGTACAATTTTTTCGCCGTGTTTTACCAGGTGCGACACTTTGAAATTATCTGCTGATGATGACAACTTGGTTGTCGAAATACGTATACAGAATTTACAAATAGTTAATTGTGGAAAGGGGTTATATATCAACCTTATTGATCAAGTCAATCAACCACAGGCTCCATCAAATTCAACTATGGTATTTTATATTAATTTCTTTTTTTACAATGGACTAGAATTTGATGACTTTTACTCATATGTACACTTTAGTATACAATTTATTAGATTAATGTTTTTGTGATCGTTAATTATTTTTCATACTAACGATTATGACTTAATTTTATTATTTCGAGACATTGTTATCCATTTCCTCGTCCGCCCTCACATCAGGGAATCTAAATCTCTTCTTTTTCAATCTATTTATATTTCAATTGTTTTTTATTGTTAATTATTTCTTGATGGAGGACAACTTTCTCTTTTCCCTTACTTGTTACATTGCACTGCTGAACCACAAATGATTTCCATGTCGATCCATCCCTAGTGGGTTAACATTTGATGAACAGCATGTTTGTTTTCTTATTTGCTCATCGGATTTATGATATCGTCGATTGAACAAATTATGCCCCACACCAACTGAGCTGGAGGCAAAAAATCTGCTCGTACATATTCGCTTAGTCCCAGAAAGGAGTGCCGGAGAGAAGGCTCCACTGAAAATTTACAAGAGCAATTTACGCACCAAAATCATGGTCGAATCTATACTTCCGTGGTATAAAATATCGATAAAAAATGCCATTGTATGGCAACTATATTTGAACATTACAACTGGCAACAAGCTGTAAATGTGATATATGTATCGCCTACTACACTAGTATAAACTACAAATGTAAATTTGCTCTAATTGTTGCAGATTTAGTTTAGATTCACTTACACATCTTACAAGCAGCTGTGGTTTTAATTGTTATTATTGAACTTATTCTTTTGCCGATCAATGTGAAAATCAGTAGTCTGCCGTTTCATACTTCAAGGTTTTATGGACTTTGGTCACTTTCAGTGGATGTCGTGGATTGTGGACATCAACCATCAAAAGGTGAATTGCCAGAGCAATTGATATTATTGACTCACTCGGGGCGTGAATACAGGGTGATCTTCGATTAAAGCTTTTTTTGAGGACAAATATAGTTTCAAATAACTTTATTTTTGTTATTTTTAACAATAAGAATAATTGTTAAAACAAAATGTTATATAATCGAAGATGAAGTTCAAACAATTCTGTGAAATTTTTCTGGATATTCTGCTCAACAAACTTCCGATTTATTTTCTGTTGTGTTTGTCGATCGACCTATCCCATATTGCACAACGATTCAAAGGATCGTAAACGCATTCAAAAAATATCAATGTGTGGTCGGAAATTGCAGAAAATACCAAAAAAAGAATGAACAATTTCAAGTCTCTATGAATTCCGCTAGGGAGGAGAGAGAGGTAAGAATTTGTTCATACGAATAAGTAGATAAATGTAACAAATGTTTCGAAATTCAAATAATCCACGAAATTTTCCCTCGGGACAACATTAGAAGAATGGAGTTTTGTGAAACCATGACTGAGATGATTAATCGAATTTAATCACTGATGGTTGGTATATAACCCCTTTCCACATTTTCGTATTCTGTATACATATTTCGACTACTAAGTTGTCATCATTAGCAGATAATTAAACAGTGCCACAGCTGGAAAACTACGGCGAAAATACCTGTATGAAAACAAATTCCGCACATGGTCTGTACCGTTTAAAACCAAAACGCACACTAATTAATGTGGAAAGGGGTTATACATCAACCTTCAGTGATAAAGTTAATCAACCACAGGCTCCATCAAAATTACCTTCATGATTAATGGAGGTTAATATTTTAAAGAAAATATTCTTTTCTCAGATGAGTTCTCTTTTCCAGTTTATGGTAATCACAATCCTTTAGTTGTTCGGAATTGAAAATAAATATCTTCATTTCAGTAAGAGAACGCAGCATCCTCAAAACTTAATGTTTGGGTGGGTATACTAGGCAACAATATTCTAGGACTTTTTCTTATTGATTGTACAAAATATTTGTTGCAATACGACTATGAAATTATTTTCGCAGTCTGCAATATTAACGCCAATTTCTAAAAACTTTGATTTTAACATGACGGTTATCCCGCGCATAGCACAGACGCAGCAGTTATCTACACGTTTCACATTTAAAAGTAAATAATTATATTCAAATAACTTTTAACCAAAAATAAAAAGTATGTTTGGAATAAAGTAAACCTTGAAGTACGATCTGTCCCTTTTTCTCCTAATTTGGCAAACATTAATGTCCAATCGCTGTGTAGTTTACGTTCAGTTGTAACCACTTCGTGTTTTAATATAGAAGCGTCAACAATTGATTTCCGCTTTCCGAAAACTCGTTCGGTCTAATCTCTGTTTGTATATCAAAATCTCTAAAATAAACAGGTCCATCATCCTACCCGACTGAACATCAGACATAATAACAGATTACCGAGTATCTCCGACACCAACACAGACCTAATTTATCAACGTGTCGATACGTTTTGCTATTGGGACGACTAAAGGCGGAAGAGGATGCTCCCCCGAGATGAATTGGCTATTGTTGCCCGCTCAGATTCTATTTCGGTTAATTGAGATACAGTTTAGTGTAATTTACGTGTGTACATGTGTGTAAAGGATATTATGTTGCATTGCATAATTTCAATTTAACGCATGATTAAGGGATATAATGAGACTGCTCAGTTACTTTAGGGTGGTGGTGTTTTGCATATGCTTATGTTAATCTAGTTTGATTAATGCGCACACTGATTGAAAACTAATTTCATTAGCGTTCTTTTATTCGTGAAAAATAAAATATATTACTTTGCTTTCAAAAGTATGCTTGTATTTCTAAGTCTTGTAGACCTTTAAGGCATTTATTAAAATGAAATAAAAATATTTACATAAATAAAACTTAAAAATTCTTCAAAAAAATAAAATATAATTCAGTGCTTCTTGGTTTTAATAACCATTGCGCGGACTATACATGTATATTAAAATTACATATAGTCAGCAAATACCGGGTGTATAATGGTTTGCAACTCTGCGTATATATATACAATATATATTAGGTGCGCAACTAAGTTCTCGCTGTTTTTCAAGAGATGGCTCCAGTAGTAAGTGCTGGTCGATTGTGACATAACCAAAATGTCATGAACCAAGCTTAGACATATGGTAAATAAACCGCTTGGACACATTAGTGATTTTGCTTTTGCGTCATATACTTTCGGTTGTGTGAAAATGTCTGATTTTGTGCCAAATAATCGTCATTTGCGGGAAGTGCTGCTTTTCTTCTTTCATTCGAAGAAAACGGCGGCTGAAGCGCATCGAGAACTCCAAAAAGTTTACGAAGATGCTGCTCTAAGTGCTGTGATTGGTTCCGTCGCTTCGAAGACCGTGATTTCGATGTTGACGACCGTTCGCGTGAAGGAAGACCAAAAACCTTCGAAGACGCTGAATTGGAGGCAATGCTCGATGAGGATCCGTGCCAAACGCAAAAAGAGCTTGCTTCAGCATTAGGAGTTACCCGCCAAGCCATTTTCCAGCGATTGCATGCGTTGGGAATGATTCAAAAACCAGGAACTTGGGTTCCTTATGATTTGACGCCAAGAGACGTTGAGCGTCATTTTTTCGCCAGTGAACAACTGCTCCAGCGGCAAAAAAGGAAGGGTTTTCTTCATCGCATCGTTACGGGTGCTGAAAAATGGATTCATTACAACAACCCAAAGAGAACAAAATCATGGGGACTGCCCGGTCATTCGGTGGGACTAGGGCGGTGTTATTTATTATGAGCTGTTGAAACCGAACGAAACCATCACTGGGGAATGGTGTCGAACTCAATTGATACGATTGAGCCGAGCACTGCACGAAAAGCGGCCACAGCAGAGGCACGAAAAAGTGATTCTACAGCATGACAACGCTCGGCCTCACGATGCCAAACCCGTTAAAACCTACTTAGAAACGCTTAAATGGGAGGTCCTACCCTACCCGCCATATTCTCCAGATATTTCGCCGTCCGATTATTACTTGTTCCGTTCGATGGCACATGGTCTGGCTAATCAGCAGTTCCGCTCATATGAAGACATCTCAAAATAGCTTGATTCGTGGACAACCTCAAAAGACGAACACTTCTACCGTGACGGTATTCGAGCTCTGCCAGAAAGATGGGAAAATGTTGTCGCTAGCGATGGGCAATATTTTGAATAATTCATTTGTAAACATTTTTTCACAATAAAGTTGCATTTTAATCAAAAACACAGCGAGAACTTAGTTGCGCACCTAATATATCAATTCTTAATAGGGATCCGCTTAGGACGCCAAATGAGTATGCTTTATTTACAGATAAATATGTTCGCCCTGGCATGACGTTCTAATGTGCTCGTATTCATTTCATGTACAAATCCGATTAAGGTAGATAGGATTTATCCAGAATTCAGTCTTAAAAGACTATAACAATGGTATCCAAGTATTTATAATTAACATATACATTTAATGAAGAGTTATTGTCGATCAATCTCAAATATTATCATCCTCATATAATTCCATTTAAAAGGTGTTGGAAGGTGAAAGTCAGGGCGGAGAACTGTTCCATATTTAAGCTAAATTATTATTGCAACTCAAGTTCAGCAGGTATTATTTATATTTCAAGCAGCGCTTTCAGTATACAGATGCACAAAGTGAATAAAGTCGGTTAAATATGTGTAGCACCAGGTATACTTTAACAGTTTATTCATATAATCGTGTTCGCCGTGAGGAGTAATGAATCATAATAATAATAATAGTTTATTTTCAAAAAAAAAGAGAAATAAAAAACACACTTTTTATAATTCTAACAGAAAAGAATAAAAATTTTTGGAAATCACAGGACGTATATCAACTTAGCAAGCAAAGTTGCTTTTCTTATACACCCAGAGATTGGTTTTCAAATTAAAAGAATACATGATTAAGAATAATTTAAATTAATATTCTATATGTATACCAGAGAAACAAATTTAATAATAATACAAAGTAAATGTAACTCAAATAAACTAATATTTATAGCGATATTGCTCGAAGGGCACACATTACTGTCCAGACAACGATTTTTGTTTCAGCATGAATCTGAAACGTTTAACAGAGAAAAGCTTTTAAATTCACTAGGCGCCACATTATAAACTTTAGAAATTCGATGTGACAATGATTGTTCACAAAATGCCGTTCGATGCAAAGGTGGTATTAGGATGCTTCTAAATCTTAAATTTGGTGTATGCACATTTCTACGAAAAGAAATTTGATCCTATAACAATGCGGGTTGCTTATACATGACGATTCTATGAAATAGGGTGGTCATCATAAAGTCTTTCAAAATCAATCATTTGGCTCAACTAGTTTGTGTAAGATGCGGTCAAGTGTCTTTATACCGAAAGCTAAAGTATATAGTAAAGTACCTAAATATCACTTTGGCAAGAATAACAAAGAATACTAGACAAAAAATAATAAAAATAATATTAAGACACAGACATAACACTTTAATCAAAGAATAAATCAAGGAAAAACAGAGAAGTAGATGAAGAATGAAGGGGAAAAACATAATCACTTAAGGTTGATATATGTATGTGTATAACTCTTTCCACATTAATTTTCATATTCTGTATACGTATTTCGACAAACAAGTTGTCATCATCAGCAGATAATTGAACAGTGTCGCACCTAGAAAGCTACGGCAAAAACCCGCACGAAGCAGATTGTGTACACGATCTGTACAGAAGAAAGTCAAAACGTAACTGTATATTCGTTTCGTTTTAAAGAAAATTGTATTATAGTCTTAAACTATCCTAAAATAAGGCACCTGCATACGTTTACAACACCCTACCTTGTCAAAGAGAGATGAGTTATGGGTAGACCCCAAGTCAGTGTTCAACACATGGCCTTTATTCTTGAAACATAGCAGAGCAAAACATAGCAAGGCTCAGAATATATTAAAATTATCGGATGTGTAGAATGAACTACACACATAGTCGAAATTTCGAATGATTAGAAGAAAGATAATCTGGTACGTAAACTTTCGCGGTCGGGGTGCCGACGTTTCGTATCCACTGCTACTGTCTGTGGCACTTAACCGGTTTCAGTGCGACAGACAGTAGCAGTAGTTGAGATTCATCTGTGGCCAAGAAGTCGAGGAAGGTCCAAAAAGAAAAAAACAGCAAAAATCAAGTTTCAGAAATAGAAGAGAATAGAATAAAATAACAAACGCAACCAGTATATAAAAATTTTTTTGATAAACTTCTTGAACTTTGGAAGGATTGATTAATGTGGTGATAAGAATTAATTCGGTCTTATATCTTACGGAAATATTCGCGTATAAATAGCTTTCTTTATAGTCTGAGATTTTCTAGAAAAACCTAAAAGTTTACAATTTTTATTAAATGATTTGTTCTTCTAGCATTAGTTGTATATGCAATACAATACATCGCATTATGAAAGTGTCCGAATAGGGATACTTCAATACAATAGGAGTATAGCGAGAACATAATCCAAAACCATTAAAAATAACGAGAACCTATTAAAGCCAAAGGTTTTCGTGTTTCCTGAATTTCATTCGTATCTTCGATAATGTAATTGGATTCGTTCAAATACTTATCTGTTGAATAATTCGAAAGCAACGATCGAAAAATAAATTACCGATAGATATAAAGCTCTTGTTGGTTTGATATTTTATACGCAGCATTTGATGAAAAGCATAGGTCAAATGAAACACAGTTTAATAAGAGATGAAATACATATTACTTTGGTATATGTATAGGAGTGCGTTTATAAAATAAATAAATCGAGGAAAGGTTTCATAATTTCTTGTTAGCTTTAACCTTAACCGAATAACGATGTATCTTTGAGTCACATTTGAACTTTGATCTTAAATTTTTTGATTATTTCATATTGCATATCCAAACTCGTTCGTGTTTTTACTTTAAATTAACAATTAATACTACAGAAATAAATATTTGTAAATTTGGAATTAATCGCGATATCGAAATTAACTTTTTCACAAAATTATTATACCACGATGTCATTGACAGTCACACAAAACATTATTACGTTACACAGTGGAATATGCACATTATAAATGAACCTTTATGAGAATCATTTTTGTCGAGGCATGTTCTAACTTGTTATGTGGAAATTATTATAGTTACCACAGTACATATATACACAACATGTATGAGCATGAGCACGCAAACAATATGTAAGCAATTAGTTCAACACATGAGAAGCTTATATTCAGTTGACTTAACTTGCGTTATAAGTCCCTTCTATAGAAATTACTAAACGAAAGACTATTTCTCTGACTGAGGAATAAATTCGTCGTACTATGGATGATGGACACTGATGATAATGAGGCTAATTTGAAAGACAATGAAAGTGATTGTTCAGGAAGCGGAGTAAATACTACAGAAAATAATTCCCATGTTGATGATGAGCTTTTTTTGAGTAACAGTGATCAATATGATAAAGAAGAGAATGAAAGTCATACAATCTACAATCCTTGCGAAACACGGCATGGAATGGAAAACATACCGAATACTCAGTAATATTCGGCCCATCACATTAGAGGAGGTATTTATAAGGTAAAATTTCCACCAGGCAAGCATATTAACTCATCGTTGGATGCTTTTTCATTATTCTTGTTAAATACATGCCGCCATCAGATTCAACGATAAGAACACACGGTCAGCTCGCAGAAGACGTAAGTTTGCGACATTTCGAGAGTTTTGGGAAATAATCAACAAAAATTTATGGAAACAATACATTCCTGGACCAACTTTGACGATTGATAAATATCTAGTTCCTTATCGTGGAAGAGTATCATTTTTACAATACATACCCTTAAAACCTGACAAGTACGGAGTGAAAATTTTTTAGATATGCGGCAGCAGTAAGTTATCCATTAAAAGAAATTCCATATTTTGGACAAAAAGGACCCAGTCGATGATAAAATTTGGGACAAAGATGTACTGAGGAGCTGTGCATTCCATTTCAGAATAGTAACCGCAGTATCATCTTTCTTGACGAGTTATGAACTGACCCATAGTTTATTGAAAATGGGTTTGACGTCCGTTGGAAGTCTGCAGAAAAACAAGACATGCATTCTGCCCGCACTTTTACCGCACAGACAGCGAGATTTGGCTTGAGAAAAAGTAGTACGTTAGTAAGTTATGTTTGTATCAAAAAACATGTGTTGAGGAGCTGTGCATTCCATTTCAGAATAGTAACCGCAGTATCATCTTTCTTGTTATGAACTGACCCATAGTTTATTGAAAATTGGTTTGACGTCCGTTGGAAGACATGCATTCTGCCCGCATTTTTGCCGCACAGACAAAGAGAAGTGGCAGCGAGATTTGGTTTGAGAAAAAGTATTACGTTAGTAAGCTATCTATTTATCGAAAAACAATAAGGCTATCCTTTTATTATTAACATTACACCACGACGCAGAAATTTATGTGAATAATAAAAACAAAGCTAAAATTAACACATATTATAACACAACAAAAGGAGGAATTAATGTTTTGGATCAAATGGAAAATATTGGTTTGGTTCGTGAAAGTGTTGTTGAAGATCCTGAAATGTCCATTAGACGACGTTCGCAATAACTTCGACTTAGACACAAGGATTTAGCTCTGAAGGCATATAAGGTTCAAATAACACAGGAACTGAAGCCATTAGATAATTTAAAACATCGCTCATTTGTCAATTTCATCAATGAAGAACCAGCTGATTTTCCTCAAAAAATAATGTTTTCTAATGAGGCACATTTTGAACTTGGTAGCTATGTTAATAAACAAAATTGTTGTATCTGGGGTGAGGAAAATCCACGAATTATTCATGAGAAACCTATCCATCCTAAACGAGTTGTAAGCTGTAACTGTTAATGGTGATCGATATCGTCGAATGATAACCGAATTTTGTGGCCTGAATTAATGAATATTGATCTAGAGGATATGTGGTTTCAACAGGATGGCGCTACACCTCACTTTGTCATGTGATTTGACACCGTTAGACTATTTTTTTTTGGGGTTATGTGAAAAGTTAGGTTTATAAAAACAGTCCACAATCAATTCCTGCTTTGAAAGATGAAATTATTCGTGTCATTGGTAAGATAGAACCCCAATTATGTCGAAATGTAATTGAAAATTTTAACAAAAGAGTGGACGTTTGTGGAGCTGCAAGAGGATATGGCAGGTATTATTATTCGCATATAAATGTCATAACTGATACTGCAATTACCAATAAAAAGTTTTTGAAAGTGAATGCAAATTATTTGTTTTATGTATTCTTTAAAAGAACCGCGAAATTCGAAACAGCCTTTCTATCATTCGTAACGCCTGCCCACCAACGAGTTTCCTCAAGCGACGAATTCCAAAACATACATTTGAAAGGATTTTAGATAAATCATGGATATAATCCTTCCATATTTAATGCATCAACTAAAAGCGGCATCGCTGTTACACATACATACTAAAAAACGCCGGATGTCAAAGAACAGTTGCAGTTCATTCAAAAAAAAATAGACACTCGATAAAGATTATCATATGTAGAAATTACTTCAACAAATAAACTTTTTCTTATCTCTTAATTGTAAATGTATGGACTGTGTACAATATTTTATGTTTATATTTGTATATAGCTTGTCTGGATGACCGAATGACTTTAAACTATAAACACAAACAATAACTTTTTAATTATTCCCATGATTCTCATAAGTTACTGAAAGTCACATCGTGGTATCGTTCGTGTTATCTAATCTGTACTTTGTTTGTTTGTGTTCTAACGTTTTAGCATATATTTTTCCGACGGTATTACCTAGTGTTAGCCTTCTAAAGTATGAGTTGTTCATGTTACATCAGTTTTTATATTTTAGTAATCATAAAATTTCCTGCGCACAAATGTAGACGAGTCAAGTTTTTCTGGTGTAGTTCGTTACATTTACGTAACAAATTTAAAATGTTGACATAAAAGCAATCTTTTTCTTTAATAAAAGAAATTGTACATAATGAGAACTTCTTAATACACATTGTACATTCGAGCGGGCAAATTAAGGAAATTAATCAATTTAATGTAACAGTTATGACACCCATTTTGAGATAATAACAGTAAATGGCGTTGAGGATTGTAAAATGGAATGTAATTACTTTACACCTTCGCGTGTTTATTTTTTGAGTGGCCCGTTTCCCTCTCTGAGAATCTGGACTTCCTTAATTGCAATGATGGCCGATCTCTTCGTTTAATCAACATACCTACGTAGTTACTTCCCCGAAACGAAATTGGAAAATTTCTATTGTATTCGAAGCGGAAACCCAGTTTCCAAACAGAAAATTGTTGCTCGTTATTTAATTGCGACTTGCACGGAACGAATTTTTACCGGAACCGTTAATTAGGGTGTGCGTCTACAATCGTTTTCGTTGAACATTACGTTCATTAGGATTACAATTTTTGAATAAATGGGATTTTGTTGAGTGTTAAAAATAGAAAGTCTGTAGGATTTACTAGATTTTTAAATTAAAATTATTAAATCCTGCTAATAGGATTGCGTTTACTATTTGTTTATATTGCTAAAGTCAATATGACTCGAGTACAGAGCAGAAATATTAACGATAAAACTACTACAATATTTTGATAAGCGATTAGAGTAAATACAATTATTTGCTTGTAGTCGTGATGTCTGCTATATGAGGGTAGTTTGACAAGTAGTGAGAATGGAAAAGAAAAACGAATTTTTTAAATACAAAATAATTTTCATTTTTCAATATATTCTCCTAAAAGAGCAATACATTTATTCCAACGGTGCTCCAATGCCCTTATACCACCTCTAAAATGTGATTCCGGAAGGCTTGCAAAATACTCATTTACGAAGACGATAAGGTCGTCGTTAGACGAAAATTTCTTCCCGCCTAGTGTCGTTTTCAATTTTGGAAAAAGGTGGAAGTCAGAAGGGGCTAGATCCGGTGAATAAGGCGCATGCGGTACTAACTGGAAATGCAACTGGTAGATTTTGGACATCGCAACTGTGCTGGTATGCGAGGGAGCGTTGTCTTGGTCAAACAGAATCGTTTTCTTTGCCATTCCTGGCCGTTTAGCACGAATCTCAACATTTAATTTTTGTAGAAATTCTGCATAATATTGTCCGTTTATTGTGGCACCTTTCTGAAGGTAGTCAATGAGCAAAATGCCCTTTGAATCCCAAAAAATTGATGCCATCACCTTGTTTGCCGATAAAGTGAATTTCGCTTTCTTTGGGGGTGCAGAGTCACGTTCTAACCATTGTTTCGACTGTTGTTTAGTTTCGGGTATACTGTAGTGTATCCAAGTTTCATCGCAAGTAACAAATCGCCTACAAAAATCAACCGGATTCCGCTTATAAAGGTCCAAACACTCATTGGAAATGCGCAAACGAGTGAACTTTCGATCAGTTGTAAGCAATCGCGGCACCCATCTTGCCATCGTTAAAATGTGGTGTACGCGTTCTGTTGAAATGTTTATCATATCTGCTATCTCTCTCACTTTAAGTCGTCGATCTTGCGTAATAATATTATGGATTTTTATAATCATTTCCTTAGAAGTCACGATTTTGGGTGCTCCAGAGCGCGCTTCGGTAGCTTTCATACCCTTAATTACGAAGTATTTAATCACCGCACGATACTCTGCTTTTTCCATTTTAACAAAACAACGTGTTGCTTCTTTTTCAATCAGCTGTCAAAAATAAACTAATCAACCGATTTATCTAAATATCGGAATGTAAACATATATATAGGCAACCTAAATTACAGTGTATTTGTTTTACCAATTAGAGCGCCACCTATGTGTCATTCTCACTACTTGTCAAACTATCCTCGTATTCGTCTAGTAATATTATGGGAGAAATGCAATATTTCAGATAGGAGAAACATTTTTCAATTGTTGGTTTTCTTTTTTGTAATAAATATAGTAAGCAAAACTTATAATATTTACATTTTATTAATGAATTAACTTTTATATTACTTATTTATCATCATTATTATTTATCATTCCTCATCTACCTTATAGTGTAGTAGTGTTACTTTCAATATTTCAACATCTTTTCTCTCTACTTCCTTTTTAGGCTATTTTTCCAAAGTGTTTTGCTTATTTCTTAATTCCATAAAAGGCAGAACTATATCATTTAAATTATCACGCTTCGTTTTGTTAATACCTATCAATTTCATTTTTGTTTTTACAAGTACTTAATCCGAAGTAGAGAAAGTAAGGAATTAAATCGTGGAATATGGAGTTTCATTGTCATAAAAGTAAAATTTTTATTCTATACTTGTCGCCCGTTTGCTGGAAATATATTATTTGAACGGACAGAGCCCTTTAGATGCAACCTACTGTTCGTTAACAAGATCATTTTGTCCAGCATTATACAATTTTAAGAAAATATTTACCCATTTAGCTCAAACATCTTGAACAGAGACAAGTTTATTACTGTCTTTTCTCTTACATTGCATTTTTATTATCAAATCGAATTATACTAGGTACTACGCAAATTCTTCTACGAATTTAGTCATCTCACAAATGCGTCGTCATTTCTCCATATGATTAATGAACTTCAGAGATTATAATAATCTTACCTATGCCAAAACAAACCGCAATCAATATTACAGTAAATATTTGTCATTCAAGGGTTGTAATTTCATTTATTTTGTTTTCTAAACTATTAAAAATACAATTTCAAACCTCATCTTTATGTAGGTTACTAATGTTAGGCAAAATTCTTTGTGTTTGTTTTATTATTACACTGGAAACAGAAAAATAATCATGTGGCATAATAGTTTCGATTTGCATTCTAGTTTTTCACCCTTTGAAGAAAATTTTGCAGATTTGTATTTCGGACTTCATTACTAGAACTGTAATTTTAAGATGTTTCATATCCATAGTATTTAGATATATTTTCACATCTAGATAAAAAGTTGTAACATTTGTGTTTTCATAAAGATTTGTAACATTTCGTCAGGTCTGCTGGGTATTATGTTGAATGTAAAATTCAATAACTGTATAGACTATTTGTTTTATAGCCTCAACATGATCCATGCTTTTACCTCCCCAATACTTAACGTCATAAGTAGACAGGTCATTAGTAATTATTATATCCATTGTGAAGCGATTTAAGATTTGTTATTGTTAACATCAGCCCGAGATGAGAAGGAAAACTACCAACAATCTTCGAAGAGAGCGGTCTCAGATTAGTACCCGAAATACCATATAAATACAGATGACGTACGAGTATATGAAGCTTTTACTATATCTTAACTAAAAACAATATAAAATTTGGGTGGTTACCCGAATGTTACATGAGTAAAAAATAACTTTTAAAAATTAAAAACAAAACGAAGAAGTTCTAATGTTGATAAATAAGGTTACCACTACCCAATATATAATAGCAAAATTGAAGAGGAAAACACAATTCCGATTTAAATTTTCTCTTTCAACATAATATTGTATTATAATGATTTTCAATATAACATATGGTAGACTACTTTTTAAAATATTATCTTAAATACGTTTAAGAATTTTTCGTATCTTTTTGTTTCACTTCCAGAACTTGAAGATTACTTGTACGGTCCTGTAAACGTTGTACGAATTCCATTTACTACGAAGCTGTAAATTAGAATATGCGTCAAGAACATGGTATATATTCCCATTACATTTAAGGGTATTTATCTTCATCGCGGTATCTACTACACGAATTTATTTTCTAGACACGGTTTACATCCTTCAGAGAGGGGATAAAACGACATTTTAAGATGCTTTCTCGTTGTCGTGTAAAATCTTTTATGTCTTTCGAAGTTGTAGTTAGAAGTAGTGGGTATTAATAACGTGTACGGCTTGTGCAGTACTATTTGTATCCTTAGATATATTAAATGTATACGCACGACGTAAGTCTTAGTAAGTTTTAGAAGTATTTATTAACTTATTATCATATGCTTCCACCTATAGAATTAAAACAATAAAAAAATTACAATTGATTTTCTAATAGAGCTTTCATCATTTCAAGCTAAGTTACATTGACGCCAATCCATCGAATCACTTATTAACATTGTCTTTCTACTAGCTGTTTTTTTATCGTTGCTACGCATAATATTTGTGTAGATTCTGAGTCTAAGTTTTAAAAAGCAAAATATCGATTGATTGATTCTAGACTATAAGAGTTTGTTACAAATATAATTTTAGTCTCTGTATCCACTCTCCGGATTTAATTTTGAGCTAATTTAAAGCCTTGAAGGTTAAACGAAGGGATCGCTAGAAAGGTAAGAATACGGGTGTTGATTTAAAATCCTATTAAGCGCAGAACGTTACAAGTTTAATCCTAGTTTTAAATAGTACATTTCTTGACATTCCGATTATACTACGATTAACTTTTCAGAAATTTTTTAAAGACCGATGTCTTTTACCGTTCGTCATGTATTTATTCATTCAGTCGTGAAAGTTTGCTGGAACGTGTTTCTGCTGTTTTGTTGGCTTCTTCTTCGATTATTTAGCTATTTAGCACCAGTCTTCAGATAATACTCAACCTTTTATAGATGCAATACCTGAGCAACAAATTGAAGTTCCTAGAGTTCTTTACTGTTTTCGATGAATCTCTAAGTTGTAGTTGGTAAGATAACGAAACCAAGTAGAAGAATGTATTATTGATTTTATATTTTGAAGTATTCTCAAGCGCTGTTGGAAGTTTTGGAAAACATTATATGGAAACTTCACGTTTTTTGTACATAATGTTTCCGGAGAAGCTTTAAATACGAGGGTGCATTTAAGAGACAGTTAAGGCATAATCTTTTAGCTTTGGTTTGATCCATTCTTTTGCTAACTGTTAAGTTGATGATCTTTTTACATCTATAAACGGTATAGTTACCTTAGCAATAGGAACATGATGTGGAGAGCTTGTTTATAGATATATTCATGGATGCTTTTCGCTGGGCATTACTGAACTTTGAAATCGCCTCTAACGTTTGGCATTTGCGTGTAAGGAAATGAATTATTTCTTTTCATGTAGGTAATTCTGCCGATAGTATCTGATATTCACATTTTTTTAACGTGCATATAGTATATCTACTTTTTTCGAAATATTAATTAAATGTTTTAAAACTCTGTTGGACTTTTTAATGCTGTGAGAGCTCTGCGAGGGTGGTTCCATAAGGTGGCAGTTGTTTGTAAAATATCACTGTATTAGAAAGTACACAATCTATAAGTATATGTTTCAAGTTTGAAGACGAAACATTGTTTAGTATTTGTTTGATAACCATCAATATAGAACGTTTTCAGTGAATTTGTATAAATGGAGAAAATTGGTCATCGTTACGTGATACAATACCTTCATTTGAAAGGCCTCAGCCCAATCGATATAAAAGCTGAACTGGATTCTACTCCGGGTGAGTCTGCTCCTTTGCTTATAACAGTGAAATATTGGGTAGCAAAGTTTAAACGAGGCCGTACAATCTGCCAAGACGAGCATCGCAGTGGAAGACCAAATGAGGCAACGACTCTAGAAATGGTGAAGAAAATCCACAAAGCAGTACTGGATGATCGTCAACTGAAACGCACTTTCAGTTGACGATCATCCAGTACTACCACCCAAATTTTCAAATAATATGCGATGTACCGCACTTTTTGAAATGCCCAGTATGTCTGCTAGCTAGCGCACCTAGCTAGCAGACATACTGGGCATTTCAAAAAGTGCGGTACATCGCATATTATTTGAAAATTTTGACATGACAAAGCTGTATGCAAGATGTGTGCGACATTTGCTCACACTCGAATAAAAACAGTGTCGTGAAGACGTTTCAATTGAGTATTTAGTGAAATTGCACAGGAACAAAGCAGAATTTTGGCGCCGTTTCATAACTATGGATGAAACATGGGTCCATCACTTCACACACATGACGAAAGAACAATCAAAACAATGGACTCAAAAGGGAGAATCCCCTCCAAAGGAGGCGAAGACTGTTTCATTTGCAGGCAAAGTCATGGCATCAGTTTTTCGGGATGCGCGTGGAATAATTTTCATTGACTATCTTGAAAAAGGAAAAACTATCAACGGCGAGTATTATGCGAACTTATTGCAACGTTTGAGGGAAGAAATCGAGCATAAATGATCGCATTTGGCTAAGAAGAAAGTGTTGTTTCATCAAGACAATGCACCAGCTCACAAATTCGTTATTACAATGGCTAAAATTAATGAATTAAAGTTTGAATTGCTACCTCATACACCCTATTCGCCAGATTTAGCCCCCTTGGATTATTTTCTGTTCCCAAACTTGTAAAAATGGCTCAGTGGTCAAAGATTTTCTAACGATGAAGAAGTGATGTCGGCAGTTAATAGCTATTTTGAGTAGCAAGATAGTTGTTATTATAAAAAGGGTATTGTACTTATTGAGCATCGCTGAGAGCAGTGTATAGAGCTGAAAGGAGATCATGTTGAAAAATAAATATATTTCTTTCCAAAATTTTTGTGTTTTCTTTGTTGGGTCGGGTACTTCTGGGACTACCCTCGTATTGACAACGCTATGTTCGATCCTGTGGCAGTACAAAATAAAATTTCCCGTTACGCGCATATTTTAATTTAAAAAGGCTTGTATGATTTATCATTACGTAAATGATTGTAAATATAACCTACATTGATCGCCATAAATAATAGTTCGAAAGGTAAATTTAAAATTGAAAATCGCAAACAAAATATAATAAATTTATTCGCTTCGTTTGCATGCAAAATAATTTTAAAAAACATTATATGTACCCGGAACCAACGATGAAATTAGATTAACCAGTTAACCAGTAAACTACGTACAATTTAATACGTCGTCGAAATACGTCGAAAGCGTTCTGTTTCACCGAAATTTATTCATCCACATTTCCATGAGTTTAGTAATATATGTTACATATATTTCAAATAAGTTAAGAGCGTAGTCACTTATATCAACATCTAAGTAGAATCACCATCGAAATATGCAAACTCGTATCACATCTCGCGGAAATTATACGATCGAGAATGTAGTTTATTAGAAGTCGTTATTCATTAGAGAACATTTGGCGACGGAATGGTTTCTGTAATTAAAATGGAGCGTCCGTAGATTGCGGTATTTACTTTAACGCTTTTGTTATATGTGGGGAATTAACGCCCGTGTCAAAAACTTGGTCATTTGTTATGGTGGGTACGCGGCTGTTCTGGGACCTTTCCCATTTGAAGGGACGAAGTCGACTAATTAATATGTAAACTAAATACTGCATTCTGGTTTATGTTGAAAGACGTGAAAGTTATTCTGTGATTTTAAATTATAATCCAGAAATTGTTTGAGAGCTTCAATATGTGAATAAAAAACCAGCGATGATGATCTTACTACTCGTATAAATAATAATTTCCAAATATTTAGTTAAATTTCTTAACGGAAATTTCTAATGTATTAGTCATCTTGTGATGTATTTTTGTACGAAGTTGCAAAAGTTTTGCTAATAAAAGGTGTTCCAATAAGACATTTCATTTTCAATAGCCCGCCACTTTAACACTAGAGCGGCGACGAAAGTGGCAATACCATAGGCGGTACGGTAGAACGGGCAATTGGTGCGCAGTGAATGAGATCATTCACATCAAATACAATACGGTTCACGGTTGGTGTTTAAGTGTAAATTATAAACAGCGGCGAAAGTGTCCGTAGCGGTGCCGTGTCTAGACTTATTCTTACACAATTAGTGCTTACCTAGTAATATGTAATTTCATAACCCTGGTAATGTGTTGTGGAAGTAACTGTACATCTGCATCATTGCATACGTCTCTACGGTTGCTTCTGTAAATGACGTCCTTCGCGACGAGAAAATGTTTTCGTATAGAGAAAAAAGATCGTTCGGCGTCTATTGATGTAATTTTGGCAGAAAGAAGCTGTTGTTCAAAGTCATTCCAGGGCTCACTATTTGCATATTTGTCATAAATAGTTCGTAAAACATGCAAGTCCGGATTTTTTTTTAAAACACTTAATAATTTTTGATGAGCTCGTACACCAACAGCGTCAGTTAAACTATGCAAATGAGCGGTCACATTTTGCACTATGCATAGTGATGCGTCTAAGGACAGCGAATCGTTTTCGTTTTAAAGTTTTGTAATTGCTTCTACTAATGGATGGTAATTGTTATATATTGTATGCAGATCTTCCAGAATTTGGGGATTTTCAAATTGATGTTGACTGTCTCTGATTGCTTGGGATTCGGTTGGCCTACATTTTGATATAACGGATTTAACTTTGTGAAAATTCTTATGGTAATAAAAAGCTGCATTTAGCCACGTGCCCCATCGTGTAAGAATGGGTTCCGGTGGTTCCGAAATATCTGGATAAGTTTTATGAAATTCTTTAAGTCGTTTAGGGGATTTAAGAAACACTTGTTTGGTGGATCCAATCAAATGATCAACGTTTTTATAATTACTTCTAACATTTTCAGCAACTAAATGAAGAACATGGAGTACACAAGTTATGTGTATTAATTTAGGAAAAGTTACTTTTAGTAAACGTCCGAGTAGTAACATAGTAGCAGCACCATCTGTTACAAGCATGCAGACTTGAGGACTATGAATGTGAAATTTCTTTAAGGTGTTCATTATTATTTGCCGAATATTTGCCGCAGTACATGCTTGTATACGTTTACAGGCTAACAACTAGGGCTGTGAAAATGTGTTGGCTGATAAAATACGTACGATTACGTTTATTATACTATTTTCTTTTAAATCAGTAGTCTCATCTACAGTAATCCACACATTTTTATTATGCAATTCTCTTCTTGCTATATTTTCAAGCCTCTCTCTTAAACGCGGCAAATGTTTCTGTAAAGTTCTTCTTGCAGGTAATTTATAATTTGGCAGATATTTATCCCAGAACACTTGAAAAGGGCGTTTGCTGATTAAACGAAGCGGCAAATTACATGCAGTCAACATAAATAAAAAATCATAAAGGTATGTTGCATAAGGTGTTTCATTTCTTTTGTTCAGTTTATGTATTGCACTGTTCACATGTTTTTTACAATTGTCTTTCTTCCGTATTATAAGTCACTTATTACAAACCAAACACAATACTGCACATCCATCATACTTTAAATCGGGAAATTCTGCTATGTATTTTCTAACCAACGTAGCAAACGGCACAGACTTTCGCGACATGTTTGTGTGAAGTTATTATAAACACTAACCGTGAACCGTATTGTATTTGATGTGAATGATCTCATTCACTGCGCACCAATTGCCCGTTCTACCGTACCGCCTATGGTATTGCCACTTTCGTCGCCGCTCTAGTCATGACTCAACCTGTAACTACTTGATAGATAACAAGTAGAAACTACGTCATTAATAAAAATGGATGATATACGCTTCAACAATGCATTGAAATTATTAAAATTCACTACGAAAATGGTGAAAATTGAGCGGCCACAGTTCGCAATACTAAAGCATTTTTGGATCGTCGTGGAGCACCTTCTCGGCTAGCAATTATAGAACTGGTGGAAAAATTTGAGCTGTTGGAACAAGTTAGTGATGTGAAGAATCGAACTCGTACAAGTCGCTCGAGAACAACTCAGAATATTGCTGTTGTAGCCTATAGTGTTGAGGAAAACCCAGGTTTGTCAATTTCTCGTCAGTCTTTGGAATTGGGCATTTGGTATTTTGCATAAAGACTTAGGTACTAAGACTTTCAAAGTTCAGTTAACACAAAAGCCCATGCCTACCGACCATTAACAACGTTGTACCTTTGCTTATTTTGTTCTTGACATATATCAAACTGATCCGGAATTTCATCGAAAAATCGTCTTGAGTGATAGGCCCATTTTTACCTCGGAGCCTACGTTAACAAGCAAAATTGTCGCATTTGGGGTTTGCAAAACCAAAGAATTTTTATTGAAAAGTCTCTTCGTCCTCAACGTGTGACTGTTTGGTGGGGTGTTCGGTATGGCGGAGTCATTGGAGCAACTGTTACAGTGAATGAATTGGCTATCGAACGATGATTAATGATTTTTTGTATGAGTGGAATTAGAAGATATTGATGTGGACGACGTTTAATTTCAACAAGAAGCGATTAGAATTGGTCACCGTGATCTTGTGATTTAACATCTTCGGACTTTCTTCTTTGGGGCTACGTGAAAGATAAGGTCTCTGCTAATGGCCCGCAATCGATTCAAGACCTCGAAGATGAAATTCGTGAAGTTATTGAGAACATACAGCCGCAAATGTGCGAATTGGTGATGGAAAATTTCATGAAGAGAATATGGTCCAGCAAGTGTAGCCGTGGCGGCCATTTGGCTGATATTGTTTTCCATTATTAATGGCATACCCTCCCCTTTAGAATTAAATAAACATCCAATGATTTCGCTTAAAAATACTCGTTTTTTTACATATTAAAATGACACCTCTTATTGGAAAATATAATAAAAAACAATTAATAGTAATAAATCTGCATTCCAATATGCTTCGAATTGTTCTTTAGGCTATTTCTATTGTTTGCTGAATTCTTATATTCCGTCGTTTCGGCAATTAGTCTACTTACTGCTTCAGGATAGTTCTGAAAAAGATTGTTTCTTGCCAAACTCATTATTGGAATTCTATAGTTCGTCTGGCTGTGTCTTTTCTAATTTTTATTACTTTGAAAATACCTCGAGTGAGGGTCGAACTCAGTTTCATTTTTCCAAATTTTAACATCCAAAATACCTAAGGTATCAGAAACATTATTAATATACATAATTTCATATACAGCAAATAAACAAATTTATGAAAAATAAAAGGAACATAATTCAAAATTTCTAAACTTCGATTTGATTGAAATAAAATTTGTTTTGATTAAAATGGACAGAACAAATGCATTAACATACAATGAGCTGTCCTTTTCCTCCAAGTATACATCAACAGTATGATGTACAAATTAGAAAATAAATGTCTATTTATTTATGACCGTGTCTCTAAATATAAATTTAAAACTTCAAGCTTAGGTACATCTACTGTCTCCGTTATTTGATGCATAAGCTCATACATGGTAAGTTTAACAAATTTATTTCAAAAACAAATAATTAAATAAGCAGCCAAATATATTTAACTTTACGAAAATTAAAATAAAATGAATTGCAATATATTGAAATTATTAATACCTTTCATAAGCATACATTTGCTCTAATTCCTTTTCGTACATATTTTTTTCGGACATGATGATTAGCGTATCCACTAAAAAATATTTTTAGACTCTTTCAGCTATTAATAGATGGATCTATTTTTTTAAATTCATTTAATAATCCTTAAATTTTTGTTAATAATTTTTTTTAAATTATTTGATTTTGTTTTCCTATCAAAACTTCAATGGTCTTACAAGATTTTTAACATGTTACTGGCCCATTTTACATTTTGTTCGTTTTTGGCGTTTAGCAGTACGTTTTTTCGTATAATTTAATATTTTGTTCATATTTTGTGTACATCGCTGTATATTCCTATGTTATAATTTGATGAATATTATTATTAAATAAGTTTCATATCTTGAACAGTTTCTTTCACTTGTTTCTTATTTTGTAACTTGCGTTTTATTGAAATTATTTTATTACGACTCTGTATTAAAAAATTTTGTTTTTATCAGTTAAGTCTAGCACCATCTAGAATGTCTTAGTTTCATTTTGAGTATGAATGCCACGGGGTGAATATTGGGCTCTCCCTTATTATAATATTTCAATTGTTCTACTGAATTTTCAATCTTTCGAGGGATTAGTATTCGTTTCAAGCTATATTAAGTATTTTTATATAGAGCTGTCTTTTGATAAGAAGCCCGTAATCTATTTACCTTCTTCACATTCTTTTCCTCTCTACGTCATCTGATATAGTTTAAGTAAGATAGTAAAGCGTACTCCTTTTTGTGGTTAACTTGGTATAAGTAACATCGTCTAGCAATTATTTAAGACATTTATGTGTGGAATGAATTAGTCGTATTTTGAAAGAAATGCAGTTTCTTCACCTTAGGATAGATCGTGAAATAGTTCGTCCATTTTCTTTAATGCTAATTAATCTACACAAAAATATTCGTTCAAGTGACTCTCTACAAAAAATAGAAGATATGAATTGCTAATCATTTGATTATTTGGTATTTTGCATACTTTTTGTTATATTCAGACTTGTATATAACTATTGACTGAGTTTTCCAATAAATCAGGGACATTATTGTTATTGTGAGTTTTCTTCATTCTTTTCCCTGCTAACGCATGGCCCTAGGTCTTGTAATCGCACGTATTTGTTAATCCACTTACTTCAGCATCAATAAACAACTTCTAGTGGCTACAATACTGTGGCGCCTTTTCAAGATATTTTAATTTAGAGAACCTTCCTAAACTCTCCGATATACCGCTTAATTCTGGTCCTAGAAGAAGTTGGGGACGTTTCACAATTTGAAAATGCGGGATTTTGTTATTACTACATTGGTGTGCAGAGGCGTAAGAATGTCATCTTATTTACGTGCTGCCATCTATGTACCAATTACAATGTTACATTAAGAATGATAAAATTTGGCACACGTGTATGAATTAAGTGGAACCTAAGCTAATTTTCTTATAAATGTCGTGCCTTTACCAAGTTGCCTTAGGGCCGAACTTTGTTCTCTATCTGCTCGTCTTATATATACCGGTCTGAGAACAAAGTTTTACCTTTAATACCAAAAATTGTGTTTTTATACATATGAATTTAGAATGCTATCTGCTTCTGGGTTTCCGGACTGGAACCGCGTCACTTGTATATCTGCCGACGTTTTCGTATCCATTTGTATGGGACATCTCCAGGATTCAACTACGGCACTGAAACTGTGTTTCAGTGCAGTAGTTCAGCCCTGAATAGGGTACGAAAACGTCGGTAGATATACAAGTTAGGCGATTCAGCCCGGAAGCCCAGAAGCCAGATAACATGGACCACTACCGCGAAAGTCTACGTACCAGATGAATTTAGAATGTTTGGGAAGAATGGCTTATTTAAAAAATACACAATTAGTCTCTGAACAGAAATTTATTATAATATCTGAAAATATAAAAAATACATAATACATAAATATCGTATAATATCAATGTGCAGTCTATATGACGTTTATGTCTCCTTAATGATGTGTCATTATGTTATTCCAGGAATGGAATGTGTTCTTTTAAATCATTGACGCTTAAGTATAGTTATAAAATTTTAAAATATTTTGCTTGCACATTTTTAATAGCAAATTTCCAAACATAAACCCTTCACTTCATATGCAATTTATTTTATCGTTTGTGATTATTTAATATTGAACTAGATTTGCATTTGAAAGCTCGAATAAACTTACATTTGTTGATGTTTGGATTATATACAAAATTTCAATTGACTAAATTGCAGTAGAATAAAACAGTGCGTTTATACACATTGTCTTCGACGGTTTAATAGCGATGTTATAATAGCAAATTAGGACAAATATTAGATACTAAAATAATTAACTAAAAGTCTTAATAAAGAATATAATAAGGGATGGACGTTCGCGTGAGGAAAAAACGGATAATTCTTCTCTTGGGCGTACTTCGCATTCTAGACCTGATATGGTTTGGAGAAGAACCATTCGTCTCTCGACGTTTCAATGCCTGCACTGGCATCTTTTGGAGTGAGTAGTAATATATTCGTAGTAGTAGCAAACACTAAGCTATTAATAATAAAACAGAAGAAATATGCATTTCAATTATTGATATATAACATCGCTTTAAAAATATATTCGAATATTAGACAGAAATTTCGAAACAATATGAAAATTATATTCCCTTTTGTAATATTACTTTGAATACATGTCAAAATATTATTATCGAATTTAACATCAAAGTTATGAAGTTTATATCCTTTGAATACTGAGTTATTAAGGTAGTGGAATTAAGTAATGTACCCTGTCAATTTTTTTTTTATTAATTACTCGTTGGGAATTAATATATGTTCATTCTATCTATAGTTTCAGGCATTTTTTCCATAAACGTCCATATCCGGCAACACGCAATATTAATTTTCTTTTTATACACAATCAATCATATTCGGTAATTCCTGTGTCAGTTCATGGAATTTTACTCGCCTATGGTGGTGTACTTGGATAAAAACTTGGCCATCTTTTAGAGCTATGAATATATTATACTTAAAGTGATCGTTCATTTTTACATATTCTCTTTGGAAGGATTATAGATTTTATCAGGTTTTCTTTTTAATACAAAAATACGTAGACTATCATAAACTAAGGATATACATTATATATATATATATATATAAAATATATATGTATAATATATATATGTATATATAAAATGATATAATTGATCACCTCCAACACCAAACAAAAGGATAAACTTGTTTTATATAGATGACATACTTTAAAACAGTATTGGAGATATTTTGATTTTGGTGAGGCAGATATATTGAATAAATTCTGACGCAGTATGTATATTGTCGAAACGTTAAAAAAATTTGAATTAATTACCACTGCCGCAAAAAACCACAAAAAAAAAGAGAACCTTATACTACCAATTATAAATGGGAAAAGAGGAAAAAAGAAAAACAACATACTAATGAATATATATATATATATACAGACTTGTTCATTCTAGAATTAGATATACGCTGTCCACAAGTGGAAAGAGTGCAGTTAGGTTAAAGCGCGCGAGAAAGGAGGATAGAATATCTCTCACTGGCAGTTTCGTTTTCTCCCACTTTTGTATGGCAAACAACTTCCCCTACTTTCTCGCGTTTATTTCAAGAATATTTTATTAGTTTCACGTCAAACGGCAAAACATTTCAAGAAAATAGCCATGTTTGAAAATCTTTTTAATTTTTAGAATTTTCTATTTCATTTATTTCAAGAATATTTTATTAGTTTCACGCCAAACGGCAAAACATTTCAAGAAAATAGCCATGTTTGAAAATCTTTTTAATTTTTAGAATTTTCTATTTCATTTATTTCAAGAATATTTTATTAGTTTCACGCCAAACGGAAAAACATTTCAAGAAAATAGCCATGTTTGAAAATCTTTTTAATTTTTAGAATTTTCTATTTCATTTATTTCAAGAATATTTTATTAGTTTCACGCCAAACGGCAAAACATTTCAAGAAAGTAGCCATGTTGCATTTTATTAAAAGATTCAAATAAAATGCATCAAATAATTTATACAATTCAAAAATGTAGGTACGTATTGTCAATGCACGCGAGAAAGTAGGGGAAGTTGTTTGCAATACAAAAGTGGGAGAAAACGAAACTGCCAGTGAGAGATATTCTATCCTCCTTTCTCGCGCGCTTTAACCTAACTGCACTCTTTCCACTTGTGGACAGCGCATATCTAATTCTAGAATGAACAAGTCCCATTTATAATTGGTAGTATAAAGTTTTCTTTTTTTTTGTGGTTTTTTGCGGCAGTGGTAATTAATTCAATTTTTTTTAACGTTTCGACAATATACATACTGCGTCAGAATTTATTCAATATATCTGCCTCACCAAAATCAAAATATCTCCAATACTGTTTTAAAGTATGTATGTCATCTATATAAAACAAGTTTATCCTTTTGTTTGGTGTTGGAGGTGATCAATTATATCATTTTATTGTCTATATTTTATATGCATTTTAGTTGTGCACATCTTTGATACGACCTCACTTCAACGGTATGTATATTGCTGAAACGTTGAAAAAATTTAATAATTAATTAATTATCACTGCCGCAAATACCACAAAAAAAGAAAAGTTTATACTACTATCTATATATTTTTTCTTCTATCTATTTTTTATCTATCTATATTTTTTTTATTAATTTATTCATTAATTTTCATCGAGTGAAGTCCGATTTTATCCAATACTAATACTGGGATATCTTGAAGAAAATACAAAGTTCATGGCAATTGAAACGGATTCGAGTAGGAGATTGTGGAAGATTGAAAATAGAAGATTCAAAAACGATGTAAAGAGGGAAAATACGTATTTCAATAATAAGATTTAGCATACAAACGCATAGTATTATAGCATATCGATCCATGACTAAAATAAATAAATCGCTTAAGGTACGCTGTTTATAAACGAAAAATATTGGCTGTTTCAAATTTCGCGTTTTTTTTTTAAAAATAATTAAAACACATAATCTGCATTCACTTTCAAAAACTTTTTATTGGTAATTGAAGTATCAGTTGTGACATTTATATGCGAAAAATAATATCTGTCAAATGGCCTCCTCTTGCAGCTCCACAGACGTCCACTTTCTTGTTAAAATTCCCAATGACATTTTGACATAATTGAGGCTCTATCTCACCAATGACACGAATAATTTCATCTTTTAAAGCAGGAATTGATTGTGGATTGTTTCTATAAACTTGGCTTTTTACATAATTCCAAAGAAAATAGTCTAACGGTGTCAAATCACATGATCTTGGTGGCGAATTAACATCGCCGTTTCTTGAGATTACACGTCCAGGAAATTTTTCTCTCAATAAATCAATTGATTCGTGTCGAAAGTGAGGCGTAGCGCCATCTTGTTGAAACCACATATCATCTAGATTAATATTCATTAATTCAGGCCACAAAAATTCATCCGACAGTCACCAGCGGCATTTTCAAAGAAGTAAGGTCCAATTATACCACCTGATCATAATGCACACCAAACAGTAACTTGCTTAGGATGCATAGGTTTCTCATGAATAATTCGTGGATTTTTCTCACCCCAGATACGGAAATTTTGTTTATTTATAACATAGCCAACCAAGTTCAAAAGTGCCTCATCGGAAAACATTATTTTTTGAAGAAAATCAGATGGTTGTTCATTGATGAAATTGACAAATGTACGATGTTTTAAATGATCTAACGGCTTCAGTTCCTTTATTATTTGAACCTTATATGACTTCAGAGCTAAATCCTTGTGTAAAATACGCCATGTTGTTCATCCACTAAGTCCAAGTTATTGTGAACGTCGTCTAATGGACATTCCAGGATCTTCAGCAACACTTTCACGAGCCAAACTAAGATTTTCTTGTGAACGACCACTACAACTGTATTTTTCCCTTTTTTGATCTTCTCGATTATTATGAAAAACGTTTATGCGTGTTTTTCTCAATAAGTTTCTATGCGGTGTAAATAAGCTTCACGTTGACACGCCAAATATTATGAAAAAATGCTTACTATAAGTTTGTGTCAAATGAAAAGAAAATTAAATTAGTTTTTCTTAATATGAAAAACCGTGATTTTCATAAAATATCTTTATTAAAAAGTAGTAGCAATTGTTTCGCCAGCACTGTAGCTTCTTCAAATTAAAAAGTTTAATCTGATGAAGTTTTTAGTCAGTTTCTAGTTTGCGGATTTTTTTTCCTTCAATAGTTTATTTTAGTCAATTTTCTTAACTTGTTGGCAAAATTTTTACTTCCAAAAAATTGCTTGAAAATTCAATGATGAAAAGAACTGAAAATTCCAAAATCACAAATCTCGGACAAATTGGCCCAACTTCAATAACAGTGCAAAGCATTAACTGTACGACGGTTCAAGTACTAATTTAATCACCGAAGGTTGATATATAATCCCTTTCGACATTAAATTTCGTATTCTGTATATGTATTTCGACAACATCATCAGCAGATAATTAAACAGTGTCGCACCTGGAAAACTACGGCAAAATACCTGTACGAAAACAAATTCCGCGCACGAACTGTACCGCTGAAAGCCAAAACGCACCTAGGCGGTTCAACATTCAGTGATTAAGTTAATGAACCACAGGCTCCATCAAAATCACCTAAGTACTAATTGTTGAACCATTTCAAAAAAACTTCTACAAATAGCTGTATCCTCACTGACTTATTATGAAGAAGAGAGAAATAAAATTTGATGCACATAAATTTAACCTTATACTATACCTTGTCTCAGAATAAGAAGGAGTGATTCAAATATCCCGCAAAAATGCGGAACACATAACGTAGCTTAAAAATGTAACTTACCATAAAAATGAAATATAAACAGTTGTGAATGTAGTAGTTTGTTAATAATATTAATCTTTTTCTTTATTATATAAAAATAAATGAAAAAAAATGTATTTTAATGGAAGTACGATTGTACAAGCGTTGTTACTTTTTAGATTAATATGTACAACCTATCCAAAATTAAGATTAAATATTATTTAAAGAAAAAAATGCAAAAATGTAATTAAACGTTTATGAAAAATGGCGGATGTCAGGCATTTATTAAACTTGCCTGTTCAAGAACCAACGAAATCTCTTAAAAATATGTACTATTTTGGCGTGAATCACTCCTTATTCTGAGACTGAAACAACTAACATCTTCTAACATTGTCGGCAAAATAAAAATATGCTACTCTGCGTCGGAGAAATAGAATAAATTAATAATTTTTGGTCTAAAGAAGCCTCAGTGTTGGCAAAACAATTGTTACTATTTTTTAAAAAAGATATTTTGTGAAAATTATACAACTGAGTTTCTGTGTCTAACTAAATTAATATATTACGCACGTAACAACTTGCTACTGCCCCTATGTATTAATTTTCATGGGACGGTAGTAAATTTTGATCACTCGCTTCAGTATTTGATCATGTAAAAGCAGCTTCTTCACAACATTTGAGAAAAAAATTACTCGGATTTTCTTCAGTAACAGCCGTGATATACAAAAGGATCAACATTGTGAAGTTGGAGAGCTGTTCGTGTGAATAAATATCTAAATAATAAACGCAGTAGCCTGCTATTAAAATAGATAAGATCTAGTTCTACGAAAAAATAAACAAATAATTAGTGTAGAGTTCCTTTTATCAGTCCATGAAGACAAAACAGTCGCTTCTTGCATGTCTAACTTAATATTCTATTTTTGTTGGAACAAAACCAAAGACAATTTACGGAATTCATTTTCAATTTCCGTTATGATGGAATAAATTTTTTTAGCCATTTGTCAAAGGGCAACGAAAAGCGGATTCAAATGATTGAGTGCTAGTTTATAAATTTTTTCCGAAGTTGTCGTTCGGAAATGGATTTGCAAAAGCGCGAATAATTATTTCAATTCCTCACGGGATTTCGTGTTATAGGTGCAAAAATTGTAAAATTGGGATAAATTCCCTTGTGGTGGCTATCGCGGGTAGAATTCTCCGTAATGTTATGAAATATGTAAACCATAATTATTTTTGTGTTTTAACACGAGATTTAGATATAGAAAAATTATAATTAAAAATGTATATATACGAGGAGATACCCAAAAATAACCGGAATGGCAACGCTGTGGGCGGGGTTTGACTAGCACGCATTCCTGTCGCTAGGTATGTGTAACGCAACTTCTTCTGCATTTGGTGCAAACGGTTTTTTCTCCGAATAAGATTGTCTTGATACAGCGCATTTTTTCTTAAAGACAATTTCGTTTGCTCATCGTTTTTTGTAATGTCGGACGTGAACAGCATGCGGCTGTGAAATTATGTTTCCTGCCCGGAAAAAAGGTGTAGAAACAGTTTTGATGTTGCAAACAGGATGACGCTATGGAAAAGGCTTAAGTGTATGAATGGTTTTCTTGCTTCAAAAATGGTTAAATGTCAATTGATGACAAACCTCGTTCTGGATGTCCATTAATTTTCAGAACAGAGAGAAGTGTCGAGAAAGTTCGTGTTTGATGGCCGACAACGAAGCATTGAAGTAGTTGCGGAATTATCTGGAATAACTTGAAGCTCAGTGTAGTCAATATCGTCGGGAAAATGGAGGATGACAAGAGTCGTCGCGAAGTTCATGCCAGTTCTTGAGTAAAAATAGCATAGCTCCTTCGCCTCATGTCCTCCACGCATCTGTTCTTGCTCCGTTTTTTGTTTCCACGAATCAAGAGGGACATGAAAAGCCATCATTTTAAGGACGTGGAAGAGGTGAAGGAAAAAATGACACAGCAGCTTGCAAAGATACAGAAAAACGAGTTCGAACAATGTTTCCAACAATTGATCATTCTATTAGACAAGTATATACAAGTTAAATGGAGAGTATATTAAAGGTGTTAAGGTTGTTTTGTAAAAAAAATAAAATTCAGGTTTTTATAGAGAAATTCCGGTTATTTTTGGGCACCCCCTCGTATACATATACGAGGGGGCTAGATTATACACCTTCTATTGCAAAAATAACTGAAATGAGCACGAAAAGTGTTAAGAAATCTAAACGGAATACATTTTATTTATTCAAAATATTTTTCAGTGCAAATACAATGATTTACATATTCAAGAAGTGGATCAAATGACTTTTTCATGTCGCTGATTGAATGTGTTTAATTATTAAGGAGAGGCATGTGCGTGGTTTCAGGTATTAACTTTGAACCTGCTCTTCACTTATTAAGTACGATAAGAGGGGGAGAGAGGTTCCCGCTTTTTAAGAGTTTCGGAATATCTGTTTGGGAGAATACTTTGCAGATTCTTGTTATGAAACAAAGCAACGAGAACCTTTTCTGAAATGTATTTATAATATTGCTTCATTTCCAGGATTGCTACGATTAAAAAACTCCAGTTCGATGTTTCATAAACTTAGTCAATCAATCGTTGTGGAAATGGTACCAATTCAAAAAATATTCTATTTTCGTAATAATAAAACAGACTATTTATACATAAAACTATATGATACTTTTTCATTAGTTTCTTATCTTTCACTAGCATTCTCCAATTTCCAATTTGATTCCCCTTTAAATCCAGTTCCACAGTAATACTTCATCCTTCTCTTGGCCTTCTCCTAGATTTTCTTTCTTCTGGCTTTTCTTCACATCATCACTTTTACCCCTCTCTTATTCTCTATTCTCTATAGATGCCCCAACTACTGCAATCATCTGCCTTTGAAAATTTTGTAATCATCCTTTCTCATGAGTTTATATATAGCTTCGAATTTCTGCAAACCATGATGATTTTTCGATCATAAATCCTCCTTAATGCTTTTCCTTCTTCCCAGGTTTCAAGCATTTTTTTATTTCCATCAGCTTATAACACAAGTCAAACAAACAGATGCTGGAAATCTGGAAGAGAAAAGCGGAAATTCGCCGTCAGATTTATTAAGCGTACGGTGATGGTAAAGATCGAAAGTGAGTAAGAGAGTTCAAGTACGGGCGAGTTAATTTGGTTCGCGATGTGGACAAAAAAATTCAAGAGGACTTATAATTCATGATTTCAAAGTTATTAATAGATTTTCCACAGGTTTCGTACAATTTCGTACTCCATTACTTCGGAGAAATTGCAGTATCTCTTTTGTTGTTAGTGGGTTCCAAGACTGCTTTTTGATGATCACAAAACAAAAAGATTTGGCTGTACTTTATCGTTTTTGACTAGCTACGATCGGCAAGGAGATAAATTGTTGAGGCACATCGTTACAGAAGATCAGACTTGGGTGTCTCACATATCTCCTGAATCCAAGCGACAATCAATGGAATAGCGACATATATCGTCGTCAATCAGAGTAAAAGCCAAGCAGAAAATTTCAACACGAAAGATCATGGCAACTGTCTTTTCGAATAGGAAACGAATTTTGCTAGTGGATTTTATGGCGGGAGGCACGACAATGAATTTTGATGTATATTGTGCGAATTTGAAAAAACTCCGCCTTGTCATACAAAACAAGCCGCGTGCCTTACGGTCTTCTGGTGATGTTGCTCCATGACAATGTAAGGCCACACACAAACAGAAGATTTTTAAGATGGGAACAACCGAATCATCCACCTTACACTCCAGACCTTGCATCCAGTGACTTACACCTGTTTTAATACTTAAAAGAGTTCCTTGGTGGTCAATGGATCAGCGACGATTGAGAAGTGTAAAGTGCAGTCATGGATTGGATCTCTTCACAGGCGGTAGATTTCTGTGATGTCGGAATTCAAAAACTTGTTGAACGGTATGACTAATGTTTGAACAAAAATGGAGATTATGTAGAAAAGTATACGAAAGTATGTAGAATATGAAAATAAATATATTTTAAAGATATTTACAGTATTTTCCTTCTTATTAAAAAATATGCCTTATTTAAAAAATCACCCTCGTATGTTAATGATGTTAGATATTATATAATCTGAATGTTTTTAGAACTGTAGTTAAAAAATTTCCGGATATATTAAGATTTGTAATATTCATAATTTATTCACTTGAATATTTTTTCCCTTTTTTCTTATTCTGTACATATCTCTTCTCGAGCGAGGACATGTCCTTAATGAATCCAAATAACGGACTCGCTTTCCTTAAACCCAATAAAAGGAAATAGGCACTATATCTTCGCCGGGAAATCCCATAAAGTATGTGAACTATCGCGATTTATTGGATCCGTCCCGTTCAAATCTTGGCAAGCTCCATACGTAAACGAAGATGCGTCGGTATTCGCAGACGTTGGAGTATGTCTGGGCGCCGCGGCGCCTGGCGCCTCCTCAGGGTCAACCGACACACTGTTCCCGCGAACACAAAAACAGAACTTCCTCGATCATTCACGTTCACCTGTTTCCCGTTGGCTCTCGCATTTGTCACGGTCGAAGGTGACACCTGCAGGGATTTTGTACAAGAGTTTGTTACGTAAAAAGTCGAACTTTGAAAACTTTAGATACTCTATAGATCAATTAGTGCTGGTCCTATTTTTCATTTAATTAAATTTAGAAAGTTTCTTGAAAGCCTTTTTTTATAAGGAAACATTTTTCAATTACGAACTATGTGGGTGTAATGATACAAACACCAGCTAAACAAAGAATTTTATAAATTCTGTGGTAAATAAAAGCTTCTTAGAGTAAACAATCCATGACTTTTAGCGTTACTTTATTAATTAATATCACTTTTACAGTTGTATTAAAGTCAGCTAATTAAAATTTATAATTTTAAATTCAAAATTTTTTTTCCAACGAGTAAATTAGGAAATGGACGTGATTAATCATTGTATTCAGGATTTTTATCAATAATTTCCTAATAATACTAATGAACCCATAATAGTAATAATAATATTAATAATGGTTCATGCTATCACATCCCCCAGCTTAGTGTCAATCACAGGGGTTTCGGCGATCATGAGCTATTATTACACCCAGGCTCGTGGTGCGACTTACGATCTGTGTCTCTTAGCGTCCGCTTAAACAGTAAAGAGATACCACGAAACAGTAAAGGGAAACCACGAAAAGCCTTCCTGAACAGTAAACCATCGAAATCGAATCCGTGTGGTAAGCCAGTGTCTTATCACTGAGCTATCGGCCACCCTAATCTTGCAATAGCATATGAACAATTAGTTAGCCAGATTCATCCTCGTCTTGACCAATTTTACGCACTTAAAAAAGATTGAATTGAAGGTGTATGACATCAATTGGGATGACTCGCTTAAGAAATTTATAGCGAAACTAACAACATTTCATTTATCATTGAGAACATGCCACGTTTTTCCTAAAAGAGAACTAAAATTATATCTATATAAAACCCAAACCAGTCAAGCATAGGAAAAAACCCAACGAGCAAGAGAATCGAACGCGTGACGAAGAAGTGCCATACTACCAGTGGGCTAAAAGTGATCAAGAAAAAGTGTCGATGTTTGCAGAATATCGCTTCCCACTATCGTGTGCCTAAAACAACTTAGAAACCGTGTAAGGATAGTTTTTCAAATATCTATGTTTCCAAATTGAAGCCTTTATCCAAAATGAGATATTGAGCAGATGTAACTCCTTTGAAATATGCTATTAAAAAATAAAATATCCTGGAGTTATAATTCATCGTGGACTGTTTTAAGACCAGTCACGAGATTCGAAAGAAGTGGGAGTATCGTGTAGGACAATCTTCTTGTTGGTTTCGCCGAGTTGTTTGATTCTTTATACTGCCAGTTTCTTCGAGAGCTGCTATTACGTTGTCGTTCTTCCTATATATATTTATCCTCGTTTATGGGTGCGTGTCCGTCGTACTTTATTGATCGTGATAGATTCTTGTAGTAGACTCTTCCATCTGTTGTTGAGTCTGTAATCGTCCTCACGGTTAAAGTTTGGATGCTTTTCTATCTTAATAGCTTCGCTGATGATTCTTAAACGGTAATTCTACGAGTAGCTAATACCTTCGCCCTTAAAACTTTACTTTATGTCCGTTTTCGTGAACATGTTCTTCAACAGCTAGTTGTTCAGTTTCTTAATACTTTGTGCAATTAATCTCTCTCATTGTCCGGCGTTGCTCTTTCCTCACCGTCATATTAATTTGTAGATTCTTATTCTTTTTATTTTTACTCTTTGTCCTTGTCTCCAAGAAAGTTATGTTGAATCGCAGCTACAGTTCTGAAATATATTTTCACATTTTTCTTCGTCGATTTCTTTTCTCTACATGTTAAACAAACAAGCGAGTCGTCCAACTGATTTCTTTTCAATTCTGGACTTCTTTAGGGATTTTCTAATTTCTGTATTTCTATATATGTTCGTCTCCAGTAATCCCTCGACGTGTCCTTTTTCTTCCTCTAAATGTTTGTCATCGTTGATTGTTTCTGCTCTATTCATTAGCGTTTTAATAAGAGCTCCCTTCTGATTAGGATGGTGATTTGACGTGGCATGCTAGTATCTATCAAGATGGGTTCTCTTCCTATATATCTGATGTTTGTCTGTTGTTTAGATTTGTTGACTATGTGCGGTATACAATTGCATATAAGAACGGTAGTCTTCCTTCTTCTTCTTCTACTTCCATGGTAAGTTTTATAGAGATGTGTTCAGTTGATGCGATCTACGAATTTATATTGTTATTTCTTTTCATGTGGTCAATCACAGATGTGTCGTGTACGTATCGTAACTAGCACTTCATTTTTCACTCGCTATTCTCTATAGCGTCTTCTTAGAAGATCCCCATCAATAAGTTGGCTATCACTGGTTTTCCGCTTATATTAATAGTATCCGCCTTCCCATAGAAAGTGAAAGTATAATAAAAAGGGGCAGGTACACTTTTAGCATTGAATTTAATTAACTAATATCCGAGAGATTCGCTTCGAAAATTCGCAGATAAGATAAATGTGTGTCACTTTTGACGAGCGTTTGTGATTGGCGATGTCAAGTTGTCAGATTTTTGCTTAAGGATGATGTAGAAAATTATAAATGAACTAAATTTGTATATAAATATTATTTTTTCGGACGAATGTACATTTTCGACGAAAGAGCAAGTACAGTCCCAAAATACTGGTTATTGGAGCAACATAAATCCGAACTTTTATATTCATTATCAATTGATAAGATTTTAATAGCCTAAATGGTTTCTGGGCAGTACTGTATGATAGAAACATCCGACCAACATAATTATTTGGACATGTTAAACATCTTTTCCATAGAAGAATTTGAACGCACGTAAAGTCTGTTCAGGAAGTTTTACTTTCAACAGGATGGATCCCCGGTATATTATACATATTTCTAAGAGTGGATAACGGCACCATGACTTCAGATGGATCAGAAAACTTGGTATAAATTTATGGCAATTATATTCACCCGACTTAACAAGTATGGACTTTTCTTTGGAAATTCCTCAAAACTGGTAGATAGCTTAATGGCAAGTTACTGGCTTATCACGCTGGAGTCTCGCTTTCCAGTCCGATAGCCTGGTATTAAGGAAGGTTTTATGTAGTTTCGTTTACCGTATAAGCGAATACTGATTGACAAAGATCTTAAACCACGAGTGCGAGCGGAATAATAACTCATAGTACGTTAAAGGCCTCATGTAATAGAGAAACGACGAAAATGTGTTAAAAAACAACATAAGGCAAGCTATCTTAACCATAACTTCAGAATTGCTAAAAAATTGCTTTAGAGAATTTAGAGAGAAGATGGAATTTTGTATAGTCAAAGGTGGTGATGTTGAATAACAATCGGACCTTACTTCTGTTTATTATATCCTTATTTTGTTTCATTTATATATTTATTAAAATATTTGCAGTATTAGTTGGTTTAATGTAGTTTATGAGATTGACTTTTGCTAAATTTTAAGGAAACTTTATTTATGTTTTGAAATTTTTTAAAAAAAAAAAATTTGCTTATTTTTCAATTAAACTAGGAATTTGAAGTACTCAATACATAATTTGTAATTAATTTTTGTAAAAGACATCTCCAAAAATTAAAAATAATATCACTTTACTAGAAAGCACTTTTAATTTATATTAATCTTTAGAACGTTGAATTTGATGGAGCCTGTGGTTGATTGACTTGATCAATAACAATGTTAATCCGTTAACAATGACAAGTTACCTTTTTTGGACACCTTAGTTATTAAGAAAGATCTCAAAATAGAAATTGATATTTTCCGAAAAGAAACCAGTGTCAAGAGATTCATTACGGCTGACTCAAATCACAGCATGCAACAGAAGATGGCTTCATTCAATTTTCTGATTAATCGTTTGATCAATTTCCCATTAACAAAAGTAAGATATGAAAGAGAATTGAACCTCATTAAGAATATCGCGGTATACAACGGTTTCGATTCGGAAATAATCAATGGATTAATTAGAAAGGCCAACATAAGAAAAACAATCCGTGACACCACATGTCTTTCACCACAGAGCAATCGGGAAAAGTATTTTGTTTGTTTACCTTTCCATCGTGTGACAAAAAATCTGAATAGTATTTTTAAAGATCACGGGTTTAAAGTATGTTCACGCCCTAATAATACCCTGAAAATGCTGTTAGGAAATGCAAAAGACAAAATTGAAGAGATTAAAAAATCGGGAATCTACCGAATTGAATGTTTAGAGTGCAATAAACAATACATCGGCCAAACCAAAAGATCGATCGAAACCAGGTATAAAGAACACCTTTCGCACATAAAATTCAACCGACCGGAAAAATCGGGTATAGCGAGACATGTATTAGAAAATAACCACAGTGTTAATATGGATTGTTTACATTTGATAAAGAACGTGTACAATTATCGCGAACTGGACGCGTATGAAAGCATGTACATCGTAAAGAATTCAGGCCATCTGGTTAACGTTTATGAGGCCGGCCCTCTGCAAACGCCTCTCTTCTCTCTGCTGAAAGACAAGAGGAGCAATATCATAAAACACACATAAATCACACACACTTTTTGACCATAATAACCTTTTTCGATGTAGTGCATGTTAGTTTAAGTAAAAGTATTTTAAAAATCTTGTGAAACAGACACAGTGCACATCTTGGTTTTCAACGGTGCGGATCGCGTGCGGAGTGTATTTTTCGTACAATTTTTTCGCCGTGTTTTACCAGGTGCGACACTTTGAAATTATCTGCTGATGATGACAACTTGGTTGTCGAAATGCGTATACAGAATTTACAAATAGTTAATTGTGGAAAGGGGTTATATATTAACCTTATTGATCAAATCTTTAGAACGCCCTGAACAATATTTTATAAATGAACTGGTGTCTTTTATAGCCCAGAATAAGCAAAAAGTAGAGAATACCCTTTGCTGAGAAATCAATTATAAAAGATTTTGTCCTCTTGTTACACTAATCCAGCAGCACCCTGTATAAAATGCAGTAACTTCCATAATATAAATTATATAGATGGCACTTATGACTCTGCTGAAGCTTTACTTACAATCAGACTGTAAATTGAGAACCAATTGAGGAAATTAATAGGTTTTTGCCTTCTTTTTATCTCATTATTCCTGGCACTTTTTTGCGTTCTCTTCTGATTCGTGAAATTTTATATTTGCTTTTTCCTTTTTTATTACTTCTTAAAAATCTTGATGCCGTGTATATTAAATTTTGTCGTGTCAATGGAGGAAATTCTGTTGGACAGAATACAAAATAACATAAAATAGAATGTCTACAAGGTAGTTGTTTTAATAAATAAAACAAGCATGTTGTTAGATCTTTAGACATTTAAAATAAATATGAGTAAATTCTTGAATAAAGGGTTAATAAGGGTTAATTTCATACAATCTGAAACAAATTCGAATTTACTTTCATCGCAACCCAAAATATTTCGCATTGTTTCTCCACGAAAAGAAATAATATTGGCATTTCATGTGCACCAACTTGGTAATAACTAATTTCGATTTTTCCTATTTGAAACAGGAAATGTAATCGTGATTTCCGTTGAACTGAACTTTTCCCACAAACAAATATTGCTAATATTAGCTGAAGTTTATTAATGTCATAATCTAAATATGGAAATTTAATTTAACTTTCGCGGTTAAATTCCCAACGAAGAACAGTTTCCCAAAATAGAAGACAAAATAAACTGCAAAAATTTGACATTAAATCTTGGTAGAATAATTAATAGAGTGGAAGATTTCGCATAGACTATATTCCTTAAGCGTATGGAGGATGCGATTTATTCGTCAAAGTAGTGGGAGTGCGTGCGGAAAATTAAATTATTCAACATCATGTGAATTCTCCGCTTCACTAATGAGTCTTTCTTGTGTGTATATGCGCAGTATATTCTAAATACACGTGCTTATTTACTTTGGTTTATAGTTATTTGCATCTAGACAACGCATAGAGATATTTATGTGTATCTGTGTGTGATGCTAGCTAATAGAATATCAAACGAAATTATTTTTAGCAAAAACAACGCGCCGTTATGCAAATACACGTTTTACTTTGATACAACATAATACATTTTATAAACTACTTTAAATATACAACTATTATTTGATTTATTTTCATATACGACCAACGAAGAGGAATATACTTGCGTAATAAGTACCTTTAAACTATGCTTTTCTGAAAATATACTACCTAACCTTCTCGTCCAAACTAACGAAAATGTGAAGTTCGTATTCATCTTGCTAAAAGAATAGCTACATTATCACGATGCATAATAGTCGAATACTTTTAACTTAGCAAACCCACCATAGGCGATCGTATAACAGCACTTCGCTCTTTCGTTCGTTTTGCCATAGTCACCTGATGAGAGTTGATACCCCGAAACACCTCGTAAGCAAGGTATTATTAACACTTTTTACTAAATTTATCGAAAATTTAAAATTTAAACAAATGAATTTATAACTAGTACCATTTAATATTTTCTGGAAAGAGGATTTTTATAATTAAAGATTAATATTTCTTGAATAGATTCGGAAGTAGGGTTTTTAAGTACTGACAATGGATTAGGGACGACTAGATTTTCTAAAAATTTTAATAGCTTTAGTTATATAAATAGAAACTAACGAACATAAGCTATATACGCCAAAAAAGATGCTGAACTTCTTTAAAGTAAATGGAAGTCCTAACGACATCTATTGTATATATTTTATAAAGGTACAGTTTGTAGGTTTTAAGTTAGTAAAAGTCATAAGTCCTATTTGACTTATTACGGCCTGTATTCAAGTAGTTTGCACATAATATTGGTGAATTGGGAAAGTCGTAATGCATTTTTGCCAAAGATTGTGCTAGTCCATTTTCACAGGTACTAGAATCATTTGCGTCTATCTTTTGTTATGCTGTATGACAGTTGACAGTTCCAACTACATTTTGGAAAAAATCGAAGGGCTTGATTACATGTTTGTAATTTTATAAAAAGTTGAAGATGAAGGCCAAGTGCGTATTTTCATAATAATAAACTTTTCTCCTGCGTAAAGAGAACAAACATTAATATCAGCGATGGTTCATGAAACTCTTAATCTTAATGACGCTCCCTGGTCGGGAGGCTATTCTATTGTAACTGGCGATGAGACGTGGTGTTTTCAATATGATCCAGACACTAAGCGTCAAAGTTGAAGCATCCAAGAGAAAAAAGACAAAAAAAAAGCTGTTCGGAGAAATCAAAATTGAAGACGATGTTGATTTGTTTATATGATTCAAAATGCATAGTGCACAAAGAGTTTGCACCAACTAGTCAGTCAATGCTGTGTATTATCTTCGTGTTATGAAGCGTCTTTTGGCGCGTATTCGTCTTGCACGCCGTCAATATCGAGAAAATAAGCTGTCGTTTGTTGCATAATAATGCACCATCTCATCGCTCGACACTTATCACTGATTTTCTAACTACAAATGGTATTTTAACCATTAACCATTCAACGTATTCACCGGATTTGGTCTCCTATAATTTTTATTTAGTCTCCAAGCTACCTTCACCGATGAAAAGGCAGCGTTATGCCGACGTCGATCTATTAAAAAGGCGTCAACAGTGATCTTGAAGGGCATCTCTAAAGATGAACATAAAAATTCTTTCGATATGTTAATTGACCGTGCAAAACATAGTTTTGGAGCCGAAGGCGACTACTTTCAATAAAATAAATGAATTTTACCAAGACAAGTTTTAAAAAAGTTCACTTTTCTCTGCTCTAGACTATATATATATATATATATATATATATATATATATATATATATATATATTTCATATTTTTTAAACATTACAGAATGTTTTAAATATTATTATAATGTAACAAAATTTCCTATATCATGCAATAAGATTTACCTGATTAAATACATATATGTGCTTATTAGAACAGACGAAACTATAATCAAAATTCAAACTTCAAAGTCATCTATTGGAAATGCAAATAAACCGTTACAGAATGTAAATTTCATATCACTTTAGTGAAATAGGTTGGTTATTAATATAGTTCTCACTCTGTTTACAGAAACAAATAATTAAATCCTATAAAATCCGAGCTCGCACAATTTCAATTATAACGATACCTGCCAATTGAATTTCTTCATGTTATTGAAGGCATTTTCGATTGACGAATCGTCGGAAACTCAAGTCTTGTATCATATAAACCCAGTACTCCTACATAAAATTGCAATTCTTCGTGAAACCTAAGATCGAATTGGAGAAATCAACAGAGAAACACTTTCTGAAGAGAGAATGTTTAAACTAGAAAATAGAGTAAATAAAGGATCAGATAGAGATGCTGGTGCAAGATGTCGAGGTGAAAAATCCCCGAGAGAACACTGAAAGGGAATTGATCCTAATCAAATGGATGAACTTCAGTAAGAAGTTGAAATTTTGAGGAAATCGTCGAAAATTTATTAAAGATATTTTAAAATACCGTTTTAGAGAAGTTAATAAGAAATATATACGAGGGATGCTCTTTAAACTTTGAATCTAATACAATAGAACAATATTTTATTTTGAAAATTTTGCCACGTTTTCACAAAATATTTTTAATTGCATTCCCCATTTGCAGGACCTAATTTTTAAAACTTCTACTATTATTTTCTTTCATAATTAAGTAAACACTTTAACATTTAACATCACAAATAATATTACATTGCACGCTTATTACAATAATTAAGGATAGTTTGACAAGTAGTGAGAATGACACATAGGTGGTGCTCTAATTGGTAAAACAAATGCACTGTAATTTACGTTGGCTATTTATATGTTTACATTCCGATATTTAGATAAATGGGTTGATTAGTTTATTTTTGACAGTTGATTGAAAAAGAAGAAACGCGTCGTTTTGTTAAAATGGAAAAAGTAGAGTATCGTGTGGTGATTAAATACTTCGTAATTAAGGGTATGAAAGCTACCGAAATAAAAAATGAGTTACGAGAAACATTCGGTGAATCTGCTCCATCATCCGCCACAATAAGTAGATGGGTAAATGAATTTGAACGTGGTAGAACAAGCTGTGTTGATGAAGCGCGCTCTGGAGCACCCACAATCGTGACTTCTAAGGAAATGATAATAAAAATCCATAATATTATTACGCAAGATCGACGACTCAAAGTGAGAGAGATAGCAGACATGGTAAACATTTCAACAGAACGCGTACAACACATTTTAATGAAAGAATTGGGCTTTTCCAAGCTTTCGGCAAGATGGGTGCCGCGACTGCTTACGATTGATCAAAAGTTCACTCGTTTGCGCATTTCCAATGAGTGTTTGGACCTTTATAAGCGGAATCCGGTTGTTTTTTGTAGGCGATTTGTTACTTGCGATGAAACTTGGATACACTACAGTACACCCGAAACTAGACAACAGTCGAAACAATGGTTAGAACGTGGTTCTGCACCTCCAAAGAAAGCGAAAACTACTTTATCGGCAAACAAGGTGATGGCATCAATTTTTTGGGATTCAAAGGGCATTTTGCTCATTGTTACCTTCAGAAAGGTGCCACAATAAACGGACAATATTATGCAGAACTTCTACTAAAATTAAATGTTGAGATTCGTGCTAAACGGCCAGGAATGGCAAAGAAAAAGATTCTGTTTCACCAAGACAACGCTCCCTCGCATACCAGCACAGTCGCGATGTCCAAAATCCACGAGTTGCATTTCCAATTAGTACCGCATGCGCCTTATTCGCCGGATCTAGCCCCTTCCGGAATCGCATTTTAGAGATGGCATAAGGGCATTGGAGCACTGTTGGAATAAATGCATTGCTCTTTTAGGAGAATATATTGAAAAATAAATATTATTTTATATTTAAAAAATTCATTTTTCTTCTCCATTCTCACTACTTGTGAAACTACTCTCGTTTGCCCAAAAATATTCCCATTCTCGTAACTGAACTGCAAGCATTTGCAGTTTAAGATAACCTTATTAATGCAGGAATTATGAACCGCTGCAAAAAATAGAGGCTTCATCAATAAGCAATGCTTTCTAACAAAGTCCTCAATTTCTCACTAACCAGCTATTAAAATAAAGTCTTGGTGCGTAGTCGCTAGGTTTCGAAGCCTGTATAGGTAATAAGGTACGAGTACAAACTTAAATTGGTAGGACGAATACGAACTTCGTTTTTTCCTTCAGACAATTGCATGTTTCGACGACTAACGACAACCCAGTGTTTTTGTTTTCTAAGTCGAATAAACCTTTATAATTGTCGTAAATTTGTTTTAAGCCGGTTTCAACTGAAGTATTTTCATTATTTTTTTTGCCTTTCCTTAATTGCTGCAGCTTCGTTAGGTTTGAATCGTAGAACCACAGATTTTATTTGTTGGAAATTCTCGCAATAATGGAAAGCTGCTTTCAACCATCTTGCCCAACGTTCGAGAATTGGCTTTTTTGGCTCAGAAATACCGGGGCACCATCTATAGAATTCTCGAATTCATTTGGAAGATTTAAAAAATGCTCTTTTAGTATTTGAAATTAATGCATCCACCTCTGGATAACATTGTCGAATACTATGCTACGAGATGTAAAACACTAACTTTATACGTCACATGTAAAAGTCCATTACACTTGTTTCTAAGGGAACGGCCTTTACTACACATCGTCGCTGCACTGGCCAAAACAATAGACCTGCTGTTCTTATTGACTCTTACCTGTATAGCAGAAGTAAGTAACAGATGGCGCAAAAGTAATGTCGTAATTTAAATTGCCTGCCATTTTTGCAGATGGCGCCAAAAGTCACTGCGCTTTGAAATTTATGATGTAGGTATATAGAGAATTGTCAACAAGCCATGGACAATGTTAACTTACTGCCATACTCTGTTAAACTTGGTGCAAGAGGAGGATGATTTCGTATCAAAACTTATAATGAGCGACGAAGCCCATTTTCACTTAAGTGGTTATGTTAACAAACAAAATTTGCATTTCTGGGGCACAGAAAATCCACATGAAATACATGAAGAGTCATTGCATCCCCTCAAAGTGACTGTTTGGTGAGGCATTTGCCGTGAAAAAGTGATTGGCCCTTATATTTCTAAAGACGCCGATGGCACCATCGTAACCCTAAATGGTGAGCATTACAGGCAGATACTAAACGAGTTTCTTTTGCCGCAAGTTGCTTCATTAGGTCTCGATCATTGTTGGTTTCAACAGGACGGAGCAACCGCTCACACAGCTCGGGCAACGATGGAGATTTTGAGACATCAATTTCCATGTCGAGTGATCCCCCGTTTTGGAGATATGAACTGGCCATCCAGATCGCCAGACCTAACAGCACCAGACTTCTTCCTTTGGGGCTTTTTAAAATCTCGCGTTTACCACAACAAATCACGAACCTTGCAAGTTTTGAAAGCTAATGTTGAAGAGGAAATCGCCAATTTAGAGCCAGATGTTTTGCGAGCAGGATTTCAAAATGCCGTAAAACGAGCGCAATTATGCATCAACTCGGGAGGTGGCCATTTAAGCGATATAATTTTTTCCAATTAATATCATCAATTTTACCCTTTAAAATAACCTTTTTATGAAAATAGAGCTCTTTTTTTATTTATAAAAAGTGGCAGCCAGTTCAAATTAAGACATTACTTTTGCGCCACCCTTACTAATAAAAAGGGATGAGAAGTGTTATAGCTAGGTTACTGTAAACAACTTATGTATTTGGTATTCCGCTCTTTGGCAATTAGGTATTGAATATATTTCCAATTGATATAATTATTGTCATTAAAAGACCTAAAACATAATATCGTTTTAACTCTTGTTTTTCACTCTCGTCAATTTGTTCCCAATTACTTTTATTATCTTAATCTGGAAGATCATAGTGGCAATATTTTCTCGATAACTGCGTACTTAAAGCACTTTCCAGCAATAATATCGTTAGTATTTATTAAAAGGATTCGTAAAATTAACGGCACTAAGCTCGCTCTATTTAATTAAGATCATACAAACTGTTAGTGGCTCAACTTAATGGTGATCATTGACCCGTATAGTGTATCTGTTGTTTTATTTCCCTTTCCACTCGAAGAGAAAAAAGAAATCCAATTTTTATACGGTCCTATTATTTTAATATTACCGTCGTTGGGATTGGATTTTATTTGCGTGTAGGACGACGTCGATATTATTTAAATTTTACGATTTAGGCTTTATTGAGGTTGTCGACGTTGATGGTGTTGAGATTTTTTTCGACCGAACGTAGCAGAAAGATATATGCAAATTTGGCATCCGAATTCCAACTCTTTGCGAATAAACGATTCTTTTTCGGTGACATGTCCTGTGCAAAATAAAATTATAATTCCTTTTAATTTCTTTACTGCTTGGTATTCTGTACGTATATATCTTTTTGTGTGTAACGGATTCCGGAAAACTTCAGAGATGGAGTTTGAAAAGATTAATAAGTATTTATGGTGGCAGCGGATGGAACATAACTTCTATACAAGTTCCTCTAAACTCCTTTTTTACGGTTACGATGGAAAAGGAAACAAATTTCGACGGAATTTTCTCTTCAATTCGGGAAGAGAATTCTAATTTTTAACATGTGATGCAAACATAGTCGTTTTATTATTACTCACTAATGTTGTCGTCATATTTGTCAAACTGATAAGTGTATCACTGAAGGTTGATATATAACCCCTTGCTACATTAATTTTCTTATTCTGTATACGTATTTCGACAACTAAGTTGTCATTATCTGCAGATAATTAAACAGTGTCGTACCTGGAAAACTACGGTAAAAACACCCGCACGAAAACAAATTCCGCACACGATCCGTACCGCTGAAAGCCAAAACGTACACTGACGTACTTACCTTCAAACTAATAAGTAGTTAACATTACTTGTAATAGCGGCGCGGCTTCTTCGCGTTCCCATTTTTTTTTTTTTGATAGGGAATATATCAGGAAAGAACTAAAACTAAAGTTGAAATCGCGAAAGTCTGCCGTGTATCAATAACGTGCAAAATACGAACATACACCGGCATTCGTTTAATTAATCGTCACATGTGTTGAAAAAAGAAAGGACGCAAACGTTTTTCTAATAGAGTTACACGCTAGAGAAACAGACCTATACATAGTAACATGTGTATTATGTACACATGTGCCACGAATAATACAGATAAAATAGTGTTCTGACTTATGAAGCTTGTCCTTTATACGGTTCCCATATTCCTTGTATTTTACCGCCGTTATTTGTTATTGTTCTAACAACTAATTTATCATATTTATTTCATCATCCTTGTAAGTTTACACTTAGGTAACCTACGTAGGCAGCTTTTACATTTGTTATTTATAGGTTAGGTATAGTCATGCCAGTGCATGTTTTGATTTTAATTGCCAAGACTCTGTTTATAAGTTGTTGCAGTATTTTGAAGCTGAAAAACGCAACGGATGACTTTTATTTTCAGTTCATTCTGTACAAGAGGTAATATTTTCATTGTTGCTTTAGAAAACAAATTTCGAAAAGCAGTATTTTAGAGAGTAGTCATAGCATTAGATATTTCTGTTCGAACAGTGTTTAATGTCAAACACAGGAAAGAAGCTGAAACTGCGTTACCAGGAGGAGGTTATAAATCACATAGCAAGTTGAAAAGTTCAGATGTAGGCTAACAGGTGAAAATGGAAGTTCATAATATTATATACAATATGTACAAAGAACGTATTTACTTAAAATCTTTCCATAAACAAATGCTTATAACACAGTTTTAGAAAAATATGTCACTTTAAAAAATACCAATGCGATATTACAGGAGCGATATATCATGGTTATCAGCATTTCTTATTTGAATCGCCTGTTAAAACATTTAGAATTTAAATTTGTGAAAGACAATGATCGCAGAGCTTTAATGAAGAAAAGTCATATTGCTGCACTACGATATTCCTTTTTACGCGTTCATAAAGCGAATGTTATCCCCCCTTATAAAAGGGATGTTATCTTTTTCGATGAGACGTGGATTTTTGCTAAGGGCAATAAAGGAAGATCGGGGCAAGATGCGAACACGAAGAGTATTAGAAAACCTGAAAGATATGATGAAAACGTTTTGTAATTCTTTATGCAGGTATTATAATAAAGATGGATATATTGAAAATGCAAGATTGATATTTTCTTTGGTAATAACGACAACTGATTCTCATGGTGAAATGAACAGTACAAAGTTTACAAGATGGGTAAATGACCAATTAATTCCAAATCTGCATGAACCTCCTCTAATCATAATGGATAATATGGCTTATCATAGTGTATTACTTGAAAAGCAACCATATCAAAATTAGGAAAAAGCAATAATAGTTGATTGGTTGAATAATAATAATATTAACCATGAACATACGATGAAAAACGTAAACTGTTTGGAGTAGCAACGCGGCACAAAAAGCAAAAGGTCTATGAAATAGGTGAATTGATAAGAAAGCTGGCCAGGAAGTACTCCTAATTCCACTGTACTATTGTGAATTAAATGCAATCGAACTTGTTTGGGCACGTGCAAAAACGCACTACAATAAACATGTTGGTGAAAAAAGATATGGAGATGAAAATGTTTTGAAAAATGTGGCAGCAATCTTTAAATATCTGCATATCTGATTTTAGTAAGCAATGTATTCGACATACTGATGCATTAATAGAAAAGTGGTATAAAAAAGAAGCTAACTTTGACGAAGATGAATTTGTTCTTTCTGTAAATACTGATTCAGGACCTGATACGGATGAAGACATGGAGAGTGAATAAATTATATTAGACTATTTATTTTTATCTAGTTCTATTATGTTAAAATTTAGAATGTTATTTACTTTCTCATTTAATAAACGAACTACTCCTTCTTGAGAGGTATTTAATAATCATTTCAATAATATTTCATAAGACAAAATTTCTCCATACATTTTTATTTCTTTTTTCCGATGTGGTTTCTGTACGTTCCAAGGTATTTCAGATAAGTATCATTAAGATATCTAATATTCACCTTACTTGAAAATAAATAATTCATTTCATTCTCTTTTTTAATATATAGGTGCTTCCTAAATGTTAATAAAAACGTGTGCTAATTTTAGCAATATCGATGACTTTTAACGTAACCTATATGTACAAACTTCTCAGGTTATATTAATCGTAACTCCTAACGTTATCCATCTGACAGCAATATATACAATAGTATTTAATTTGACATACTCACTTCCTGTCGACATCTTATTTCATACGACGGTGATCACGTGATCGGAAAACATTCCTGATTTGAACTATACTACTTTTACGTAGATGATATCCATCGTTCAGAATGAGCAATATTTGCTAATAAACTATCCCGATGATAATCTTCGCAATCGAGGAAACAATTTACTTCATCAGTGCTATGAATAATTGGTTCGATGTATATGAATTATTTAAATTGAACGATTAAAAATCATTTTGTATGGTATTTATAATAAATCGTTCTCTTGTACCATCAAGTTTGGTACTTCGCAATAGGAAAATAACACTGATAACTCTACCGAATTTCTTGGCGTACAAATTGATCAATATTTAAACTGACGCAATCACATTGAATCTTTGTACCAAACTACTTAATTCTCTTTGTTATGGCTTTGGGAACTTAATACGTCTTTTAGATTCCCACACACTAATGAGCATTCATAAAGTTGTTTTTCATGCTAGAATTAAGTACGGAATTGTTCTGTGGGCGTAGAAGCGACATAAGGAGGATATTTATAGCGCATAAACAAATTATTAGATTGTCTTTTAGTCTTAATTTTAATAAAACTTGAAATATTTTTAGGAAAAATAATATTCTGATCATACAAGCTGTTTATATCTATGAATGTGCCATTTTTCTTTTATAAAACAAATAATATTTTCAGAATTCTAAAACTATACAAGTAGAACAAGTTTTAGGAATATAAATTAATACTTTCCAATTCTCTTTTCTTACAGAGACGGGCCAGCATTTATTATAGTTTACAAGTTTATAATAAATTATTCCTTCATTAGATCCAGATACTTAGTTTGCTGAAACGTAGATTGTATTCTTTTCTTGCTAATCTTGAATCTTATTCATTAAATGATTACTTAAATTTGTAATATTTTGTATACAATGATATGTTCATATGTATATTCTACTATTTCTGTTGATTTTTTCAAGTATTCACTGAACTTATGTAAAATAAACTATTATGGCGTAGATTTCTCGCATTTTCGTAGCCTAACGCCGGGAAACTCACTCAACTCACATATTTATCGGTTTAAGCTCGGACTGTACACGGCTAATATTGTACGATTTCATTGTCCATCACAAAACTGTATTTATTACATGTTTTGTATGCCCATTTTTTTTAAATATTAATATTATAATAATAATTTTTAATGCTCAACAGTTACACAGACCATTTACAGGACATAATGCATTTAAAAATAAAATTAATTGTTTAAATGGTATCATAGCTGAGATTGTATTGAGCGAATGATGACTATTCGTCACGCTGTTAGATTTATTGACATAGAAATGTTCTAACTATTGCTCTTGCTTCTACGATTGCTCTTTTTATGTTTGTGTGTGTATGTGCATTCATTTGTAGAGTTTGTATGTGATGGAGAAATTGTTTTGTTGTAAACACTGTTGCTGACATCGCAAACGGTACTATTGTTTGCTTTTTGTTTCTAAAGCTCTTATAGTTCAATTGCAAATAATGTATATTCCACTATTTTCTTTTGTTCTTTTTGTTAATGCATATTTCATTTGATATCTTAATGTCTATTATGCAAGTTTTCTTTTGTTTTTATCAAGAAGAGTAATGTCTGACCTGTTACTAGTAATTTGTCTATCTTTGTGTATTACTCTGCCCCAGTATAATTTGTAACCATTATTTTCAAGAATACTTTCCGGGGTGTGTCTGCAATACACTGTGTTAGTTTTTACGAGTTGATATTTGAGTGCAAGTTCTTGGTGTATAAATTTGCTGTAGTATTATGTCTCTATGTATAGTCTCTACCAGTCAGTAGTTTATATCTTTCTGTTATATGGGCTGTGGTTTTTTTGAATTGATGACATTGTCTGCAATCGTCATTTTTTAAAGATTCTTTAATTTATTTTTATCATTAAAAATTCAACAAACATAATAAAACTATAATCAAGGATACATGCATAAGAGGACAATCCATTACTCGGTAACTAAGAAAGCTTTTATACAATGTAACACAGAGTCGATGAATACATCTCAAATGATGATGCAATGAAAAAGGAAAAGTAAAGTGAAATAATTTATAAATATACTGAAGCTTATTTATTATCCAAGGATTACGAGTTTACTTCTCGAAAACTGCATCAGAAAGATGGTCATCATTTAAATTAATCCACTTTTGCCTGCGAAACCGGTAGTTACCGCATACATGTCTCAGTAGTTCGCTTTCAGTAGTAGTAACTTTCTCAGCAATGCCTTATTTAAATTTAAAAGTAAGGCACAGTGTTTGAATAATTCCTGCAGGAAAAAATCTGAGGCAGTACGCGAAGCGATGTCTCTAACACGACATGTAACACTTCTGAATAGTTCGCGAACAATGGCCATACTATTTCGCGCAGTTTGAACTGTTGAACCAATGCCAAGTCATCGTAAGCAAGTTTCAACAATGTTTTTCAAAATAAAAAGTGTTGCCTTCTGCCACAGATTTAGTTTCGGAAAAATACGAAGTGAAGTATATTTTGTATGCTCTAACTGACTGATCATATAAAATGTGTCCTTGCCTATACTTTTCCCCTCTATGACCTCCAGAACACTTTGTATTTGTGGTTTTGTTAAAGGCTTGTGACAATATCTGCAAGACTGTTCAGTGGTAAGCATTAACAAATTCCAATCTTTAACTGGAAACATTACTCCAATCTCCTTGGTGTGTTTTCCATTGATATTGCTTTTAGTATTAAATTTGTTGAATTTCCATATTACGCGCACGTATTTTCTATATGTTACCATCATCATTTTTGGTACATTTTTCTTTTCTAATTTGTTAAATTCCCATTCTTGACTTGTTGCTTCCTTCAGATTTCTTCTAGGGTCGCTTTCGAATATTTCGTTGGTATGGAGTAAACTAGAATTGTTTTACACCTAACAATGAAACAAAAGACTTCCGATTCTTTCCCTCATTCATAATTTATTCTCTATTACGATCAATTGAGCTAAACGTCCGTCACTAATTTATATCTTCCCTTATTTTGTTATTCCACTTAATTTACTCTTTACTAGTACTTGACGAAGCATAACAAAGACTGTACATTTTCGAAACAATGAAGCCATCGATGGAAGATCTTGCAAAGGGAATCAGAACAACAGAAGTAGATGATATTCATCAGAAAAGCTCTCATGCTATTAGTTTACTAGAATGACAAAGGAATTGCGTACTTGGAGAGCAAAGAATTAACGAGCTACTAATCGAGCCGAATTTAGCTTTAATTTGTCGTCGATTGGGAAATAAAAAATTATTTTCATTGTATAGTTGTTAACGATCAAATAGTAACACACATATTGAGAAACGTTTAAAGTATCTTGGCTTCGTACATAAACCTAATTTATGGGTTACTAATGAACTGAGAACATCGTTATTGGCTAAACTTAATGCAATTCCAAACGCCATAATTTTATTAATTTATCTACAAAGAACACCGAACACAAATTATGTTTTCTCAATTTAGTTTCTCGTGACATTATTGGTAAAATGAAATAATGTGGAACATGTGTGCACTCTTTTCTTTTGGAAACACTGTCTGTTTCTTATCTAATTACTGGAGAAGGTCTTACATTTTGCTAGTATATTTTTAAAGACACAGATGCCGGTAGATAACTGCAAAAGCAATGAAACTGTCCCGGAGTTACATATAGGAGTAAGAATTGAAAGAAAATTGAAATTAAATATTGATTTAATTTTAATTTTATAATTATTCTATGCTATATTATTACGTATATCTATATATCTGTATGTATATATTCTTAATTTCCTTTTCGCATGTTGTAAGAGGCAGATATAGATTTGACCTGGACTTTTAATAGTTCTGGCTCTCAGTTATGAGTTATATCTAAATTTATTTCAAAATAATTAAGACGCCTACGACTAAAAGATATTAGGTTCTGTTCATAACACCTTCACGTATTTTTCCCGTGCATTTAAATTGATTGTTCATTCTGTTGGAAAATTAAATTACCTGTTTTAGCGATAACATATCTGTATAGTGAGTACATTGTGATTTTATCTTCTGATAGAATATTATAAAAGAGCACTATTTTCCAATGCATTTACATGTTGTTATTGTTATGCAAATAGTAGAATAAAGAAAGTAATCGTCGACTTTTTATGCAGTTTTTTCAACCATAACAAGTAATTTCCAATTCCTAATTCCTCTTAATTAGACTACATAAAGTAGGAGCCCACAGAGAGACTTTTTACGCCCTTGTCTGGGTTTTTCCCTCTAATGGAATTCTTGTGAGCTCTTTCGTTATGCGTAGCGGTTTGATGTAGACAAGTAATTTACTTTTGCGTTCTTTTTTTCGGCCGCAGTCGGTAGTGGCTTTGGTTAATTTGTAGTAAGATGGAAATTCTGTTGAATACTAACAAATTTATTGTTATTTCAATGATAATTTTTAATTAAAAATTGCGCAAATTACTTCAGAAATGTTGTTTAATTTTTGTTTGCCATTCCGAAACGATTTCTTCACAGTTTCGGCGGAATTAATGCCGGGAATTTAAACGTCAAAACGTTATGAAATAGGCTTAAAATTGGATCAATTTACTTAAATTGCAATTTAAAAAATCGCATTTTCTGCTATAATTAATTATAATTTTATTAAAGTATTCATTTCATTTTATTCAGTTTAAAATTTAACTAATTTTCGCGCGATTAAAAATGTATAAAATATTACCAATACAGTTCCTTAAATAAGCTGTGATTATTTAGTACTTTAAAGAGAACGAAGCTTAAGGGAAAATAGACAATAATGTCATCTACATACATTTGTACGTACCAGGTTGCTCAATAAGTTTTGTCGATCGATAAGAGACGGCGCTATTAGGTTCATCGTTTCTAAAAATTATACTATTTTTTTATGAAAACCTGTGAAGTTTTCTCATTTTACATTTTCTTCAGTTGTTAAAAGTTGACACGTCACAGTATTTTTTTACAACAGAAAAAATTGAATATCGGGTAGTGATAAAATTTTTATTTTTGGAAGGTGTAGCACCAAAACAAATTCATGAACGATTGTTAAAAGTGTATAAGGACTCTTCGTCTTTAATTAGAATGGTAGAAAGATGGGTTGCTGAATTTAACCGTGGTAGTACAAGTCTTGAAGACAATCCACGCGAAGGACTTCCAAAAATGCATCGACACAAGAAATCGTAGCAAAAATATGTGATACAGTTGTGAAATATTGTCGATTAATCGAGAGAGATTTAGTAGAAGCCCCAAATATATCATTAGGCAGTGTGAGTAAAAGTTTCGCGCATCAGAAAGCTGCGCGCGAAATGGGTGCCGCATTCCTTAATAATGGAACAAAAACATATGCGAATGTGACTTTCTCGGCAACATTTGAAGCGTTTTAGAAAAAATAGAAACGATTTTCATCGGTATGGATGAGATTTCGGTCTACCGCCATGGTTTTAAATCATAATAAGAGACTAAGGACTAGTGTGACGGCTGTATTTCGGCTCCGAAGCGAGTTAATGCACAGACATCTGCCAAGAAGGTGTTTGAGATGCAAAAGGAATTTGTTCGTGGATTACCTCCAAGTTGGTGAAACAATAAACTTGGATTGTTATTGTAACCTTTTGGACCATTCAATCATTTTTCATCAAGACAGTGGTAAGAAGTCCACTGGTTCAAGAAACAATAAACCAACACTCATACGACGACAAAACGCAAGATCCGTCGACAACATCGCCCCTGTCCTGAGAGTGCGCAGGAGAATCCAAGGCAGTCGATTTCGTATCATCATAAGAACTCGGCCTTTATTGTGGCCTGAATTAGATGATATGGACACTAACGACATGTGGTTTCAACATGACGGCGCTGCATGCCACACAGCTCATGACACATTGGACATTCTACATGGCATGGTTATCTCACGTGGGGGTGATGTGAACTGGTCATCGAGATCGTGCGATTTGACCTCATTAGACTTTTTTCTTGTGGGGTTTTCTTTAGTCGCAGGTCTATGCGAATAAGCCACATATCACAGCGGCCCTCAAAGTGAACATAACCCACGCCATCGGTCAAATTCAGCCTGACTTGTGCACCAGAGCCTTTCTAATTAATCCATTGATTATTTCCGAATAAAAACCTTTGTATCTCGCGATATTCTTGATGAAGTTCAATTCTCTTTCGTATCTTACATTTATTAGTGGGAAATTAATCAAACGATTAATAAGAAAATTGAACGAAGGCTTTCAACGGAACGAAACGTGTGCGGAATTAATTGTTTCGTACGGGTTATTTATCGTCGTAGTTCTCCAGGTGCAACACTGCTTAATTATCTGCTGATGATGACAAATTAGTTGTTGAAATATGTATACAGAATTACGAAAGTTAATGTGGAAAGGGGTTATACACTCCGCGCAACATGAATAGGACCACCCGACTTGTTGCAAGCTTTCGGTGGTTTGAAAAACAATTCATTTACTAAAAATACAATGCAAGTTTGTAATGGTATGATATGGCAAATAATACGCATTATTGCGCAATAGTGCCTAACGTTATGCATTGGGTGACGTAAGTACCACAACATATAAAATGCACCGCGCCGGTTGGATACGACCAGTATTTAATAGTAAGCTACCGGATGAGTGTCGAGTTACAACGTGTATCCGGATAAACAAACATCTGTAATTAAGGGTATTGTGCAACGATGGGACGACAGAAGTGCTTAAGTATGGAAGAAATTGGAAAAATTAAAGCGTTCCATCAAGAAGGGTATTCCTCAAGGGCTACTGCAAAGAAAATAAGCCGATCACACCAGGTTGTGAACAATTTTATTAGGGATCCCGAGAATTATGGAAAGCGTTTTAAAGGGCGAACAACATCCGTTACAACTAAGAGAGAACGTCGAGCCATATTACGCGAAGCATCGAATTCGGCATTAACGGCAAGACAAATCGCGAATAACGTTGGAACGAATGCATCGGTAAGAACTGTACAGAAGTTACCGAAGACCTGTCCGCATTTAAAACGTTTGAAAATTAAACGACGGCCTCCTTTAAGGGAATTTCAGCGCACTGCACGTCTTCAGTTTGCTCAAGCAAAAATGGGGTGGACAAGAGGATGGCAAACTGTTCAGTGACGAGAAGAAGTTTAATTTAGATGACCCGGATGGGTTTTCTTATTATTTCCACGATTTACGTAAAGATGAAGTGATTCAGTCACGAAGGCGAGCCGATGTTGGTTCAGTCATGGTATGGGGAGCTGTTTCCTATAACGGACCTGTTGATTTAGTAATAGTGAAGGGCAGACAGAATTCGGAAAAGTACGTCCAGCTGCTGCAGCAGGTGAAAGACAAAGTTTCCAACGTTATGGCAGGTGGGCCATTTATTTTCCAACAGGATAATGCCAGTATTCACACCGCACGCATTGTTCGACGCTGGTTTCAAGAACAAGGCATGGAGGTTCTCGATTGGCCATCGCTCTCCCCCGACCTGAACATCATAGAAAATGTTTGGGGATGGTTGTCGCGTAAATTGTACTCCAATGCTACCCAATTCAGTTGCGCTGACGAACTAGAGCAGGCGCTGAAACGAAGTTGGGCGGAACTTCCCGTTGACTACTTGAGAACCCTGTATAATTCCATTCCATCCCGACTATTTGAGGTTATAAGAAATAATGGCAAAAGTACTCATTATTGAACAATAGAGTATTTTGTTATTGCAAACAAATCTTTTATTTTGTAGATTGGTCGTATTCAAGTGGCGTTTAATTACTCTACTTATTGTCATTAGTAACGTACATTTGCACTGACTTTTACAAAAATTATATTTGGTACCTACATACATCTTTTTATCAACCCTCTTACTTTCGAAAATAACAATTCCAGCGCGCTACCATGTTTATACCAACTACAAATGTCATATATGCAGTTGGTCCTATTCATGTTGCGCGGAGTGTATATCAACCCTAGTGATTAAGTTAATCAACCACAGGCTCCATCAAATTCAACTTCAGATAATGTAAGGTTTTCCACGATTGCTATTATTATTATTGTTCTTAAAGAATCGACTACACTGGCACAAGCTCCTCTAAGAATCGATAGATTCTTCTGTAACATTCATGACATACTTTTCTAAAAAAGACAATTTCAAAAACTATCCGACCCTGTTTCCCATACCTTCGGTCATTCGTAACGGATACTACTGACGTAAAACGTCGGCAGTAGATATTCATTTATCGAAGACTATTTGTTATAGAATATCCAATCTATCTAATCTTTTAAAACACCCCGATTTGGCTATATATCGTATAGCCTAATTTGGCGGAAAGGATTTTGTTAGTAGAACAATTTCGATGGTGGAAACCTTATCAATCTGCGCCGAAGAAAATATTGCCGGAATTAGAGCAGTTACCCCGGAGACGGGGTAAATTTGATTTATCAGAAGTGAGATTTTTTTATGGACGCACGTGAGCTGAGTAAGGGGTCTTAGTTACGTTGTTCATCGTTAATTTATGTGTATCGTGATGTAGGTGAAAGAGAAAGAGTGGGAAATAAAAAGAATCAAATTATGAGGGTTTATTATGTTTGTTTAGCACGTAAACGGACTGTTTGGGCTCAGTCTGAAGATTTATTCTCGTAATTTTTCTGGAATGCGTGCGTGTGTAATAAACAAGTGCTATTTTTTATTTTTAGTGGATTAAAAAAGAAAATTTTTGTAATGTGAGTACCGCAATATACGCACCCATATAATTCTGATTTATAATTTACGCATACCTTATGAGGTTATGAAATTATATAGTAAGCTTAGACACGAAAACAAATTCATTAGATTAATCCAATGATATTCAAATGCTTTCATTTCTTTCGAAGGGAAGTTTTATCAAACTGTTCGAAATATACGTTACTTTCACCTCTTCATTCGACCCAATTCTCTTACCATCGAACAAACTTTTCAAGTTGGGATAAAGAAAAATTCCGATCGTGCCAAATCTGGCAAATTAGCTAGATGGAGAAGTAGTTCGAAATGTAGTTTATGTTCATGAAGTTTTGCCATTGAAATAGTTGAACTGTGAACATGTGCATTATCCTGGGCAAAAAGTTCCCTTTACATTCTTAAGTTGACACCAATATGCGTTGTATTGCATCGTGTAATTGATCTAAAAGGGATGCATAATATTCGCCTGTTAAATCAGAGGAATTAATGCCTTTCAGTTTTGTCACAAATAAGTAATAAAATGTGGACTTTATGAACAAATTAGTTTTGGTTAGTACTAAGCAACCAATCTAAAAGAGTTGTCACTCGCAATTTTTTTATACGCACACGCACACACAGAGAGAAAGATGTGATATAAAGGCTGTTTCAACTGCGCGGTTTTTTTTATATATTTATAATATAATAGAGTGCTGCGCCAAAATCCGGACAAAATGCAATTTGAAATTTCTATACCACTGGTAGATGTCGCGATTGGCGTTCAAATAGCTCGACGCATGTACTAAACCATCATAACCTCGAAACGGCCGCAATGTCGAAATCAAGTGTGGAGTATAACTGAAGAGTCGAGATTATCGAGTGTTCGCGCTGGGCGCTCGGTGACAGAAATCATTCAGTTCTTTGGGTACGCGAGATCAACTGTGTGTGATGTCATCCCAAAATACAATGAGTCGCAGAAGTCCAACGAAGGTTTTGTAATACCGACGAGGAAAATCCACTCAAATGAGAGCGTTGTCAGGATGCCCGGCATCATTCAACAGGCTAAGGAGCTGATTTTTGAGAATCTAGGGGATTCAATAATTGTCATCGGTTATTAGTGTGAGCGAGATATAGTCGAATCGTTGAGGAGGACCACCGCTAGAAGTCTTACATAATTAAACTGAGACAGACGCTTTCCGACGCTGCCAAGACAAAGTTGAACGCTGCAAACTTCTCTTGCGTTTCTTAAGAAACAATGCTGCCGGACGGCTCAGGTTTTTTCTAATGAGAAAATTTTTGATGCCAAAATATTCAATAATTGATAGCGTGCGACCATGTGATTTTGCCTTGCTTTCAACTAATTAGAATAAACTATCATTTGGGTCTATTCGGAAATTTGTTGCTCTCTTTTTGAAACGAAATATGATATCAGTACTGATATCATCTAAATCATATGTGGGCAACTACCGGCCCGCTGTAAGATTTGATCCGGCTCGCGAGACATTGTCGTATTATTTCATGTCTGATATCTATTTTCTAAAAATTATGAACACTACTTTAAAATGCACTACTCTTAAGCGCGGCCCGCGAACGTATTCGCACATTAATATTTGGCCCACAAGATGTCAAAGGTTGCCCATACCTGATCTAAATAATACTTACCATTAGGTATACACATAGAAAAAATCGTTATTATTAAGTATAACTATAAGAACTAGGTTGTAAAACGGATATACGTATATCTAGGGGAATACATTGCAGCATGGTGTAACATTTATCATCTGACATTGAAAGCGAATAAATGTTGCGTAGTATCATACACAAGAAAGAGTGCACCATTGCTGCTGAACTACAAAGTAGGTGTTACGTTTCTTACCAGGCAGTTTCCAATTAAAGACCTGGGAGTTACTTTCGACCACCAACTGACGTTTAGACCTCATATTCGGGCAACTTGAGCATCTGCATGTAAATCTTTAGCATTTGTAATGCGTGTTTCTAAGTACTTTGGAGACATGGGAGTATTATAGGCTTTTTATTACGCTCTTGTTATTAGCAAGCTGGAATATGCTGATATCACATCGTACCCTACTTTTGCTTCTCACAGCTTATTGCTGGATCGAATACACAGACGATTCCTAAAATTTTTGTCTTACAAGATGGGTGGAATGTTTCCGCTCGTTGGAACCATTCAAGTGGAATTGCTCTCCAGACACAGAATACTATCTCTTGCGGAAAGAAGAAATAAACATTGTGCGAAGCTTATTTGGAATTTATTGCATGGCAAGATTGACTGTGAGTTTCTTTTATCGCGAGCGTCTTTTCGCGTTGCTAGGATTTCTGCTAGGCATGCAAGCACATTCCACCTTACGGCGACAAAGACCACTGTATTTGGAATCTTGCATTGTTGATATGTAAAAGCTGTTTCAAATTACGCGGTTTTCTTAAAGAATAAATAAAACACATAATTTGCATTCACTTTCAAAAACCATTTATTTGGTAATTGAAGTATCAGTTATGACATTTTTATGCGAAAATAATATCTGCCAAACGGCCTCCTCTTGTAGCTCCACAGACGTCCACTCTTTTGTTAAAATTTTTAATGACATTTTGACATAATTGAAACTCTATCTTACCAACGATACGAATAATTTCATCTTTCAAAGCAGGCATTGATTGTGGATTGTTTTTATAAACTTGACTTTTCGCATAAACCAAAAGAAAATATTCTAACGGTGTCAAATCACATGATCTTGGTGGCCAATTAGTATCACCGATTCTTGAGATTACACGTCCAGGCAATTTTTCTCTCAATAAATCAATTGAGTCCTGTGTAAAGTGAGGTATAGCGCCAACCTGTTGAAACCACATATCCACTAGATCAATATTCATTAATTCAGGCCACAAAAATTCGGTTATCATCCCACGATATCGATCATCATTGACAGTTACAGCTTCAAGATCCAATTACACCACCTAACCATAATGCACACCAAATAGTAACTCGTTTAGAATACATAGGTTTTTCATGAATAATTCGTGGATTTTCCTCACCCCAGATGGGCCAATTTTGTTTATTAACATAGCCACCAAGTTCAAAATGACGTTTTAAATGATCTAATGGCTTCAGTTTCTGTGTTATTTGAACCTTATATGCCTTCAGAGCTAAATCCTTGTGTAAAATATGGCATGTTGTTGATCCGCTAAATCCAAGCTGTTGTGAACGTCGTATAATGGACATTTCAGGATCTTCAGCAACGCTTTCACGAACCAAACCAATATTTTCTTGTGAACGACCACTACTACTGTATTTTTCACTTTTTTGATCTTCCACGGAACCGTTCTCTTGAAATTTTTTAATAATTCGACCAGTAGTGCTTTCAGATGGACGATTATGTAAACCATAAAATTCAGGTAATTTTCTAAAGACTCTTTTCACAGAACGCTGATTTTCATAAAATAATTCAACAATTTGAAGGCGTTGTTGTACCGCGTACGAAGCCATTTTTATAAATGTTATACATCACACTTTTTAAATGCCTATATATCCAGACAAATTCAGTGTGCCATCTATATTTTATTTATTCTTAAAGAAACCGCGCAATTTGAAACACTCTTCAGCTGTTTAGTTTTTTTTCCTGCCTTCAGAAATTACTATATTACTTGAATATCGATCATTTTATGCTGTTCATTACTATTTAATATATGTTACATTATTGCATCTATCTTTATTTTATTTTATGTATACCAATTGAATAAGAACCTGTCATTGATCAAGTTAACACGTAATTTTCAAATCAAATATTGGATATTAACCAAATTTTACTTATCATAAGAAAGGCTACGGTATTAGAATATAGTGCTAAGTTTTTCCGCTAAGATGATACTAGCAGTCGAGTCCCATTTCCCACTAAATCATCCTCGTAAAGAGAAAAATATATTTAACAAGAGAAAATAAATTTGATCATCGCTATATGAAGAACACGAAGGACAAAAGACTCTCACTAATTAAATTTCTTTGATCTTTCCTTCTTGTCCATTCGTTGGAGTTTTCTTCGCCAAATTTCGTGGTAAAAGATGAAAACGAAGTGTCCTCTATTAATCTTTTTTCGAGTGTATTTTCAACTGTAGCAAATAATTTTCTGGCACGTCACAGACCGACGAGATAAACCGACCGGATTTGTTTCTCCGATCACGTACAGCATACAATAGAAGAGGCATAAACACGTAACAATTTAACTTTTTATTATAATTTCGTAATAGCTGCGTGTTACGTTTCTTCTGAGTTACCCCCTAATATGAGAGTGAGTCAAAAAGTCCGTAGGATGAAAGTATATGAAAGGAGGTTACGGTTTCAAATTGTTTTTTTTCTCAACACAATTCCCAACCACTTCTGTACATTTAGGCCATCGATGATCAAAAGTTTCTGTGCCTTGATAAAATTCAAATAAACAAATAAATAAAATTAGCACCCACAGCAGATTTAACATCGTCGCCTGCTGAAAGTTTCTGACCTGCGAAGTATTTTTTAGGTACGAAAAGATGTGGAAATTGAACGATGCTAAATTTGGAGAATAAAGCAGTTGCAATAACTAATCGAATCATAATTCGTTAATTTTTGCCGCGCATTGTGTTGGTGGAAAATGATCTTCCTCGTAATTAAACTAAGATGGTTTTCATTAATTTTTTGCCTTATTTACGTCGAAAATTCGCGTAATATATGCTTGTAGTAATTTGACCTTTTGGAATGTAATCAACAAGAAGAATATCTTTAGCATCGCAAGAAATGGAAGCCACTATCTTTCCTACAGCTGGATCATCCATCGTTTTCTTTGGAAAAGGAGAACTATTGTGACATCACGGCTTATATTGTTGTTTTGTTTCGGACGAATAAGACCAACACAAGCCTTATCTGTGATGACAAATTGGGGAATAAAGTCTGTCGCGCTTTTCCTAAAAATGTTTGAATATTCACGAAATTTTTTTATTCAGACCAAATTTTGATCAACACTGAGTAGTTACGATACACACCTCACTGATAGCTGGACGATGAACAATCTTCTAGTTAAATAAAATTGGGTACATTTCTAACAAGCTTAGAGTACTTTCCTTTCACAACTGTGGAATCGTTTTGGAATACCCACTGCCCATTAGTAAACATTGCTTGTGTTAATGATTTAATAATGTTCTCAAGAATTTAACTTACTTTTGCAGCCCATTTTTTTCACAAAAATAAATTTGGATTTATCAATACCATAAAATTGCTAATCATTTTACCAGCGACATAGGATGGAGTCCTCTTTGAACACGGGAAACAATTTCATTAAATTTTCTACTGCTATGTGTATGTATCCTATAATTTTGTTGTTTGTGGTGTTCCGTAACGTTAAAAATTTTTCCATTCGAACACAGGACACACAAATCTTCTTCTGGGCTGGATCGGCGTCACTGGTATAACTGCCGACGTTCCGACAGTTTAAGTGCGACAGGCAGTAGCAGTAGTTGAGCCCTGAAGATGTTCCATATAAGTGGGTACGAAACGTCGGCAGTTATACCAGTGACGCGGTTCCAGCCCTGAAGCCCAGAAGAAGATAGTACGGACTACGACCGCAAAAGTCTACGGACACAAAAATGTTTGTTTCGTATCAAATTAACAGTACTTTCGTGTTTTCTAATTCCACTGTTTTTAAAAGATGACCTTTTTTTAACGATAAGCACAGAGTCGCAGGTCTTCATTAAATACTTTTTCAAAAATACCTTGGGGATTTCTATCTGCAGTGTCTATATTTTTTGATTCCTTATGGGATTACGAGGAATTCGTGTTTTCCTGTTTTAACAACTGCTGGCGTTCAGAGCTCGATTGACATGATCTTTTTCAGTTGTTAATAAAGAAAACTTAAGTATGATATATAACAATTGGCGGTTAATTCGCAGATTTTGTAACAATTTGAAAACCACATTAGAAGGATGTCTACACTTGTGTTAAATGATTGTCACTTTTCTGTCTTATTTCGCGCTCAACCTCATAATTATTTTTTGTTTTAACAAGGAAGGCTCACCACAAAAAGACTTGCCCAATCATTCCACTGACTTTTCAGCTCACCCTGGTATTACTCGAACAAAAAGTATTCCATTTAATCTGTAAAATAGGCAATAACAGTCGGTCCCTTCGAATACGAGACGTTGAACAGGACGCCGGCTAGTAAATAAACTCCACAGACAACCAAATTATCGATTCTATTATATTGCTCTAGTGTCTCTGTTCAGTACGATTTTTACGTAACACTTTTATTTTTCTACTCCATCGAGGAACTAGTTTAAAAGTAAGAAGAGACAAGATACATATAAGAAGTTCCAAGATTGAGAGATATTTTATGTAAATTTTCAAGTTCCTCTTCTTTAGTCAATAGATATTACTTTAAAGTAAAGTTTCGTTTTAAATCTTGCGGATAGATAGTTCTTGAACTTAATGGGTTCGTACTGATGAGAATAGTAATCAGATAACGAAGTTCAAGTGTAAATTTATACATATAAAGTATAGCGCTAGTTAATAATAAATGCGATGAGTTTTAAACCCTAACTGGAGGCGAAATAGTTAGGAAGAGAGTTTAGAAGAGACGCTTATCGATCATAATTTATGATCAGATACAATTAGAATAAATTATAAAGCGTGTTTCAAATTTCGCGGTTTTTTAAAGAATAAATAAAACACGTAATTTGCATTCACTTTCAAAAACTTTTTATTGGTAATTGAAGTGTCAGTTATGACATTTATATGTGAAAAATAATATCTGCCAAATGGCCTTGTCTAGCAGCTTTCCAGACGTCCACTTTTTTGTTACAATTTTCAATGACATTTTGACATAATTGAGGCTCTATCTCACCAATGACACGAAAAATTTCATCTTTCAAAGCAGGAAGTGATTGTGGATTGTTTTTATAAACCTGACTTTCCACATAACTCCAAAGAAAATAGTCTAACGGTGCCAAATCACATGATCTTGGTGGCCAATTAACATCACCGTTTCTTGAGATTACACGTCCAGGAAATTTTTCTCTCAATAAACCAATTGATACGTGTGCAAAATGAGGTGTAGCGCCATCCTGTTGAAACCACATATCCTCTAGATCAATATTCAATAATTCAGGCCACAAAAATTCGGTTATCATCCGACGATATCAATCACCATTGACAGTTACAGCTTCACCTGCAGCATTTTTAATGAACTAAGGTCCAATTACACTACTTGACCATAATGTACACCAAACAGTAACTCGTTTAGGATGCCTAGGTTTCTCATGAATAATTCGTGGATTTTCCTCACCCCAGATACGGCAATTTTGGTTTTTAACATAGCCACCAAGTTGAAAATGTGTCTCATCGGAAAACATTATTTTTTGAGAAAAATCAGCTGGCTGTTCATTGATGAAATTGACAAGTGAACGACGTTTTAAATGATCTAATGGCTTCAATTTCTGTGTTATTTGTACCTTATATGCCTTCAGAGCTAAATCCTGGTATAAAATACGCCTTGTTGTTGATCCACTAAGTCCAAGTTGTTGTAAACGTCATGCAATCGACATTTCAGGATCTCCATTAACACTTTCACCAACCAAACCAATATTTTCTTGTGAACAACCACTACGACTGTATTTTCCACTTTTTCGATCTTCCACGGAACCGGTTTCTTGAAATTTTTTTTATAATTCGACCAATAGTGCTTTCAGATGGACGATTATGTAAACCATAAAATTCACGTAATTTTCTAAAAACTCTTTTCACAGAACGCTGATTTTCATAAAGTAATTCAACAATTTGAACGCGTGTTGTACCATGTACGAAGCCATTTTTATAAATGTCATACATCACACTTTTTAAATGCCCACATACCCAGACAAATTCAATGCGCCATCTATATTTTATTTATTCTTAAAAAAAACCGTGCAATTTGAAACACCCTTAATTACAACTAAAATTAAGTTTATACATGACTCGTACACTGGCCAACAAATTTGAATTTGTGGTTTCGCTAAGTGAAGTATACTATTTTTGTAGAACACAGAAACATTTATTTTAATAAAAGGTAAATGATCGAAATTAGCTCTAATTTCGGTTTGGTTTTAACGAAAAAGAGTTTTCTCTTTATAACATATTTTAATGTATATTTCCATTGCTTAGAATAAGAAATGTGACGAAATATTGCATTGTCTTTTATAAGCAATATATATAGTCTCTCTTCTTAATGTACAACAGTAATCTGCTAACATTTCAGGATTCCATTTGCGTCGGTACTGTTTTTTTATTCCGAAAGTGTCTTGGTGGAAACGCTCGCCGTGCTCATCATTCCAAACCAAAATCCAAGTAGAGAATGTAAAATGTGCACTTTTATAAACAGCTGGTAGCTAGCACCGTTAAACACTTGTATCATGACCATTACTAAAGTTTTATAAGTTTCTGCTTTATTGTTTCTCAAAAAAAAAACGTTTGCCGTTGACATCCATTCAGTTTATCACGCGCTGTTAATATTAATTCAAATTTTCATTTACTATTTCCCATGTCTGAAGTACAAAATACATTCTTTAGTTAATCTGTCCCGTCGATTTCCGCGGCTGTTGTTGGAACCGTGCCTTCGATAATTCTGATACCGACGTTTCGTCACCCCTTATCTGGAAATCATCAGAGTTTAACTACCGTTACTGTTTTCGTTGTTTCACTGAAATTGGTGTAAGTGTGGTGGATTTATTTATATACAGGTATTTGTCACGGCTAACGGGGGCTAATCATCATCACAATTTAGTTACTAGAGTGATATAAATCCCTAGTAACCTAAATAATGGTTATACCGGAAGCCGAGAAGGAGAAAACTTACTTTAATTTCCCCCTGTCATTTTTGGTAATTTCTCTTGAAGGTATTTAAAATCGTCAACTTCTTGATTCAATGTCTTAATAAAATTTTTCATGAGCTCCTGTTTAACGTGCAGAGGTGGTATTATGATCTTTACTTTTTCCATTAAAGGCTGATGTGGTATATTCTTTTCTTGGTATAAAGTTTTGGCGTTGTGTCCAATTCTACTTATTTATTATAAAGATTTTTTCTGTCACGACTGTTCAAAAGATATAAAAAACAACAGTGTTTGGTGTAACCTGACTGATTTATATACAGGTATTTGTCACGACTCAGTGAAGTGTTGTCAGGCTTTGTGCAGGGGGGGGGGGTAATCATTATCACGATTTGGGTTATTAGAGTGATATAAATCTCTAAACGCCCTAATAACCTAAATTATGGTTATCCCGGAAGTTAAGAAGAAGAAAACTTACTTTAATTTCCCCCTGTCATTTTTGGCAATTTCTCTTGAAGGTATTTAAAATCGCCAACTTCTTGATTCAATATCTTAACAAAATTTTTCATGAGCTCCTGTTTAACGTGCAGAGGTAGTACTATGATCTTTACTTTTTCCATTAAAGGCTGATGTCGTATATTCTTTTCTTGGTATAACATTTTGGCGTTGTGTCCACTTCTACTTACTTAATATAAAGGTTTTCTCTGTCACGACTGTTCAAAAGATATAAAAAACAACAGTATTTGGTGTAGCATACAAATAATTGCAATAACTTTAAAATTCACACAAATATTCCAGAACTAGTTTTCATCTTCTCTAACATGATTTTCAGGCTATCTAATAAAACGTTTGCGGAGCTTTCCTATCTACGTACACTAGGTACAGCGCAATATTCGCATCTTTAGTTATGACATCAGTGTCCGTACGTTGCTGACCATTTTGCCATGTGCTTACGAGGACCTTCAATAGCATTTTTGTTTACATATTCATGTTGAATTAGTTATTACATAATTTAGGTGGCCCAATAACAAATAAAGCTGGATTTGTTTACAGTCTACCCCAGGACTGTATTACAAAATAATGCAATCATTATTAATAATTTAAATACTTTCCGCCCCTGTAACTACACCCGTTAAATTCTTGCTAGGTTCGAAATTCTATGTATAATAAGATCAAGCAATTATTTAACATATTTATATCTATCGCCCAGATTTAAAGATGTCGTCCACTTTTTACGATAATATCTAAGCGCTTCCGCTAATAGTTTTTGAGTTTAGGTTAGATCTTCATCCAATAACTCTGTAGTTTCGCATCTTAAAACTATTTCGAGCTACCAGAATTTGTATTTTATTTAATCCTTTCGATCTTGTTACATTCCGTATTTGTGGACGCTCCCTTGCTTTCTTTTATTTAATTTTATTTACTTTTTGAAATCGGTTATTTTGTATTTCTAATTAGTAAAGTTTATTAATATATTATTAAAATTCGAGTAATTTTTTTACTATTAATTATGTCTATAGAAAAAATGGCCAGTTACAAATATCTCTGGTCAAAAGAGAACATAGTTTTTTTTTGTGTTCAGTTGACTATCACTAATCTAGTACTTTACCAGTGTACTGATTAATACCAACACAAATATTTAGCAATTACCAAACGCTTGTGCGGGTCCCTAAACCAATTTGGAGACAGCAAGTATTCCCAATTGTACACATATTTTTCTTCTGTCCATTTACGTATTAAAGTGACGTCCTCAGCCCGTAAAAATCAAATCAGAATTGTTGTCCGGGTTGGACCGACTTTCCTAACCGCAGCAATCCAATTTATACGATTTGTTATACATAAACATTCTTCTTATACTCGTCTATTTTTTTTCAAAACCCCTAAACAACCCGGTAGAGTTCTTGCTGTAATTAGGTGTTACCATCTCTTCGACATGAAAAAAAATAAATAAACAAGAAGTTCCTTAACTATCAGCACGCTATTATATTACGAAAGATACATTAATACAGTTCTAATTAAAACTACATTTTCACAAAAAAAGAACACGGAAAAAAGTCGAAGGTTACACATTAATTACACACATAGCGACCTGGTTTTAGAAAGGCCTTTCTTTAATTTCCGTTGTTTGATTAGGCTTGACGATCCCGGTGAAAAACCCGTCCTCGAACATGGAGAGATTTTTTTTGGTCTCCATCAGAGAATGAGGGCAACATCGCTACTGTCAGAATTTCATTAACACGTTTTTCAGGGGAACTTCCGTGATAATGGAAAAAACTGGAGATTTCGCAGGGTGATTAAATTTCGTATGCAGTTGAGTTCTTGTGAAAACGCCTGCACGGGTTATTATATTTTCATGGAAATTTTTTGGCGCTATCCTGAGAGTTAAGGTTACGTAACGCCAGAGAGAAATTTGAATGCTAAATAGTTATTTTCACGAGTACCCGGTCTGATATCTCTTAAATTATATAAAATAGTTTGTGTATGTGTAACATGAACAAAACAATATTTGTGTCACAGGATTTATCAGTAGAATAACATGATAGTATCAGTGTAATGTAATTTATTGTTATACACATAGGAGTTTATACAATACGGGATATTGGGATAAATTTCCGGAGCGAAGATTCATGTTAACTGAATGGAAATCTAGCGTTCAAATAACTATAATACTGTACATATTTTCAAAATGTGTCGCACCGTTTGAGTTAAAGTGGACAATGTTAACAAAAAAATAGTCAAATAGGTGCCAAAAATGTTTAAACTACTTCTAGTAAACAAAAGTGTATCTGCATGTATGTGCTTAGGGGCATTTACGATGCTAAACTGACAAATTCTAATTTTAACCAGTTTATACATCGTATATGTAATGCAGAAATTCCTGAAAAAAATTGTTCTCCGGGCGGGACTCGAACCCACGATCTAATTCTGCCCGGGAATGTGTCCTGATCATTAGACTACGGAAACAGTTAATTCGACTCCTTCTAATACGTCATAAATTGCATTATGGAAGCAGTTATTAAATGAAAATCCATGGTAGAACATTAATTGCATACAATTATATGCTTTTACGATTCCAAACTAATAAATTCTAATTTTAATCGCTTAATAGTGGGTGGCGCAAAAGTAGTGTCATAATTTGAACTGGCTGCCATTTTGTTATAAATGAAAAATAGAGCTCTCTTTTCATAACAAGTTTATTTGAAAGTGTAAAATTGATGACATTAATTGGAAAAAATTATATCGCTCAAACGACCGCCTCGCGAGTTGATGCATAATTGCGCTCGTTTTATGGCATTTTGAATTATTGCGCGCAAAACATATGGCTTCCAATTGGCGATTTCTTCTTCAATGTTAGCTTTCAAGACTTGCAAGGTTCGTGGTTTGTTGTGGTAAACGCCAGATTTTAAAAAGCCCCAAACGAAGAAGTCTGGTGCTGTTAGATCACTGGACCTGGAAATTGGCGTCTCAAAATCTCCATCGTTGCCCCAGCTGTGACAGCGGTAGCTCTGTCCCGTTTAAACCAAAAGTAATCGAGACCCAATTTGGCAATTTGCGGTAAAAAACTCGTTTAACATCTGCCTGTAACGCTCACCATTCACGGTTACTGTGGTGCCATCGGCGTCTTTAAACACATAGGGGCCAATCACTTTCTCACGCTAAATGCCGCACCAAACAGTTACTTTGAGGAGATGCAATGACTCTTATGTATTTCATGCAAATTCTCTGTGCCCCAGAAACGCAAATTTTGTTTGTTAACATAACCACTTAAGTAGAAATGGGCTTCGTCATTCATTATGATTTTTGATACGAAATTATCCTCTTCTTGCACCAAGTTTAACAGAGTATGACGACAGTCAGCAGGCAGCAATTCTTGAAAAGTTGGGAACATTTTCAAATCTTTCACCAAAATTCGTTGCAGCGAACGTCTGGTGATGTCTAATTGTGTGCATCGTCGTCTCGTTGACGTTTGCGGATTCGCTGACGTCGTCGGCAACAATAATGATGTTCTCAGAAAAAATTACTGCTTGATGTTCACATTTACCCAAGTTTTTGATCACAATTTGAGATTCATGGCATCCAACTTTCCTATTGTTTAAACATGTCAATTCTACACGAAAAATATATCGTTTTAGGCTTACTTGAAGCCTTGCAGAATACTTGCCTAGAAGCAACTCTTGACTAAAAGTAAGCCGTAGATAGATAGCTTTAAATCACATTACTACTAAAGTGAATGATTTTATAGGAAAATCAGTGGTAATGTATTCTGAAAAGTAGAAAATTCATGCAAAAATTTATTAATATCAACTGCAAGAAGTATTATCTCCAGTTTATTTCGCATGTCTGTATACAATCACACTCAACAACGTTTGTAAGAGAACCACGGCGGGTCGCCGACATCGATATTTGCTTGAATGTCTACCTCTCGGCTCTAGTATACTGCCCGTTTTAATTATCATCCAAGTGCACCGAACAAGTCTACACGTAATGAATGTAGCTGAATCGTCATGTCTGCTCCACAACGATGGACTGTCATGTATATCGTCTGCCAGTAAACCGATGATTAAATGCATACTATCGAGTCCGACATACATATTTGCATAGTAATTGGTTACATAATAATAACAATTATGTCGAACGTGCCAAGAACTGAAAAGCGAACATTAGCCGACTAAGTATAGGATTTTATTAGAGAATACACAGATATATAATATAATATTAATTATAACATCTTTCTGTCCGATTCGATAGTATACATTCGCTTGTATCGATTGATGGTGGATAACTAGTAGACGATATACGCACAGGCGACCTCGCTACACGAGGGTAGACACGAGTATCCAACTTGAATAATGATTCCACCCTGTAACGAACCTACGAGGCAGAGGCACCTATTTTTTCATATAAGACGATTAAAAAATCGTAAATATAAGTATGTAATAAGTCGATATTTTGACATCAAATTACAAGTTTCATGACTTTCCTTTATGTTATGTATTATTATTATTAATATTATTATAAGACAGTAATTAATATCTAGTACTAACTACTCATAAATTTCACAATTTTATCGACCTAAATTATAATTTTCTTACTTTAATCATAATCAATTTTCTTGTTTTCATTTTATATAGTACAACCCTATTTTAGTATTCATTCAGAGCGATTTTTCATTTACGACTATTGGAATAGAGAGTAAATTTTATTGCCTGAATTTTATTGTTCACTAAATTTGCAAATTTGCACATGAAACATCGCAAACAAGGTTATTTACGTGTTTTTTCTGAATGTTTGCCAGAAGAAAAGGTTTCTTTTGTGAGCCATTGTCATTTCGTATCCTGACAAAGTTTTATGAGGAAAAAATCCTTTCTTTCCTTGCTGACACAGCGAAATAATATTTTATTTTATTGATTGGGTATTGTACGAGTACATAGAATAATAGGAATATTTCGAGCTCCATAGCGATTGAAAAAAGTTATACACTTATGATCGTCGAGTAAGAAAAAGATAAATGTGTTACTATGTAATTACTAAGGATGCAAAACGAGTATTTTCGCAATAGTGTATGGCTCAGTTATTATCAATATTAAAAACAATAAATGTAATTACTTACTATTTTAGTTTCTTTGTGTGTTGTTGGGGTAGAGTGACGCAAAAATTGGCTGTAGTATTGTGTCATTAGCATGCCTTCTAGTGCTCACTCATACTCCTACGGCGAGGTGAAAATATGTTGATGTATTTGGAAAAAGAGCGTTCCGTGTCTAATGATGTGATGGTAGCGAATTTAAAAAAGACGTTCATATCATATTTGCACTTTTTGTTTTCAGTTAAACTCTTGTCTATACGCACTATAGTTTGAAGCACAGGATTCTTATTCATAACCACACACAATTTATCGGTTGTTAATCTTCCTATACTATCTGTTAGATTTTCTAACGAGGCTATGAGGTAATATACTATATTTAGCGCTTCGTGTAGTGACAGCTTGATGTTCTCTGATTTGGAAATCGTATCTAAAAGAATTGAATAATTTTCGGAAATTTGCTCTATTTGAGTATGGATTTCGGTATTTGAAATCAGCCGCTGACTTACTGAAATTGCTTGAGCATCTTGCGGATTCAAATTTAAGATACATATGTATTAATTAATGTGTAATAGTTTCTCATAATATAAGACAGCTTTAAGCCACATTTCCCATGTCGTCAATACCGGATGCGTTGGCTGAGGAATGTCCGGACAAGCTTGTTTAAACTCACGAATGCGTTTTGGAGATTTAATTTTGTAGAAACTGTAAATTGGTCTACCTTTGGATAACTGTTTCTAATAAATTCAGCTTCAGGATGACATGCATGGAGCAAATGTCATGAAGCAATTGAGGATAAGATTGTTTTAGTAACTTTCCAACTTTAACTATATTCGAACTCTCATCTGTAACTAACATTATAAGTTGGGTTGCCGATGTATTGAACTTCCCAAATGTTTGTTTTATAGTTTCTACTATCCTTTCCGCGCCTGTCTTCTGTAATATTCTACTACATAAAAGAAGAGACAAGGAAATCTCACCGCTTTTTAAAGTGCGCACTAACACATTTAAAATTGTACCCGTTGTTTCGTCTATCGTCGGCGATATTTTTTGATCTTTTACCTCTGAAAATTGTACTGTAATTGACTTCTTGTTGGCAATCTCCATTCCGGAACGTACGAGTATTTCCCCCAAAAGTTTCGAAATTCTTCATTGTCTACAATATTTATATAAACACTAGGAGCTACATCTGGTTAAGAAGGTAGTGTGGGAGCAATCTTATAGTTATATTAGTACTGGAAAATATATGAAAGATATTTGTCTTATTTAATATGCTAACAGGTTAAATGATAGCTACTCTATCATATGAGATAATTATCCTAAAATAAGAATACTACGATGATACAGTGCAGAAAGATCTGGTGCATAGGTAATACAAGGTCATAAATGGTATTATAACGATTGTAGGCAATTCTGAAATACACGAAGCAAATAGACAGGAAGACTTACTATTATAGGCGGATTTATATGTTTATTGATATTCAGGCTGCATTAGAAACAAAGAGGAGCCGTAATATGCCGTAAATAGAAATACTGGAACATCGTGAAGAACTCAAGGAACTGGAAAAATGAAGTGTAGCAGTGCTGTCATAAGCTCGGGGACACACGGGAAACGAAGAAGTTGACGAGTCCATCACACAGGGATCAATACCAAGTACGGTAACGATATTGACCAAATCTTGACACAAAGCATACTAGAAGACAAACTCAAACATGAACATTGCAGAGTATTTATTTGCTTGCTACATTGTGAGAAGACTAGAAAATTATTTTGGTTGAGAGGAAACCAACTTGGAATAATAAAGGATGCCTCACAGATCGAGAGGCTATACGACAACTTTTGAAAAAAGGCAGATACAATGAAGGTCTAAACTTTTCAATCGCGCGCTAGAGTTTTAGAAACGGTCAGTCATTTCTTGCAGGACTGTCACAACAGACGTGGACAACTTAAAGTAAACCCGACAATAAATAACAGCTGAGCTGTACTGGATCCATCTAGATTATTACAGGTGACAAAAGTGTTAAATTGGATGCCGTGGGTCATATTATGTGAATGTATAGTAGGTCAAATAAATATAGTGCTTCGTGAATAGTCACAACTCAGCATATCTTGAAGGTTGTTGAAGTTGTAGTATAGCATGGTTTTACGACGTGATTTATATAAATCAGCTATTACTAGTCCGGAGTTTTACCTTCGATTCATAAACTTGAAGCGAATTGTAGAAAGAATATCATCGTAGCTTATCATCGATATCTACGTCCGTTCAAATAATACAATGAATATAATAACTTTACTTAAATATACAAATAAACAGCTTTGTTTGATGGATATTAACTATGTAAGACCCTTTTTGTAAGGACGAAATTTCATATATATTTTGAACAGTCTAAACCGAAATGTTTAACAGTATTGATACAATTGTCTGCCGGATTTTGAAGCGTGTTCGTTAGTTAATATAAACTGATTCCTTATTTACAGTTTTTATTACGTAGTATTTATATTATATGACTTCAATTACAAAAGTTCGTAAAATTTTTTTCGAAAATACATATTTTTTCCCGAATATAAGCATAAAGGTTTCAGTTTAGTTCAATAAATTGTGAAAATTTGAATTTACGTTATTGTAGAAACGCTCTCACATTACGTGGCAATTGAAAAAGGAAATCTATCAGATTTCAACTCTTTTATATTGACACGTCACACAGTACATGCTGACGACAAATGTGGCTAATATTCACTTAATTGGCGTTGACGTGACGTTGTTTAACTTGTTTTCACTACTAAAGCAATAACTATACGATTCTTAAATTCAATGATTGAGTAGAAAATTGCATGCATGATAAAATCTTGACAATAGACAATTTGTTAATAATTAAATGGTGCACGAATTAATAACACAAAATACGGAAAAATAAAAGCGCTACTGCTGATCTTCGATGTAAAAATTCTTCTAATTGAAATATAAAAATGTATTCTAGAAACATCTATAGTTTATTTTGAAATTAAGAGAAGAGTTGCTCATTTGTAACGGCCAGTTCATTGTGATTGATAGTAAAATAAATAAGCGCCTGTATTCTTATCTACAACGATCCTTTGCTTGACTTTTAGGGAGGTAAAACTAGTTGAAAAGAAAAGCTCGGAGGTTAGAGGGGTTCCTTTTGAGTTAGATTTCAAGAAAAAAATAGGTGCCACAGTTTTGTAACCCCCAAAAGCTTTTTGCCAATATTGAAACAAAAGAAATCCACAAACTACGTTCGATATTTAATTATCATCGTCTTGGCTTTCAGCGGTATGGATCGTGTGCGGAATTAGTTTTTTCGTACGGGTATTTCTTGCCTTAGTTCTCCAGGTGCGACACTGCTTAATTATCTGCTGATGATGACAACTTAGTTGTCGAAATACGTATACAGAATTACGAAAATTAATGTGGAATGGGGTTATATACCAACCTTTAGTGATTAAGTTAATCAACCACAGGCTCCATCAAATTAACCACCATAAAAAGAGTTCCTTTTTATTTGTATTAAATAAAAGAATTCGTAAAATTGAAGTTACTAATTAGTCTGCGGCGAGATAAAGAAAATTCTTTAATTCACAGTAAATGCAACAGGTTTATTGCTTCCATTAATTACTTTTGGCTTATACTATAGTCAGACATGTAAAACATTTAATAATAAGACAAAAGAAACTGTACAAAATAGATATGTAGTCAAGGAAATATCTGAGAAAATAAATTGGAACAAAAAACTAATTATCTACCACCTGTACACATAGATTGGTCCGCATTAATCATACATAGACAACCGTTTACATGAGTGCCGCTTAAAAAGCACTCAAGAGAAAGAAAGCATAAAATAGCACAATTAATAATGATCAGTTTGTTTACTGAACCTTTAATTAAGTACATCTATTAAGTATATGTATTTAAATTTGCATAATTAATAATGGTCGAATCTACTAGATATATTGGGTCTGGGAAAAAGTTCGTGGCGTTTTTTCATATTAATATGGCGCGTGGATAATATGCTCCAGACAATGTTTCGCCATTTTTTTGGTAGATCCATGATCCCATCTTCTGTGGTTTCTGGTCGAAAAACTGAATCAAGTAACAGGCTTCTTTTGAAACCAACTTAATTCCATTGAGAGAGTTCTGCAGAGATCGAAACAGATGATAGTCAGAGGGTGCTATATCCGGACTGTAAGGTGGGTGCATCAAAACTTCCCAACTAAACTCTCTCAATTTTTGACGGGTCATCAAAGAAGTGTGTGGTCGGGCGTTGTCATGATGGAAGACAACACCTTTCCTATTAATCAATTCGGGCCGTTTTCTTTCAATCGCCTGGCGTAATCTCTCTAGTTGTGCACAGTAGATTTTAGAATCAAACGTCTGACCAGTTGGAAGTAGCTCGTATGGACGATAGTCCCACCATACACACAGCATCACTTTTTTTGGCGTCAATGTTGGCTTAGCGAACGCTTTGACGGCTCACCATCCTTTATCCACGATCTTTTAATTATCGTACGTAATCATTTTTCATCTCCGGTTATTAAACGTTTCAAAACGGCTCGATTTCATTCCGTTTCAGCAGCGCATATGTTAATTCGGTCCATCATTTTTTCACGCTCATAATACATCAAGCTTTTTTTTGTAACCAGCTTTGTGTAAATGGTTCAAAACAGTTTTGTGGTCAATGCCTAGCTCCATGCCAATATCGACACTGCTGATATGCTTATCTTGTTGGACTTTTTCAAGAATTTCATCAGATTTTTCAGTGATTGGACGATATAAATTTCCATATATATATATATTTCCGCGCAACAGATTTCGATAAAGTACCTTCATACACAGCACAAATTTTATCACAAGCCTGCGCAGCGTTCTTCCCCTTATCATAATAATATTGCAGAATATAGCGAAATTTCTCAATTCTTCTCCATTTTCAAGTGCGAATAACTTTCCAACCACTGCACCGATTACAATGTTTCTACTATAACGTTCGGAAGGTCATCTAAAAAACGAGCCGTCGGTGGTGTCGCTGTGAAGTTATCGGCAACCAATGCCATCTATCGGGAAAAACGCCATTTTTCCCAGACCCAATATATATATATATATAAAGATTTTATAACTAACAACACTTTATGAATTTTCAAGTAAATAATTGCTATTGAATATAAAGAAAGTTTAGGTGATGACCAGTGATTAATATGAATTAGATACGAGAACAAATGCAAGAATTATCAATGATCAAATCTATGTAAGGCGTAATAATCATCAGCTGTCTATAAACTAGCATCTAAATCAAAGCTGTCGAATATATGCTGACATGTATACAGATTCACTAATCATCCGTTGTCTAATAAACTCAGTTCCGTTAAATCATTACCTGCATATAAGCTCATTCATCTAATGAACTAAAAATATATACACTATAAAATAAAAAATATGTAAGTATGAACAGCACAGGATCCATGTCTATATCTCACTCCCTTTGTCTCAGAATCAAGTAACATACCCGAAACTGCTTCGTACACTTCCAATGGCAGTAGTCAAAGCTGGAAATAATATGTCTAAGTGGTTCTTTGGCAAGGTGGCGGAATAAGGTAGATGTAACACTACTTTTCCTGTTAAATGGTAATGTATTCTTGACTAAGGTCACTATTTTAGACCATAAAAAAGAAAACCATTAAGTTAGTGCTGAGAGTATAACTAGATTTTCGTTAATCTAATAAGTCATAAAATAAAGTTAAGATGGTAATTTTGAACCGATTTAGTTAGTCCTAATGTGCTCGACTTGATCTGATATAATCCGAAACAAATACATTATTGATGCAAAATTTCCGATTTATTTTTTCCATTTTGCAAAAACACTAGCAACAACAGATACAAACGATTGTTAAAAAACAGCGTCAATGTGACTTAAAGTACTTCTCAACGCATTGGAAATTATATTACTAGAATTGACAAGTAAAGCCATCATCATATCGAGGCTTGAAACTTTTTAGACTACCCTCGTATGTAATGATGAATGAAAAATTCTATTTTATTAGATATGCTAATAGATAACTTTAAATAAGAAATTTGTTTAATAAAAGTGCAAGTAGGTTACGAAATTGTGTATTGAGCTAGAGAGAACAAACATTTGTTAGCTAAAACGAAGAGTGAAGTAATGGACGGAATACAAGTTACAAGGATTGAAAAACATTACTAACCCATCCGGTACCTCCACAAAAAGAATGAAAGTAAAGACGTCATTAGCAGGAATGAAGTCTTTTCTATGAATGCGTCGTACGAGACATTCAGGACATTCATTTCAAATGACAGCTATAAAATAAATTGAATTTTCCAAATGTTTTTGAGAGCATTTCCTTTGTAGTATGAAAGAAAAGGAAAATTACAACCTAATGCAAACTTTTTGTCGATTCTAAAACGCTAATTATTAATTATCGAAGTGATTTATTAAGTCAGTATTCATAAATATTATTTTGTAAGAGTAATAATACATTTTTAAAACATTTACCACACTTACGTTTTCTGGTTTGAGAAAATTTTTATTAAATAGGAGTAAATAAATACATATATGTACATGCAAACTATGACAATGTATACAATGCAATAAATACAAATCTTATGCTTTTATATAAGGAGACACAAACAAAATAGGTCACAGACGGGATCTATACAACACAACTCGTGGATTTTGTACATCGCAACTGTGCTGGTTTGCGAGGTAGCGTTGTCTTGGTGAAACAGAATCTTTTTCTTTGCCATTCTTGGCCGTTTAGCACGAATCTCAACATTTAATTTTTGTAGAAGTTCTCCATAATATTGTACGTTTATTGTGGCACCTTTTTAAAGGTAATCAATGAGCAAAATGCCCTTTGAATTCCAAAAAATTGATGCCATCACCTTGTTTGCCGATAAAGTGGTTTTCGCTTTCTTTGGAGGTGCAGAACCACGTTCTAACCATTGTTTCGACTGTTGTTTAGTTTCGGGTGTACTGTAGTGTATCTAAGTTTCATCGCAAGTAACAAATCGCCTACAAAAATCAACCGGACTCCGCTTATAAAGGTCGAAACACTCATTGGAAATGCGCAAACGAGTGAACTTTTGATCAGTCGTAAGCAATCGCGGCACCCATCTTGCCGAAAGCTTGGAAAGGCCCAATTCTTTCATTAAAATGTGTTGTACGCGTTCTGTTGAAATATTTACCATGTCTGCTATCTCTCTCACTTTGAGTCGTCGATCTTACGAAATAATATTATGGATTTTTATAATCATTTCCTCAGAAGTCACAATTTTGGGTGTTCCAGAACGCGCTTCATCAACACAGCTTGTTCTACCACGTTTAAATACATTTACCCATCTACTTATTGTGGCGGATAATGGAGCAGATTCACCTTGTGTTTCCCGTAACTCACCTTTTATGTCGGTAGCTTTCATACCCTTATACCTCATATTTAATCACCGCACGATACTCTACTCTTTCCGTTTTAACAAAACGACGTGTTGCTTCTTTTTTAATCAGCTGTCAAAAATAAACTAATCAACCGATTTATCTAAATATCGGAATGTGAACATATAAATAGCTAACCTAAATTACAGTGTATTTGTTTTACCAATTAGAGCGCCACCTATGTGTCATTCTCACTACTTGTCAAACTATCCTCCTAAGTACAACTGTAATGATGATCTTTTATAGTTTAGAAGCAAAAGTTGAAGTTATTCACTGTGCAGAGAAGAATAAACTTAGTGTGGGACTGCTTGCGGAAAGATTCTGTATCGGTAAAAGTCAAGTGGGTGATATTTTGAAAAACAATGTTGATATTGTTAATAGACGGTTTGAAATGGAAATTCACAGCAAAAGAAGTAATTAGATTATATTATTTTAGAAACTGAAAACATTAACGAAGCTTATAAAAAGCTAAAGGATATTCAAAACTGTCAGAACTTTGTAAACCCTATCCTGACAAATTATCGTATGTACAAGTTGATGATAATTGATGTCAATTATCATCAATTTGTGTATGTACCGAGAATTCCGATATTAGCGTACAAGAGTGTGTGCGTGAATCTCAAAACGGTACCAATGTACGTGATAGCCACAGTGAGGATGATGATGATATTATTTCAGAAACTAAAAACTCTAACGAAGCTTATGAAAACCTAGAGGGTATTCAAAACTTCTTTTTCTTGTCTGGCGACATTACTCAAGGAGAAAAAGTCGCGGAGATAGTATGCAGTGTAGAAACAGAAATTGTAAAAACAAGAATTGAAAATATAAAACAAACTAAAACTTGAGATTTTTTTAAATAAGTTAGTTTTAAATATGTTGTAAGAATAAATTAATTAAAAATTATTTATACTCTTTTTTCTCCCACCAATGGACACCTCTGAACAATGGACAGTTTTATACACACCGCTACTGTCCGTTATACAAAGAATCTACTTAACGAAATATTTCTTTTTATTTTTATTTAGGAATTTTTAAATGGAAATTGCTTTCCTTCAATAGAAAATAAATATATTGACGAAATATTTGTTTTGATTTGTATTTGTATCAATTGCTCCTTTCTAGAATTTTCAGTTATGAAGATGATTTGCATTTTAAGCTATTATTTGTTTTATGCGGATATAATAGTTGTAAATATTTAAATTTACATTTCCAATTCCTTTCATAGCAGGTGTCAACCATTATTAGAATCAATGCTGAACGTAATATAGGCAAATGCGTTAGAATCGTGTATTAGTATTATTCCACTTTAGATTAGAAATTCGAAAATGAAAAGCTTTAAAGTCCGCTTTATCCATCTACAAATAGAATATCATTCTTAATCAAGGTTAAGACAGTTTAAGGAAATTGTTTGGGTTTTGAAGGAATTTATACGCGCAAAGGAAAATTTGATATTAAAACAATAAAAAAAAACTAAACTTATTTCTTGTAATTGGAGCTTATTAAGACCTAATTTTTTACATAAGTTTCTTAAGGCAAAAAATCGTAAGAGTCAGAAGCATACAATTTTTTTTAAATGACAATTATAAGCGAAAAGTTCACTAAATCATTTTATAGATTTTTTTGTTCGCATCGCTTCGTACTTTGAAGTGGAAAGAGAAAATGAAAAACGAGCATAAAAGTTGGGGCACAAGTGTTAGTGAGAACTCCGTATGCGAGTCCTTCAATGATCTGTTCCAAAAATATATTACAAACCATTTTTTTATTTTTTTTTTCTGTGAAAATGAAAAATATTTAAATTTAATAAAAACGTAATGAAAATAATGACTATACTAAGATACGATATATACAATTTTAAAATGTTGCTTTGTATTATTAAGGTTACAAAGTTTACTTTTCATTCCAAGTACAACAATGTGTATGTATACGAGGTGTGGCAAATAAATAACGAGACTAGTCTGAGAAATATCATTTATAGCTAATAAACTTATATTTAACTTTTATCCCCTTCAACATATTCTCCTCCTTCAGTGTAGTATGGACATTTTGAATAAACCATTTCTCAACCGTGTGTCGCGACACGTTGATATGTCGCTAAAAGACGCTAGCTGTATCGTGCAATTTACATATTTATTTTTGTTATAGCCAACTGCATTGTAATTAATAATAAATAAATAAATATTATTTCGCAAAGGACATTAGAAAATTACACTGAATCTGGAATGTTCGATTTCCATTCATAGTTAAATCCCTTTCTAGATCTTTCAACTCATCCTCTGACAATGTACTGCACTATAAGCAGCATTGGACTGCTTATAGTCCAATCCCGTTTCGAACAGTGTAGTTCAGGGAAAACTAGTGAGCGTAAGAGCAATCCAGCGATGATAACTGATTATATGTGCAGTAATAATAATAATAATAATAATACGAGGTGTGGGAATTAACCAACTTGACTTGTGTGAGAAATGTTATTTATTTCAAGTAAATTTATATTTACCTTTAATCCTGTTCAATATACTCTCCTTTCTTATCACACCGCTGTACATGTGTCTTTCATTATTCAAAAATAATGTTAATAATTGTTTATCAGTTATCAGCCTCTTCAACAACTCTGCTGTTTTGGTTTTACGTGTTCAACAGAAAATGTGTTCCCTTTAATGCACTTCTCACTCTTGGGAACAGGTAGAAATACGTGGTGCAAGATCTTGTGAATACGGAGGATTATTAAGCACAGCAATAAGCTTGTTCGCTAAAAACTGCTTCGCAGATAGAACATTGTGAGTTGGTGCGTTGTCCTGGTGCGGAATCCACGAGTCGTTCTTCCACAAATCCGCTGTTACTGTTTTATTGTTAATGTTTACCATATTGGCATTCGTTCGAATACTCAGGTCGGTCTGTCCGCACAATTTAATGAATTTTCTGAACGTTCTATCCAGTTCTTGCAGTCACAGGTCAACCTCACCTCGACCTTCAGAAAACCGTTTGTGCCATTGAAAAACTCGCGCACGTGACATAATATTATCACCAAACACCTCATTTAACATTTGTAAGTATTCTATTAGCGATTTTTTTAATTTGTCAAGGAATTACTAGTCAATTCTCCTCTCGATTGAAATGTCAACCATTATCACGGCACTACTAAGTAACAGTGTCCTCTACAATGAAAGCCCGAAATTAAACTAAACAGATAGAGAGACGAAACTATGAGTTATTGTTTAGGAAGATCAAGGTCAATGGTATTCCAATTAAGCCTCGACCGATGCGGCCGCGCGATGGAGGAAGAGCAGTCTCGTTATTTAATTGCCATACCTCGTATTAAATGCTTAGATAAAGGATATAGTTTAGATGTAACATTCACGTGTAAATGTATATTATTTATAAGTGTAAAACTAATTATTTAAATAATTTTATTGCCAAATTGGCTTGAAAAGGCTTACAATGTAATTTTAAAAGTTCGGACGTTCTTAAAGAACTTCGAAATTGCCTCTAAAACCTTAATAGTAGCTAACTCCGTAATAAAATAGATACTACGTTAGACTATCGCCGAAGAACGACGTCTTGACGCCCTGACCTTATCGTCTGGCCTGTTTCTAAAGTAATAGTTTGGGTAAGATGAAGTTACGTTACCAACTGTTACGTGTCGTTGATCTTGTGATTGTGTTGACATTTCATCGCTGTTAAACAGAATAATTATTGATGCACTTAGTAAAGGTCTTCATTAGAGTTGATACTCTAATTAATGTAGTGTTTGGTCAGAGGCTCGAAGAAGTGCAAGAGGTTTACCAACCAATAAACGTAAATAAACACTTACCCCTTTAAGCAGCGTGTTTAGTATGGAGATGCACAAAGTGATGAGATCAATTAAATATTTACAGAATCGGGTATGTTGTAATATTTTGTTTACGTAACTATGTTTGTCGTGAGGAATAAATGTTCTTATACGCAGAGAACGATCGTTTGGCGTTAATGATGAAAAACTTGCAAAGTTACAATAATTCTTCTTAATATTTAACTCAATTTTGTGCATATGCATACTGAAAACTCTGCTTAAAAGAGTAATTGTTTATTTACATTAATTACCTGCTGAATCTATGGACTTCTTAGAAGCAGGTGCCGAAGATTGAACACTCACAGTGCCAGCTCTAGATTTCATATCGCTAGAAGAGATAGGATTAAAAAGCGCATCATTACAAGGTGTACCAGAAAGTCATTACCGGTTTTTCTCACAAATGTCGCTAGGCTTAAGTATGCTGAAAAAGTACATTTGCGGCACTGAAAGTCATCGTTTGCTGGTAGAAACTTACGGTGAGCATGCTCCAACCATAGAAACAAGTGAGACGTGGTTTCGACAATTCAAAAGTGGTGATTTCGATATGCAATACAAAGAAGTTTCTGGTAGACCGAAAGAGTTTGAAGATGAGAAACTGTAGGAGTTACTGGATGAAGACCCAATCCACACTCAAAAACCATTGGCAGAAGCGTTAAATGTGACTCAGGAAACGATTAGCGACCAAGTACGAGCAATAGGAAAAATCCAAAAGATGAGAAAATGGGTGCTACATCAATTGCATGATAGGCAAATGGAAAATCGAAGAATCGTCTGTGAAATGCTGCTTTAAAGGTATAATCAGAATTCATTTCTGCATCGAATAGTGATGGGTGATGAAAAATGGATTTATTTCGAAAACCCTAAACACGAAAAATCACAGTTATCACTTGGCAAAGCCGGCCCATCATCTCCAGGGCCAAATCGTTTTGGTTGCAAGACAATGCTCTGTTTAGTGGAACTAGAGTGGCGTAATGTATTACGAACTGTTGAAACTTGGTGAAACAGTTAATACAGATCGCTACCAACAACAAATTATCAATTTGACCCATACATTGATAGAAAAAGGTCTAGAATGGCCCCGAAGATACGGTAAAGTGCTTTTACAACAAGATAATGCGCCATCTCATACAGCAAAATCGGTCAAGGAAGCGTTGAAAGCACTTGGATGGGACATATATCGCATCCGCCGTACTCTCCAGACCTTGCCCCGTCCAACTATTATTTTTCGTCTCAATGGAATACGCGCTTCCAGAGCAGCACTTAGAAAATGGCTCGAAGAATGGTTTTGCTCAAAGGACAAATAGTTTTTTTGGGATGGCATCATTAGGTTACTTGAAAAATTGGCAAGATATGTAGAATCAAATGGCCAATACTTTGAATGAATAATTTTTTTTATTTTCTTGAAAATTATGTAGTTTTTTTTACGAAAAAACCAGTAATAATTTCTCGTACACCTAGTACATGCAATGTAATTAAAATTTTCAAAATTATAGGTCCCTGCTTTATTGCTATATCATTCGTCATTATCCTAAGCTCACGTTTCGATTTCTGTGTTTGCTAGCAATTCATAAAATTGATTAACGTCTTCAAGAATTAAGTGTATATACATACGTAATATTAATAGCGAGCATCAAAATATGCGTGGACTATGTCTACATCAAATTTAATTCAGAAAAATGCAGTTTTACAAATCCTAAATACATTTGCGTGTGTAAAATGTACATACATTCTTATGAGAATTTCTCTCAGAAAGAACCATATAAGTACTAAAGAAACTACTGGAACCTAGCCGCACTTTTGTGCCATTGACGGAAACACGAAAATGAAATTCGAAAAAGAAAAGAGCGAAAACGTGCCAAACTTAATTTGCCAATTCGATTTCACAATTTGCACTTCTGAAGTACATAAATGCGTGTTATCAGATGACGGCTCTGTAGATGTATGATATAATTTTTCCTTTTTCGTCTACCACATAATTACCTGGTAATTTTGGGTTAGCAAATAGAAAAATTGGAACGGCATGTAGTAATTTAAATAATGTCAACATTGCGAGCTTGTCCCCGCAAAGCGGTTCTATTTACTTCTTATTAAGAGATAAGCTTTTACAAAGAGGTAAGACAGGTGATTACTTTTCTCCTTTCAGTTTTGTTGCTTTGAGCAAATATTTTTTAAATTTAGCGAACTTCAAATTAAAAGGATATATACGGACTTTACGATGTATAGCGTGTACAAGATAAGCTTGGAATGTTACCGGTATAACAGAGGACAAAGGCTTCACTATTTTTCTGAATAACTATGTAGAGTTACTAAGAGGCATAATTAAAATTTTTACTGTGTATAACAATAGAGTTAACTAAATCGACGTCTGCAAGACTTTTGTTAAATGAGAAAATAAATAATGAGGGCTATAAAGAAGTTACAGGATGTGACAATTTGATCCGTAATTTTATCGAAATCATAAGACTAAATATGCGAATACTGTGCTACACGTCGTGAGCGTAGACAAATAAAGCTCCGCCAAACATCTCGATTCTCAGTTATGATTTGCTAGCAGATTGGAATGAACATGTCGGACGCGGATTTGTAAACTTCTGTATGTACTATTATACTCTGTATATAACAATGTCGCAGTTACATAGTTCGAGAAAGCAACCACTATCAGACGCAGTGAATAGGTTTATTAAAGATTTACTGGATTCAATTTACGAAGGCTTAAAAAGCAAACGTGTAATTTGCAATATATATGCTGGACCAAAAGCGACTGTTAACAACAAATTAAACGCCAGTCGCCTGTTTGGGTATTCCAAGGTGAAGAAAATCCGACAAAAGGTATGCGTTCACGAAGTGTCTCCAAAAAGATGGTCGCGATATTTGTCTCGAAACCAGGTCATGTAGCAATAATTCCTCTACAATATGAAAGAACTGTTTCTGTGGATTGGTATACAACCATTTGTTTGCCGCAAGTCATCGCTGAGTTTCGAAAAACTAACTCTAAACGTCTTCCACCAAGACAACGCAAGTTCGCAGCACGCAAGACAATTGAATTTTTAACGTAACAAAACGTCGAATTGTTGGACCATTCTCCATACTGTGTGGTCCTAACTTCTAACGATTTCTTTACTTTCCCGAAACGGACTGCGTGGTCATAGGTTTTAGTCGTAAGAAGGAGCAGTCAATGCCTTTGAAAACGTAATTTGGACTTTACCAACGAGCTAGTGGAACAACTGCTACCAGAATTAGTTCGAGCGCATGCAAAAATACATTAATCTTCGTGGAGAATACTTCGAAAAACAATGAAATCTTTAAAAGCTATCTACTGTGTTATATCAGTTTTATATGCAAAACTTACAAGACAACCCATGTGTATGGGCCGTCGATTTTTTCTAAAATGATTTCGATAATAACTTTTCTAATCGAAGGAGTTATATATGGTACGTACCACAGAAAGTCTTGCGATTTACATGAAAATATATCTGTCGAATTCAAGTCATTCAATTGCGTCTTTACAGCATGTAAACAAAACATTGGCCTGTCAATGTTTTGTGCGTGATTCATAATATAATAGTTATTGGTATTTGAGTAAATATGGTAATACCCGTAATATACCAATAATTCTTTTGTATATGTATTCTGTAACAAAATAAAAATAATAAAAAGTTTTCCACCACATCATTAATAAGTTCATCATCTTCCTCAAGAATTCTAAACTAACATTAACTTAAAACATTTAAAATGCATATTGCAGAAGCTTTTACTTAAAATATTAAATCTGAGAATTAAAATTATTTTGACAAAATTAAATAGTCCATAGGAAACAGTACGCAAAATGCAAATTCTTCGCTATTTTGTCAGACGTAAATATACACATTCTTTTTAATATTGTCCAAACGGCGGAGAGAGAGAGAGACAACTTAATTCTTTGTCTCGCCCTTTGGACAATATTGAAGCTTTTTAGGTCGAAAATGTAAACAAACTCTTGCATAATTTAAATTACGTATAACACACACTATTGTTCGTTTGCTTCTTTTCGAGAAATATACAAGAGCTCATTTTAGTTTGATATCCTTGCGGCTCGACCTAAAGGTATTGAACAAAAATTGAAATTTAAATCGTAAATGTTTTTGTAGTTATGATTGTGAAAAGATGAGTCACCATTTTTTGCGTAAAGACTAGTACTTTTAGCTCGAACATAGTCTCCTTAGCTTCGTTGGGAGTCTTTCTTCCTTTATATATTTTTTAGAAGTAATTGTAGGTGTTCATCTTTGATTTTATTATTTAGAGACCATCTAATTTAAACGACACATTACAAACTATTAAGTTAGTGTTAAAAATAAACAAAACGAATTTATTTTGTAGATTAAGCCGCGGTTTAATTGCTTATACATACATATTTTATTGTATCTGTGGCCGAACTGAAAAACATATATCAACTAGAGTATTGGAAAATACAAGCACATGATACTGTTATAGAGCAGAAACTGAAATATATTGATGTTCTTTTTGGGTTTCCGTAACGTCTGTACCGCTATCGAGTATTTTCGAAGCGTTCGCTGTTGTGCTTTGGCGATATATCGTATATTTACGCCACAATATATCAAATATTTTCCGTTATTCGATTGTTTTTTCAAGTTTCTACAAAGTTTTAATGGTAAAGTAATATCAAAGTATATATTCCGAAATATTTAGTAGAACAATTCTCAAAAACTTTTTCGAAACACTTATCCTTAACTTTTAAATATATAGATACTTACAGCTGGTCAGTTTTGTACCGTTAATCTGATAAAATGTGTGCGTAAATCTAGCTAATGAACACAGTCATTTGGTAAGCTCTATTAGATCGACAGTAAAACAAATTCAAGTTTTCAGTTAGAGCATTTGTATCCAACTTCTACACTAAGAAAAAGGCATTTCTTATTAGGTGCGCAACTAAGTTCTCGCTGTTTTTTTGATGAAAATGCAACTTTATTGTTTACAAATGAATCATTCAAAATATTGCCCATCGCTAGCGACAACTTTTTCCCATCTTTCTGGCAGAGCTCAAATACCGTCACGGTAGAAGTGTTCGTCTTTTGAGGGTATCCACGAATCAAGCCATTTTGAGATGTCTTAATATGAGCGGAACTGCTGATTAGCCAGCCCATATGGCATCGAACGGATCAAGTGATAATCGGACGGCACAATATCTGAGGAATATGGCGGGTGGGGTAGGACCTCCCATTTGAGCGTTTCTAAGTAGGTTTTAACGGATTTGGCAACGTGAGACCGAGCGTTGTCATGCTGTAGAATCACTTTTTCGTGTTTCTGCTCGTATTGTGGCCGCTTTTCGCGCAGTGCTCGGCTCAATCGCATCAATTGAGTTCGATACCGTTCCCCAGTGATGGTTTCATAATAAATAACACCGCCCTGGTCCAAATACACAGCAAAACCTTCGCAGCGTGAATATTTGGCCGAACCGACGACGTAGAAGCATGACCAGGCAGTCCCCATGATTTATTTCTCTTTGGGTTGCTCTAATGAATCCATTTTTCATCACCGTAACGATGTGATGAAGAAAAGCCTTCCTTTTTTGCCACTGGAGCAGTTGTTCACAGGCGAAAAAACGACGCTCAACGTCTCTTGGCTTCAAATCATAAGGAACCCAAGTTCCTTGTTTTTGAATCATTCCCAACGCATGCAATCGCTGGGAAATAGCTTAGCGGGTAATTCCTAATGCTGAAGCAAGCTCTTTTTGCATTTGGCACGGATCCTCATCGAGCAATGCCTCTAATTCAGGGTCTTCGAAGGTTTTTGGTCTTCCTTCAAGCGAACGGTCGTTAACATCGAAATCACCGTCTATGAAGGGACGGAACCAATCACGGCACGTTGTTTCACTTAGAGCAGCATCTTCGTAAACTTTTTGGAATTCTCGATGCGCTTCAGCCGCCGTTTTCTTCGAATGAAAGAAGAAAAGCAACACTTCCCGCAAATTTCATTTTTTCATTTAAATTATCAAACAGCTAGTTAAATAAACATAAAATGATGCATAAGGAGAACCCTTAAAAAATGCCAAATTTATTTTCTTGAATTGAAAAATTACAAATATTTACTGAATTAAATTTGAATAATTACAAGATAAGGAACAAAATGCTTTTCTTTTAACAATAATGAAAGAGTACGTCCAATATTAATTTCCTGGTCGATTTATAAAATTCCGAAAGAAAACTACCACCTACGCATTTACGTTCACACTGGTGCATAGGCAAAAAAGAAATACATTTTGCTGTTAGAAGCTCTTTGTGCTTTTACTTACTAATATTGCTTATTAAGGAAGTATCAACAATTTATTAGCATAAAATCTGTGTTATGAAATAAGTAGTGTCGTACATCATATTTTTTAAATTGTGTTTAAATGATTTTCTTTGTAAAACGTTTAAAGGACTGAATTCGGGTCCTTTTGGAGGCCTAGTGTTCAGATGCTATAACATTTAAATAAATACGACTATAGTTTACGGCTTATAAATTATTAATTATTAAATTTAATAGGACTAAAACAATACATTCAAGGAAACAAATGAATAATCTTTAAAGTATTTACAATGTGCGACGTGTAGAAGATAAAAAAAGTAAAAGATTATAATATACCTACAAGATGGTTGTTACCCCTCCTGAACTTACCTGTGGCCGCGTTCAAGAATTCTACCCGGTCTTGAGAGGCAGGAGTAGATTAAATTAACGAAGGTGGTACATGGACGAAACAGAATTTTTGAATCCCCAAACGCCGTCCAATACTGAAGACGGTTCATGGTTTTGCCAAAACGAACTATTATCTAACTTGGAGGTGGTCAAATAAGAAAATGGGCGAAAATAACAATACACATACTAAAGAATGGAACCAGCATTCATAAGCAAACTGTATAATTGCGTAAAATAAACGAAAACCAAAACAAGCTTCAATTACAATAGCGAGATAATAATAGTTAATACTTGGACTGACCAAGTTAATCTTATGTATAGAATTACAAAGGGTACTAGGAACGTTTTGCAATACAGCTTTGTTTATTTAATTTTTTCAAAGTAATTTCCTCTACACTCAAAACCCTCTCCATCCTCCGAAACGAATCTTTAAACCAGTTCTGCAAAGTTTCACTAGGGAGTAAAGCATACTCGTTGTCCCGAGCCCGCAGAAGGTCCTCATCACTGGAAAACCGACTCCCTTTTAGCTTCATTTTCACATGCGGGAACAGTGCAATGTCGCAGGGAGTAAGATCTAGACTGTAGGAAGGGTGCTCGGGAATCCTATTGTGGTCAAATATTCGGTGCAGGCTTTGGCGCGGTGAGCTGGAGTATTATCGTGATGGAGCAACCAGGTGTCCATTCTTGACATTGGCCGCAGGTTCTTCATAGATCCAATGATTTTAGGCATGCACTGTTCAGTATACCACTTAGCTGTGACTGTCTTCTGTGTGTCCAAAACGAGGGGTTCCACAATTCCACTCGATTTGAAAATTACATCATTTTCTTCTTTACAGATTGGGATTTTTTTTCATAATCTGTAAATGTTTAATTACATTCTTGCATTGTTTTATTTTAATAATATTTAATCTTAATTTTGGATAGGGTGTACATATTAATCCAAAAAGTAACGTTTGTACAATTGTACTTACATACATTAAAATGAATTTTTTTCATTTATTTTTATATAATAAAGAAAAAGATTAATATTGTTGACAAACTACTACATTCACAAATGTTTATGTTTCATTTTTATGGTAAGTTACATTTTTAAGGTGTATTCCGCGTTTTAGCGGGATATTTGAATCATTTCTTCTTATTCTGAGACAAGGTGTAATTCTTTTTCACTTTGCGCTATACGGTTGAAGTAAATGATAAATATTAATGTCAATAATGCACAATTTAAAGGAAAGAAAAGAAAAATAATATGTATATATATATATATATATATATATATATATATATATATATATAAAATAAGCGGAAATACTAAATTAAGTAGGTAATTACTAGATAAAGAAAAATCTATTAACTATAGTGATCTGACCTTGTCGCATAAAAATTGATTACAGCGTTTGGGGATGGCAATTGTTATTCGGTCCTTGTCAAACCTACAGAAAGTCCCTCGATACTGAACTAAATCCTTGGGTACCAAAAAAAAACACCTATCAGACGAAGAAAAATACAACGAACTTTAATATTAGAATTTGGGGCAACTGAGAAAACATTCTTACTTTGCGGTTGTTTCACTCTCGTTTATTACCTTGTAATCTTACAGGGAAAAAGAGCGCACAATTATTTCCTCCTATGAAGCAAGGAATAACTCTAATTTTCCCAAATTGGAGAGGGGAGTAGTATATAGAATAATTTAAAAGAAACTGCCTCTAGGTGTAGAATAATCTGCAGTGCAATCATTTCGATACTCAGGTATATAAGCAAGTGAATTAATTTACATTGACATGAAACGTCTTGTAAAAGTGCAAAATTATCAAAAATAATACCATATAAAAAATACATTTAAAAAATCGATAACTAATGGTCCGAAAAGAATTCTCCTAGCGTGTAATAAGCTTTTGAAATTAAGTGAAGCTTTAATTTTTTTTAAGATTTGGTAATTATTGACATTCTTTCAGTATCCGTAACAAAGTTGTATACGCGATTACCCATAGGCATAGAAGACCTTTTGTAATCCGTGAACGTGTGCGCCCCAATACGAGGATAGTTTGACAAGTAGTGAGCTCTAATTGGTAAAACAAATCCACGATATTTAGATAAATCGGTTGATTAGTTTATTTTTGACAGCTGATTGAAAAAGAAGCAACACATCGTTTTGTTAAAATGGAAAAAGCGAAGAATCGTGCGGTGATTAAATACTTCGTAATTAATGGTATGAAAGCTACCGCACTAAAAGATGAGTTACGGAAAACATTAGGTGAATTTGCTCCATCATCCGCCACAATAAGTAGATGGGTAAATGAATTTAAACGTGGTAGAACAAGCTGTGTTGATAAAGCGCGCTCTGGAGCACCCAAAATCGTGACTTCTAAGGATATGATTATAAAAATCCATAATATTATTACGCAAGATCGACGACTCAAAGTGAGAGAGATAGCATACATGGTAAACATTTCAACAGAACACGTATACCACATTTTAACGAAAGAATTCGACCTTTCCAAGCTTTCGGCAAGATGGGTCCCGCAATTGCTTACGACTGATCAAAAGTTCACTCGTTTGCGCATTTTCAATGAGTGTTTGGACCTTTATATGCGGAATCCAGTTGATTTTTGTAGGCGATTTGTTACTTGCGATGAAACTTGGATGCACTACAGCACACACGAAATTAAACAACAGTCGAAACAATGGTTAGAACGTGGTTCTGCACCTCCAAAGAAAGCGAAAACTACTTAATCAGCAAACAAGGTGATGGCATCAATTTTTTGGGGATTCGAAGGGCATTTTGTTCATTGATTACCTTCAGAAAGGTGCCACAATAAACGGACAATATTATGCAGAACTTCTACAAAAATTAAATGTTGAGATTCGTGCTAAACGGCCAGGAATGGCAAAGAAAAAGATTCTGTTTCACCAAGACAACACTCCCTCTCATACCAGCATAGTTGCGATGTCCAAAATCCACGAGTTGCATTTCCAATTATTACCGCATTCGCCTTATTCGCCGGATCTAGCCCCTTCCGACTTCCACCTTTTTCCAAAATTCAAAACGGCACTAGGTGGAAAGAAATTTTCGTCTAACGACGAGCTCATCATCTTCGTAAATGAGTATTTTGCAAGCCTTCCGGAATCGCATTTTAGAGATGGCAAAAGGGCATTGGAGCACCGTTGGCATAAATGTATTGCTCTTTTAGGAGAATATATTGAAAAATAAAAATTATTTTGTATTTAAAAGATTCGTTTTTCTTTTCCATTCTCACTACTTGTCAAACTACCCTCGTAACTAAGTCGTCCTTGGTTCTATTATAACCATGCAAGTCGCTTCCAATTTTAAATAAATTCCTATTGACAAATAAATACTGCAGCAACTTATACACTTATGTAAATACATGTACATAAATATCAGTCATGTACTATTATGAAAGATCCAACGACAAGTATCCATTGGCTTCAGATCAAAGATCACCCGTAGTCTTCTTTTTTGGATAATAAAGATCGTCTCCCATTTGACTTATTGCACCAATACAATTACATTGTAATTTAACATCGAATAGGTAAAGTAAACGGCTAAAAGAAACTTTCTATCCAAAGATTTTAAGTTTTATACATCGTTAATATGTGAAACCCGATCCAAATTATAATCCACACTAATTCCTAAAAATGTGGATGTTAAAGTTGATTCAAATGTATGGTTCCTAAAGTTTATAGTAAGATTCTCATAATGTCTATTATTTGATTCAGGATTAAATAGAATTAATTTGGTTTTTTCAGTGTTAATAATTTATTTTTGTGATATTAACTATAAAAATCTTGGATAACACTTCCCAAATTGTTGCGCAATACATCAGTACTCTCGGCAGATACCACAATTGAAGTATCATCAGCATATAGAAATTCCTTTCCACAAAAGATGTAAATCGGAAGACATTGATAAAGAGTATAAATAGAGAGGTCCCATTACTGAACCTTGTGCCACACCTATAGTTTGAAAGTAAATACTTGAAGATACGTTATTAATCCTAACCTGGATTTTTCTATTAAAAATTTATAATGATAGTCAATTATTAATGCTTCCTTTAAAACCCAGATTATACAATTTATCTATTAAAAAAGCGCAATCAACGCTTCGAGTCGAATGCTTTGGAAAGGTTAGAGAAAAGTGCAGCTACTTTCATTTTTTAGTTAAGTAAATCATTTATGCACTTCACAAAGTCAGTAAATGCTGTTTATGTGGAAAGACCCTGTATAGACAGGGCTAACTGCTAGAAAATGTTTTATATTTATCACTATAATTTGTGATGCGTAGAGCAATCGATTTTCCAAAAACCTTCGACGCAAATATTGAAATAGCAATTGGCCTCAGGTCTCAAAGTAAAATTGGATCAACATAAGAAGTATTCAGAGAATCCGGGAATTGACCAATCTCCACGGAGAAATTTATAAGACTTGTGACTGCGGCACTGGTCTTCAAAACACCGACAGGTATACCATCAACTTCCACCGATTTCTTATTCGGCAAACTATTTATTATTCCAAGTACTTCTTCCACAATTAAAGGAATGAGAGACGTGGAGTATCTATACCAGTATAAAATGTACATGAAGGTGAAATTGTACGCAGACAATCCAACAGCAACCGTTGTTGAGAAGTGCTGAGCAAAGAGTTCCACAATTTCACCGGATCCCTCATCAAACCACCACCATACTTCAAGCGTATCTCGCGACAACGAGACTTATTTCAGACTTTACACTGAGAAAAAAGAGTTTCTTTATTCAACAAATTTTTAGACCTTCGACATGTGTTAAGAATTGTAAGCTTCTTTACTGATTTTGACCGCCAAAATCGATAGTTTTCGGAACTAAAAGTGTGAGACGTTTCATTTTATTTTATTAAATGAATAATTTGCGTATACAAAAGAACATATGAAATATGCGTTATCCGCATATAGCATATTGCAGGAAGTAAAAAAAAAACTGAACTCATATTAAATTCAATTTTTCTTGTTTCCTATTTCAACAAACTTTCCCATCCATTTATGCAAACACAATGGCCTGCGAATGATAAATGATTCAATGCTAATGTATATACATATGTATATGTGCACATAATACATTATGGTTAGAATAATCGCATGTAAACATTCTACATTCATTTATTATTATACGGGAAGCATTTGGACATGCATACCTTAAACACTCGTCAAACTTTCTAGTCGCCTATTTCAACTTTGCTATAACTGCTAATCTACGTCTATATGTACTACAGTGGTCCAGTTTCTAAAAATATAATTTTTACTAATTCTGTATTTATTGTACAATACACGAGGGAGATCAAACTGAAGCTTTTATTTTTCCATTTATTAAAGCATTCCAAAAGTATAAATAAAGAAACGTAATCTGCTGATTTGAAAATAATTTGATCAGAATAGAAAGTTTCTTGATGTCGCTGACGCGACAGCTGCATTATCCTCGAATCTCTACTCTTCAAGTGCTTCTTTTAATGGCACAAATGGCAATCACATGGTCGGGACTGTAGAAAGGGTGTTCCAGTTGCAGTTTTCGATTTTCAATATGAAGGCGGGGTATGCTTTTGCCGACACTTTTTGAAACCTGAAATCGTCAGTGCTTGAGCACTAAAGCAATTTCAGCAACAGTTGATAGATAACTATCTTCATGCAGCTCTCGCATCATCGTTCTCGAATCACTACTCTTCAAGTACTTCTTTTAATAGCACAAATGGCAATCACATGGTCGGGACTGTAGAAAAGGTGTTTCAGTTGCAGTTTCCGATTTTCAATATGAAGGCGGGGTATGCTTTTGCCGACACTTTTTGAAACCTGAAATCGTCAGTGCTTGAGCACTAGAAGCAATTTCAGGAACAGTTGATAGATAACTATCTTCATGCAGCTCTCGCATCATCGTTCTCGAATCACTACTCTTCAAGTACTTCTTTTAATAGTACAAATGACAATCACGTGGTCGGGACTGTAGAAAGGGTGTTCCGGTTGTAGTTTCTGATTTTCGATATGAAGGCGAGGCATGCTTTTGCAGACACTTTTTGAAACCCGAAATCGTCAGTAATGACTGCCTGAGAACTAGACATCGCTTTCTTCGACACTAGAAGCAATTTCAGCAACAGTTGATAGACAACTGTCTTCATGCAGCTGTCGCATCATCATCCTCGAATTTCTACTCTTCAAGTGCTTCTTTTAATGGCACAAATAACAATCACATGGTCAGGACTGTAGAAAGGGTGTTCCAGTTGTAGTTTTTGATTTTCGATATGAAAGCGAGGCATGCTTTTGCAGACACTTTTTGAAACCCGAAATCATCAGTAATGACTGCGCACTAGCCATAGCTTTGCTTCGGTCTTTATAACAATTTCGGCAGTAGTTGATCGACAGCTGTCTTCAAGAAGGTGACGAACACTCAAGACGTTTTCGTTAGTTACAGTAGTCTTTGAGCAACGCGAGCGATCGTGTGTTTCGACATCTTTCCGTCCTCCTTAAAAATTTGAGCATCTGGTGTCTTTTCAACGGTATAATCACCAAACTCTGCTTGAAATCTTTTCAGTATATCGGAGAGCTTTGTATTTTATTATAATGCGTTGCACAACAGAAGACAACAGCTCTTTCTCAGAGATCGTGATACAGACTGAAGATACAACAGAGCGTACCTAATGCTGAGGTTGTGGCGAAGCTGCAGCAATTAAGGAAAGCCAGAAACGATTTGAAAATACTTCCATTGAAACCAATTTAATACAAATTTACGACAACTATAAAGGTTTATTTGACTCAATAGTAAAATTTCAAGCCACTAGTTTATTAGTTGCGTCAATGCAACTTGTGAACTATGTGCACTCACTGCTATGTGCTGCGAGTGAAAAATATGTGCGTTATATAAAGGCTCGAAAGTGTAATAAATAAAGATTTCGATTTTACCAGATTAAAACAAATTTGTGATTGTGCATGTATATATCCGTCATCTGTTTCTATAGATTATTTTAATTATGGGTGTATTGCGTTCGTAAATGTCGAGCGATCATTTTCTAAATATAAGAGCATCGTTTCAGCTTTCCGAGACAAGCGTGGAAACCTACGTCATGCTGCAAACATTTTGCCAGTCTTATTTATTTTCTGCTACGTAACAACAACTGTGAATAATGTTATTTATAAAACAAAAAGTGATATAAATAACGCATACAACACAAGGTCGCCCGTTTGTTCGTACTCTTTCTTAGTTAGGATTCTAATCCGCGAAAGAAACATCCCAACTCTAATTACACAGGCCAACCAATAAATATTCTTTAAAAACTTTTTTCAAAGTTCAACTTCTTTCTTATGTATTTTGGTGTGCTGAATCCTAATTTTTAATCAGTTTTTTTCTACCACGTACCAATTTTTCGCAATCTTTATCTTTTGTTGGGTATGATAGTATTAAAATATATAGTTAAGATTTAAAGGTACGTAATTTATTATCAGAGTATAATTGAAAAATTTAACATTTTATTATTACAATGGTGGTGTAAGTTTGAATAGTTTTTTAAATATTAATCTAAAGTTTTGTATTTCCTCAACCTCTTCACAGTAAAAGTTCGAGTGTAGCTTTACCTTTTATATGATGCTTCTGGAGTTGCTCGTAGAAGGGTCCAACAGTAATCTCCCATCATGTCGACATACCATATTTTCGTAATTAGAGTCTTTCTGATTGCCTAAAAACTTCAAAACAATTTGTTTAAATGCATCCCATGTTGCTTTTTCTTTCAAGTTCATCGCATTTTCGAAAATAAGGTCTTGCATAAGTTTTCGAATGTCAGGGCCAACAAATATGCCTTCTTTAAACTTTGCCTCTGACAAACCAGGAAACGTTAAACACGTTAAAAAAAACATTAAGGGGAGCAGAATTTATAAAAAAAGTTTTTTCATGGTTGGCCTGTGTTATTATATTATTTTAAATAAACTAAAGCATAAATCTATCTGAAAATAATTTATTCTCGTAAAAGCTGTGAAAAACAAAAACCATATATGTATCTTCGTTTCAAACATCTAAGAAATAAACATTTCGTCGATTTTTATTACGACAGATAAGATGGATGACGTGAGAAATATGCTTTGTTCATTCTACAAGCTTTTCATAACATGATCCCGTAAAATTTTACCAATTGTTCAGATCGGTGCTTCATTGTTGTCGGCCCTTTTTTCGCTATAAGGGTATTTCAGAAGTTATAAATAATTTTAGTGCATTACAATTAATCAAAAACTGTTTATTTAAATAGTGTATTTCATGAATGTTAAAAGGAATCATTATATTATTAATAACACCCTATCTACTACATATGTTTCACCGATATCACGGATCGTCAGGCATATTTGTCGTTCAGTATAGATATTAATAACAGAATGATTCCTTTTAACATTCTTTTAATTGGCAAATAGCCGTTATGCAATGCGTCTGTCTTATACGCTCTAATAACGTAGTTATCGACAAGCGAGATAGACGCGTTTCTCGCTTTGTTGTTTAGTATAGTGGACGACAGAAGGAGGCGCTTGTTATCCAGTGTATTTCATGTTAATTAAAATAAAACATCTTCACGAAAAAGTAAAGTACTCGAGGATCTAATGATAACTAAACAGTGCATTTTGTTAATAAGTTAAATTGTACTCCATTTTTAATAAATGTCTTTATTATTTATTACTTTTAAACGCAATTTATATTCCGCAATGTACAATATAAGTGGTTATATCGTGCTGCTTAACATGCATTTCACTTAATGCACGCCAGAAACTTTACGTTTTCTATATTATCTTATGAATTATGTGCAAATTGCTACGATATCAGCATTGCTTTGTGAATTCGATAATATCAGACTATTATTATGCTTATTATATATTGCGTGCATGTCGCATCTATATATATGCATATATACTATTACATCTGCACCTATAGTTTCAGTTAGAACTTTAACATCAACATAATATAATGGCGTTCTGAGGCCTGGCTACAAGACTTCCTGATTAGCTTGAAACTTATACATTTAATTCTCTCTCTTCTCGGGTTTGTATAATTAACTATTGCAAATAAAGGAACAGTAACTGCTGTGTTTAGTAGAAGTGTACACTGAAGTAAAAGACATTGAAAACTAGAATCATTGCATTTATTATTACTTCACGTATGTAGGGAAGAGTAGGGCAAAATGGAATAAATTTTCGTTTTCCTTATAATTTAATCACTTAAGGTTGATATATAACCCCTTTCTACATTAATTTTTGGTATTCTGTATACGTATTTCGACAACTAAATTGTCATCATCAGCAGATAATTAAAAAGTGTCGCACCTGGAAAACTACGACAAAAATCCGCACGAAACAAATTCCGTACACGATCTGTACCGTCGAAAGTAAAAACGCACTCTGTATATTCGCTTTATTGAATTAGTTGTTTAAAATGGCCTTCCAGTTGCTGTATAGGTAGTTCAGCTTTTCTTAGAATCGAACAGGTAACTCTGCTAACAGTCTCAGGATCAGTACGAATAATATCTGTATCATCTTAATCAGCGAAGGTTGATATGTAACCCTTTGCCACATTAATTTTCGTATTCTGTATACGTATTTCGACAACTAAGTTGTCATCATCAGCAGATAATTAAACAGTGTTGTAGCTGGAAAACTACGACAAAAATCCGGACGAAACAAATTCCGTACACGATCCGCACCGTCGAAAGCAAAAACGCACACTGTATATTCGCTTTATTGAATTAGTTGTTTAAAATGTTCATTCACTTGTATAGATAGTCCAGCTTTTCTTAGAATTGAAGAGGTAACTCTGCTAAGAGTCTCAGGATCAGCATGAATAATATCTGCATCATCCACATTTGCTGCAACAAGTTATTCTCTGTTTTCAAATTGTAATAAAGTACATTTTTCTTCCTTCCTCCCAAAAAAATAATCTAGAAGATTTAAGTCTGGTAACCTTGGCGGCCAAGTCATTACTGTACCTCTTCCAATCCACCAGTTTGTATAATTTTGATTAAGAAAATCTATTACTTGTCAAAGTGCGTACGTGCGCCTTCGTACTTATTTGCATTTATTGTTAAATTAGTGAATGGTGTAGATTGAATGGCGTCTACTTAAACGTTAATAAGTGTTCAATTGTCTCATACACGCGTTGTAATGGTGTGGTGAGTTTCGACTATTCTGTGGAAACTCTGCCAAGCTCTAGAGTATTACAAATACTTGATTTGGGAGTACTTTTTGATTCTAAACTTACATTTACTAGTCACATACTCTCTTTATGCTTTTCCGCTTCAAAGGTACTTGCATTTATCATGTGATCCTCTAGGGATTTTAAATAATAAGAAAACATTAGTAACTTTATACCAATCGTTCGTTCGAACCAAGCTGGAATATGCGTCCGTTGTTTGGACGCCGTATTATGTTTAACAGGGGCTTCTTATTGAGCGAGTATAAAAAACAGGACAGGAGAATATCCTGTTCGCGGTTTAGATTATAATACCTTGCTTGAGAGACACGGTTTTCAACCATTATCTTCGCGACGTGACATTTCGAGTGCCAGGTTCACTTTTAATTTAATAAATAATGCTATTGACTCTCCATCATTATTGTCTCAAATTTACTTTCTTTTCCCCCCCCAGCGGGACCAGATCTGGGGATGTACTTCGCATCCCAAGAGCTAGAACCAATATTATGGTCAAGAGCCCGCTGTACCATATGGTGAAAACCTTCAACGAACATTTTGGTGATATTAAATTTTGTATATTATAGTTTTAGGTGCAATAGTTAGTATTTACTTTTAATTTGTTTCACATTTAGAATTACTTTTTGTTTTATATTATATTCATCTATTCACTTTGAACGCTTTGTCCTGTTAGTGGAAGTAATCTGTTGGGCAATAAAGGTTATTATTATTTTTATTATTATTCCTTACATTAACAATAACGTCAGCCAGTAATGTTGTAAGGTCATTTTTGAGGAAATATAAATAACGATCTGCCGTGGGACGTTCTTCGATTGTAAATGGATGGAAGAGCTACCCCGACTTTTAATAACAACGAAATCAACAGCAGTACGTAATACCTGCATTAGTAGGATTATCTAAAGCTTCTAATACTCGTAGCTCAATTAAAAGAGAGTTTTGGTCACATGAAATTGAAACATCTTAAGTTGTGGCAATCATGTTACTCGGTATGTAAAAATAGTGATGATTAGAAAAAGTTAATAATTTATCTGATAAAAATTACTCAGGAATTAATGTGTTAACATGTTTGTAGGTATCAAAATATAGTTAAATAATAAATCAATTAGACGTCGATGATACAGTTAAGTACTGTATATTTCGAACTCATATTTAACTATTCACAGAGCTACAAATTGAGAAAATTTCAAAAAAGGACATGTACATATATGCGACTAAGCAAATTTAAAATTAATATTACCGTGTTCTGTTTTTCATTTCGAATTGACAGGCGATCGAACGTATTCATGTGAATTGAATTTTTTTTTGGATAAATGAAACCTACATATCACGTCAAGTTGGATTCGAAATGCCGCTCGAAAAAAAACCTGGGCGCTGGCTATCCCGCGAATGATAAATCGCTCAATATTTTGGGTATTTTATTACGTTAATAGTATTAAGTCTTATCGCCAGACCGAAATGACAAAATAAAGACCGAGGTGATTGATGAATGCTCTTGTAAATTACGGATCGTTAACTCTTGCAGGTTAAACATCGTGTGCATAATTGAAGACACTTGCTCGGAATTATTAACGCGCATTCATTTTTCAGAGATGATGGAAAAATAACGTAATAATAGTCCGTACGCGTACACGTGTAGTCGATAAAGTAAGTTATTAATGAAGTTAATTTTTCTATGCATAATTCCAATTTTAATATTGTCTAGTGCTGTGTACTTTTTAATTTCAGAGATTCTTCAAACAAAACTTTTATTTCTCAGTAAATACGAGTACTCTAGTATCAACTATGGCTGAAAACAGAAAAATGTAAAGTATTTTTCGAAAATTATATACAGTAAGCGAATGTAAACTATGGTCAGGTTAATTTTTTTTTATTTCATTAAGTATGCATATACATATCCATGAAATATTGTCAAATTATAAATTGAATAATGTTAAAACATGTGCCGCGCCAAAATCTGGGATATTATACATGTTTTCCAAACATATTTTTTATTGCAAAAACGAAAAGTTTTAAACATTTTTAAACCACATTGTTTGTAAGGAAATAAAGAACACATTTACTCAATATATCCACTGCTTGCTTGAATGATCGCCTCCATTCTCAGTCTGTAGCGTGCGTAGGCGCGCTTTGATGTGTCCCGTTCCATATCAGTGAATGCCGCTTCAATAGCGGTTCTCAATGATGCGATGTTTGGATGTCTAAACTTGTTCGCAACCCTTTCAACTACGCTCTATACGTAGAAGTCCAAAGCATTCAAATCTGAACTGTTAAGAGGTTAGAATTCTTTCAAACAAAACATGTCGACGTTGTCCGAAAACCAGTTTTGACCCACACAAGTTACTTGGTGCAACAAGTGACTTGTGTGGGTCGGCACACCATCCTGCTGGAGAACATACGGCTTTCCAGGCGACACAGTTTATATCTACTACAAACTTCTTTTGTGACATTTTATTCTGTGTTAAAGAAATGTGGTGGAATGACATCATCCTCACTAAACACGATTTCTAGCACGTGAACGTTCGCTGGAGATTTCGTTCTTGCAACAATGCGGACATCTTCAGAATCTTGGGTGAACCAGCGGTAAATCTTTCGATTGATTTTCGCATCCAAAGTAAAAATCTTCTCGTCAAAAAAAACCTGAATCTAGCAGCATTGTTTCTTAAGGAACATAAAAGTATCTTAGGAAAGCAACTGTCTCACTTTAATTGTGTAATATTTGTACTGGAGATTCTCCTCGACGATTCGACGCATAGTTTCCTCTCTCCCACCAACAACCGACGACAATTTTCGGATCGACTGCCCCGGATTCTCAAAAACAGCTCTTAAGCTCGTTAAATGATGTCTGGCGTGCTGACAACGCGCTCCTTCGTGTGGATTTTCCTTGCCGGTGCTGCAAAACCTTCGCTGGACTAATATCTGTGATTATGTATTAAGGTGCGTTACACTGGTACACTATAATACCTATTCATATATTAAACTAGTCTATTTTTATTTTATTCCAATTTATTCCTTTAAAGATTTCCCAGTTTTCCTACACGTATCTTCTTGTTTCCATATTTGTGATAGTCTTTTACTCATTCTTTCTTCTTCCATCCTTATCAAATGTACAAACCAAATAAACTAATATCCTTTTGCTTTTGTGGAATGCATTCTCTTTCTAACTTTTTCTTACTAATTCACTTAAGAATTTTGTTAGAGTTATATCTTGCTGTCACTTCAAACGTTAAGACGGGCCTTATATAGTTTTAAATACTATTATATTTCTCGATATTTAATGTGTTTACTTAGAGTTACATTGAACACGCGAATTAGGAAAACATTAGCAGATGAGAGTATTGCATGGGATCAAGCAAGAAAAATGGCAACAAACAGAAAACGACGGAGACGAAAAATATATACATCCACGATAGAAGACGGATAATATGATAATGATAAATTCTGAGCTTTCAAAGAAAGCGTCTAAAGATAAGTGTCCACTTGAGACAAAGTCTCGAGAAAAAGTCTCGAGATTAGTTCCATTTGTTGTCCATTTGAGATCACTTGCGCTCTCGAAACAGCAGTTGGAGACTTGACAGTCAGTGCAGTCTCGAGACACAGGAAATTTTGTGTACACTTGAGAGCCTACTCTCATGTCTCAGTCGATTCTGTGACTTGGCTCCTAGTTTGAGATTTATTTTTTTCAAAATGGATTCACGCCAAATCCTAGCCTTTCTAATTGTGCGTAAAATTATGAAAAAACGGGAAGTGAAAAAGAAGGCGTGCTGGGTAAGAAAATGGGTGGATCGACGAAATGGGTGCATCTTCAACACTTGTGAACGAGTTGCGGTTGGAAGATGCACAACAGTTTAAAAATTTCATTAGGATGTCTGCAGTTCAATTTGAATTGGTTTTAAATTTGGTAAAACACGATATTATAAAGCAAGACACAAAGTTACGTGATGCAATTCCAGTCCATGATAGATTAGCTTATACATTTCCTCGTCACTCCACTCGCGCTTTTCAGTCATTTTAATAAAAAATTAATTGCTATTTGTTGGTTACAAAAAATTTAACAAATATTTTAAATATAAAAGTCTCCAGTCGGGGTCTCAGCTCTTCAAACACAGACGGAAGACTGGTGACTAAGTCTCATGAACAAGAATGAACATGTCCACTTGTGACACGTGCAGTGTCTGATACTCGCATAGGTTTGTCTCTGAGAGAGCAGGCACATATACATTTGTGAGTCTGGTCTCGAGACTGCTCTCGAGACTATTTTGTCTCAAGTGGACACTTACCTTAAGTATTCAACTTTACTTTTAAGATTTCTAATGTACCTAATATACAGAAAAATTTTGCTCTTATTACTTATAAAATGGCAGCGGAACAATTCTGTTGTCGACGAGATATTGATTCAGACGCGTTTTCCCTAATCCTAGACTAATCGCTTAATGTCGATTTCGTCATGAATTAATTGTAGCTAGTGGATCTCTGTATCAAGACGATACATCAAGTATAGTGAAATTTACCGTGTTTTAGCACTTTTTGTAGTCTTTTTTCGCAGACTGATAATTTAACATTCATTTCGCATTTACTGTACGTTTCTTTCGTGCGAATAGTTTTATTTCTGTTCGAAAGATGAAAGTATAGTTTATTTTCACTACCTATAAGATTTTATTGTATAATATTTATTCTGTATACTTCTACTAATAAATAGGGTTGTGCTCTAAGCAGAACCGGAGCAATAAAAATGGGTATTTTGTCTTGTAAATCGTTTAGAATTTTAAATTCTGTTATCAGTTTTAGGTAAACAGAATTTTACCTTTACTCGTAAAGATGTTTTTTGTTTAGAAGGAATTCCGATTTTTATTTTCATTTTTTGGAATATTTATACTTTATAGTATCAAGCAAACTATTTCATAATAATGTAATTAATCAATATTTGCTAGTTACTTATAGACACGACTTTTTCTATTTTCTTAACTTTATAACAGGTGGGGCAATAAGTATCACCCTATTGGAAAGTGTATGTCAGTTTGGTGTTGGCATTTGTGAAATAGAGACATGCGAAATTTATAGTGAAGAACAATGGATCGATATACACTTCTAGCGAAAATATCCCAGTCGTGCAGCGCCCACAGCGCAAACAATTATACGTCTGGCATTCCGATTTGAAGAGAGCGGTACACCAAGGGCCAGGCGAGGCAATGGAAGGCACCGAACCGGCCGTCCGGCTGAAAATATCGAAGTAACGCGTGAAAATGTAGCAGAGGAGCCCGAAACATTCGCAAGAAAACGCGCTCGACAATTGCACATTTCGTGGAGTTCACTGTGCTGCATTTTGACATTGGACTTAAAAATGTTCCCATACAAAATTCAGGTGGTCCAACAGTTATTACCAAACGACTCTGGTGCTCGTTTAGAATACAGCCGTAAGATTCTGGATCTTAACGACGAAGTGGACGATTGTTCATAGAAATTGATCATGAGCGACGAGGCTCATTCTTATCTCAGCGGCCACATCAATATTCAAAATTTTCAGTTCGGGGGGACATAAAATCCACGTATAATTCATGAAGCACCATTACACCTTCTCAAAGTTACCATGTGGTGTACATTTACTTCGGAAAAGGTGATCGGACCTTATTTTTTCCAAGGAGCCAATGGTAATGTTATTGTGGTGAATGGCGACCGCTATAGAGCCATGCTGACTGAATTTTTCTTACCGGAAGTTGACAATCTGCAATTGGAGGACATGTGGTTCCAATAGGACGGGGCCACTTGTAATACTGCCCGCGACACAATGCGTATTTTGAAGAATGCCTTCCCAGCAGGTATCGTCTCGCATTTCGGTGATTTGGCTTGGCCAGCCAGATCTTCCAATTCGACTGCCCCGAACTTCGTGCTCTGGGAATATTTGAAGTCGTTGGTGTACGCGAACAAGCCCTGAACCTTGGAGGAGTTTTGCAAAATGTAAGCAAAGAGCCTAAATTTGCATAAACGCTTTCCACAATTAATTGAAACAAAATGTATTTTTACATAAAAAGAAACTATAACGCATTGAGTGCTACGTATGTTTCATCTTAATATGCAATACACAAGTGATTGTGTGCCAGTAGACCTAACTCAGACATTACATATCTGCATTATCCCGATTCCTTTCCATTTGTCACTGCCTAATAAATCTGACTACTCCACCGTTTCTTATATATACTTTTAATAATAAATAAAACAAATTAAATTTTCTAGTATAGGTGTTTATATGATGAAATAAAAAATTTAGAAAAAATTTCATGTTACGAAATATTTCTAACAAAATAATAAGAAAAGAAAAACTTCAGCTAAACTTACGATAGTAGAACACGTATTTCATTTTTGGTATTTACATTTACTGTTGACTTTAATTTAAAAGTACTACGGTGGCATATATCCATTGTGCACGGCTTCTGGAAATGAACGCTAGAAATGATGCAATCACTAGCAGGTTGTTAGTTTATAGTAGGTACTTGACATTATGGCACTGCAACTGTATACTTTGCTGGAAAACTTTTTCATTAATATTTTATAAAAATTGACAATGACTAACTACAAGCAAAAAATGTTTTTTCGCTTTAATAAATCTAGATATCGACATAAATGTTTATATTTTTCTCTACACAAAATACAGAATAGAAAATATAAAGATCTACATCTTATTTAGTTCCTATATCGAGGAAAAGTAGTAATGAATTGAACAAATTCAAACATTTCCTTTAAAACCAATAATAATGTAGACAAAACCATAGAAAAGTGTAAAAAAAATAGAAAAATGTAAGAAATCCGGTACCCATGAGTTGAACCAACACTTTCATAATTTTGATGATTTTATATCTCGCCATAGTTACTTAAAAAAATTAGAGCACTTTCCTCTTGGAATATCTACCACCACGCCAGTCATAAAAGAAAACTGGAAGTGGAAGTGAAGGCCGTAACAATTGCTTGAAAGATTCGATAGTGAAAAGCTGATGGAAATTTCCAAAATTGCAAATTCTGGATAAATACATAGGTAAACTTCACTAACAAATAATACAAATAAAACGGTATAATTGGTGAAGTACTAATTATGTTTACCAAAATAACGATATCCCTAATAAATTATGAGGGCGTACCCAAAATTACTGGAATGGTAGCGCCGTGGATGGGGTTTGACTATTCTCGCTGCTAGGTGCGCGTGGCACAACTTATTCTGCGTTCGGTGCAGTCGGTTTTTTCGTCGAATAAGATTGCGTTTTGTCACAGTACATTCTTTTGTAAAAGCATTTACATTTGCTCGTCGTTTTTTATAATGTTATACTTAAGTGAAGAGCGTGCGTCTGTGAGATTTTTCTCCCTGTTGGAGAAAAATGCTGCAAAAACAGTTTCGATGTTGCAAATAGTTTATAAGGATGACATTATGGGAAAAACTCAAGTATACGAATGGTTTTCTAGTTTTAAAAAGGGCGAAATGTCAATTCAGGACAAACCTTGTTCTGAACGTCCATAAACTTCCAGAACGGATGAAAATGTCGAGAAAGTTCATGCAATTATGCCTGAAGACCGACGACGAACCATTGAGGTAATTGCGGAATTAAGGAAGTCGATTTATGGCAGACAGAGGAATGGTTTTTTGACAATCATAATGCATCTGCTCACACAGTCTCATCAGTTCGCTAATTCTTGGAGGTTTTGAGAAGACTGTATAGCAGTGTGCGACGAAAGAGGCCCGATTCGTGGCAGACGGAGGAACGATTATTCCACAACGACAATTAACCTGCTCACACAGCCTTATCAGTTCGCCAGTTCTTGTGTAAAAACATCATTACCCCACTTTCCTTACTCACTTGATCTTCCTCCGTGCGACTTTTTCCACGAATAAAGAGAGACATGCAAAGACATCGTTTTATCGACGTGGAAGAGGTGAAGAAAAATATGACACAGCAGCTTGCAGACATACAGAAAAACGAGTTCAAACAATGCTTCCAACAATGGAATCATCAGACATGTGTATAGAGTTAAATAGAGAGTATATTGAATTTTTAAGATAAATAGAAAACATTGTATACTAAACAATGTTCCTAATACACTTCGTTAATAAAATAGAAATGCACTACTAGGGATAGCGTAAGTAGAATAACAGTACAATACACAAATATTCAATTGTATATTGAGACAGTCCACATCTATCGTAATGAAATTTGTTGAAGAGCAACAATTCCAAGCTCTTAAAATTACAGTATAAACTTTTTAAAGCAAATTCAGTAATAAAATAATTTAAATACATGGTTTTAGAATTGTAAATAATGTATATTTATACATCAATTTTAAATCGAAATTTCTTTTGAGCAAAAAACAAAATAAATACTTTTAAATATAGAGCGTACTTAAAATTAACAACTTTATATGAAAAGAATTCCATTAAATATTTTATTTGTTTGAGTTTGAGTGTATTGCGTTTTCAGATATAGAAAATGTAATTGAAATTTCGTGTTTCTTTAAAATATTTCTAATAACCGGCTAGACAGCGTATATTTTGATCAAAGTTTGAATAAATGGAACCGTTGGGTTATATTTATTAGCTAATGAAAGTTAATTTTAAAAAAATCATTCGGTTTAACAGATTTTTTTTCAGACACGAAATGTCAATCTTTTACTAAAAAAATTGAAGGAAAATTTATGTATTATTTGAACCTTTTTCTTTCCTTCGTATTATACTGTCAACTATTTATAGAAACGTTAGAGCACCAAATGTTTCTATACGTTTTGTTCAGAATGCTTTCCACACAATTAAGGTAAACGCAAATAAATTAAAAGGCCGAAAGTTTGTTCCCGAGTGCATTAAGGCCAACAATTAATCTTACTTTTTGTCCGGAATCATTCTCAACAACCGGAACGATTTATTGTGTTCCTCCGAGATTTCTTTTATCAGACGCTAATACAGTAAGGGAATATTAAATATACGATTTTCACATTTATAATTTATTTCAATTGAAGAGCGAAATTGGAATCGTGAGGATATTCTTCATTTTTATTACGATAGGAAAATACTTCCTATTGTAGTGAGAGAATAAAATACGTCTCTGTATGGATATAATTTTCGATTCTATAATTTTACTCGGAAATTGAATTTCTATCATATCTAAATTATTAATAATGTTTAATAAAAGTAATAATACGAGGGTAGCCGTTTATATTCCGGGAATATTTTCGTGCAATTATTTTTCAAAACTCTCGGCGTGGATTATCTCAACAAGAATTCATCGACGAGCTGAATCCTTTATATGGTGATGAAGCGCCATCGAAAACTACAGTATATCGTTGGTATAGTGAATTCAAACTTGGACAGCGTTCTTTGGATCATGAATTTCGTGAAGGTCGTCCCACAAATGTTGTTGTGTCGGAAAACATTAATGCAGTGTCTGAATTTATAGTGCAAGACCGTCATGTGACATACCGTGAGATCGAGGCATCTCTAGGTATTAGTAACACCAGGATGCATAAGATGTTCACGTTTGGTACCACATAATTTGACAACCGCTCAAAAAAGGACTAGAATCGATTGGTGCCAAGAAATGCACAAGAAATACAAATTCAGTCAGCATAGCTCGATAGCGCTCCCTATGCACAGTAACGGCAGTTCCTTCCTCATTTCGAAAGAAATAGGGACTGATGATGCCGCCAGCGTGTAAACCCCACCAAACAGTCAATTTTAATGGATGTGAAGGTGATTCCTTAACGGTTTGAGGATTGTCTTCACTTCCAAATACGGCAATTTTGCTTATTAATGTAGCCATTTAACCAGAAATGAGCTTTATCACTAAACACAAATCTTTGATAAAAACGCTCATCTTCGGCCAGTTTCAAATGAGCCCAATCAGCGAAAATGCGACCCAAATGATGGTCGTTTGGCTTCAATTCTTGCACGAGATGAGATTACGTAAAATTTTCCACGTAGTCGAAGGACAAAGGCCAACAAGTTGAGAACTTCGCTCTGCAGCAGCAATATTCTCTTAGCTACGCACATTTCTTTGTCGTGTTGATAGTTTTGAATCGCGAAGAGTAAAATTAGTGTGAAAACGATCAATAACAGCACGAATTGCTTGCTCACTAAACCGGTTACGTTAACCGTAAAATGGACGAAGTGCTCTATGAAATTCGTGAAGGGATTTATGTTTTTCAAAGTAAATTTTCACAATTTGGAAGAGTTGTTCTGACGAAAAAACGATTCATGATGACTTGCCAAACCTTACTGAATAGAAATGTCAACACAGTTTGTCATTATCAGATGTCAAACCATAGTTATCGATATCGGTAGTTTTCATGAAGCTTAAAAAGATACCCATTACTATAAACATAGTAATAGCCATTTGATAGCTCAGTGGTAAGTCACTGGTTTATTACGCCAGAGGTCTCCGAGTTCGAGTCTGTTAACCTGCTGTCCAGGAAGGTTTTTCGTGGGTTCTGTTTCTCATATAAGTGAATACTGATCATCCGGTGTAGTGCCACAGGCGGAGCACCTGATTCTGGGACAATTATTGTCAATTATTTAAGTTTTTCTAAATAGCGGGATAAAGATCTTAAGTCACTGCAAAAACGCGGATGTGATAATATATTCATGATCTGCCAAAGCGCCCTGTAGCTGGCGTTAAGCTACTGAGGGATGTGAATATATGAATTATTATTATTTTTATTAAAATGTAATTTATCTCTCTCTTTGATTTTCATGACTATTTAATAAAAAATACCGAATCATACGGAAAAACGCTTTTAAATTTAAACATCGAAGTTGAATTTGATGAAGCCTGTGTCCTGTGTCCTCTCGATTTTGAAAATCTTGTGAAACGAACATGCAGTATATATCTTGGTTCTCAACGGTATAGATCGCGTACGGAATTTGTTTTCGTACAGGTATTTTTCGCGGTTGTTTACCAGTTGCGACACTTTGCAATTATTTGCTGATGATGACAACTTGGTTGTCGAAATGCGTATACAGAATTACAAAAGTTAATGTGGAAAGGGGTTATACTATATATCAACCTTAGTGATTAAATGTAAACATTATTTAAAATTTATGAGGTAAGTTAAATAATTGCAATAGTATGCACAAGAGCACAGAACTATTTTTAAGTACAAATAAGAAAGACCGTAAAAGAACCTTTTCAAGTAAAATCGTACCTAGTTTGAAAAAACAAGAATGAGTTCTTAATATATGAGGACAGTTAATGATACGAATTAACAGTAAAATTTTACCCGAAAACTTTTCGTATTCCAAAAAGTACATCCAGATGAACAAACTAATAGCCCTGAGATGAAATTTAATCCCTCGAAACGGTCACTCATCATTTTGAACAACCCTATCAGACATTTCTGTGCTAGAAGCGGCAGACGTAATAAAACGGAGTTATGGTAGTCGAAGCGATATGCAGAGAACAGAAGGACACAATACGCATTCGGGATTCTCACATAATATTGGACATTACTTCCATTTCAGTATGAATCGTATTTTTTCCTGTTATCTTTCCGCAAAAGTAACCAATTCTTATGGTAAACTAAGGACTAATGAAATATAAATTAACTGGTCCTAAAAGTATATGTATGTAGGTTGCGTTCTTAATTTCTGACTTAACTAGCATGGAACGGAGATACTTCAATTAACTTCCACATTTTGACAAATAAATGTATCATATATGGTTAATATAACCCCTTTCCATAATAATTTTCGTTTTATGTATACGTATATCGACAACTAAGTTGTCATCATCTACAGATAATTAATCACAGGCTCGCACCTGGAATCACGGCAAAGTCCACACAAAGACCAAGTCCGTACTAGATTTATACCACTGAAAGCCAAATATATATATAATAGAAGGGATTATATTAACATTGATTGATTAATTTAATCAGCCGCAGTCTGAGCTCAAGAATGGGTAGAAAAGTCCATTGAATGAAAGTAAAGAAAAAACTTTGCGGTTTGTACTTGCATTTATTACCCAACATAAAATCCTCTGCCATATCGATACATTTAAACCAGCGAAACTCTCAGTTTGATGTTTGTATTTATTAAAAATGTCTCATCTGAAAGGTATTTTTTGGCATGGAAAACGATGACGGTGCTAAATACGACGAATAGAGAGGATACAGCAAAAAACCGAAATTTAATTTGTTAATTTTTGCCATAGCGAAAATACTTGCACATTGTCTTTGTGGAAAATGATTTCATCTTAGCTAATCCATGTCGCTCTTTATTAATTTTATATTCAAATATATCTAAAAGACTTTAATATGTCTAAAAGACTTAAAAAGGTGTATAAGAGTGTCTTTAGCAGTATTAATTCAGCTGAGGATTGCACTAATCTTCAAACAAATCTGTGCACTATTGACGAATGGCGTACCCATAATCAGATACAGCTAAACATCGACAAATGTGCTGTTCTCTTTTTTAGCAGAAGTGATACTCCGCTTTACTATGACTATAATGTTCGTCAATCTACTATACCTAGAGTATAAAACTTCAACGATCTTGGAGTTTTGTTCGATTCGCATCTTAGCTGTTTTAAGCATATAAGCAACATAACTACATCATCTTCTAGAAGTCTTGGGTTCCTTATTCGGTCTTGCAAGGGTTTTAGTAGCCTGCACAATTTGAAGGTTCTTTACTGTTCTTTTGTCCGGTGCAGAATGGAATACGCTTCAGTAGTGTGGTACCCGCATTACCATTATCAGCAGTTACTCCTGGAGCGTGTTCAAAAGAGATTTCTGAAATATTTATCTTATAGGTTTGATGGACAATATCCTGCATATAAGGGTTTACTTTCTAGACATAATTTCGAATCCCTCTGTATACGCACGGAGAAAGCTACTGGTGGTTTTATTAGGTAAATTAATAAATAATTTTATTGATTTTACTGAGCTATTGTCTCAAATTGATATCCTCGTACCTAGGTTTGATACTAGATCGTCGGCAACTTTCTCAATACCTAGGGCAAGAACCAATGTTCTTTACAAGGCTCTACTTTTAGATATGTGCAGAAATGCCAATGGATTATATGTGGATCCCTTTCATTAATCAACATTTATTGTACATTCAGTTTTCAAATGACTTGCATTACTTTATTATTTTTTCTTTGTATTACATTAACTGCACCTATTTTTATTTTTATTTTTAAGTTCAGTAATATGTCCTGTAATTGGTTTGTTCAACTGTTGAGCATTAAAGATTATTATTATTATCATAATATGCATCTGTGATGGTTTGGTCTTATGAAGATTATCAACAAAAGGAATGCCTAATGCGTCCCAAAAAATGTGATCCATTACTTTATTTACAGATGGATAAAAGATGATTCGCACTGTTATGATTAGTGGTTGGTTTTGGGGCGTATAATGATTGATCCAAACTTTATCTTTAGTAATAAATCGGCGTATAAAATCCACTTGGTTTTTTCAGAAATGCTCCAAATACTCGAGAGATTTTGATTCGCACCAATTTTTTATAAACAGGGAGAAATCGTGGCACCTCGCGGACAGTTTTTTAATGGCCGGCTCTTCATTTAAAATGTATTGTGCGCAGTCTTTAAAGATGTTTACAACTTCGACTATTTCAGACGTCTTTAAACGACGGTCTTAATACCATATTATGCACTTTCTCATAAATTTCCGTCATAGTAGCAGTATTCCTACTTTCACCACGTGGTTGTATGACCATATTTGCAATCGCGAACCCATTTGCCAATAGTAAAAAAGGATTGGATTTCTTCAGACCATCCTTCATCTCATAATGAATAGCAGATAAGCCTCTCAAGAAGAAATACTTAATGACAATAAGAACGCTATCCCTGTTATCAAAAACTTATAGACGCTCTTAGTTAAACATAACTAACTTAAACTATATTAAACATAGAGATCGAAAACAGTCGGAAATTGTGTCATTTATGCGTCTTTTATGGACTACCCTCATAAGTTTTAATAAGATTCTTGAGCGAAATATCCAATTTCTTTTGGTTCTATTTGCATTTTTTTAAGTTAAGATGACCAAAAGTGTCACCATTGCTTTGGCGTGAACGTATAATTAAAAATATATAACCTTAGCTATTTTCGGACTTTTTTCCGCCCAATTGCTGTTTTATGAGAAGAATGGCAAACTCTCTTCCATACGAGTTTTATACAATAAAAAAATTTTTCATCTAGAAATTATTTCTATTTATTGCGACTATATCATAGACAACTAGGTATTACAATTGGTGGAGGCGAGGATAAAGACCGAGCTGCATCGGTATGTTGAAAAAGTTTCTTGTTGAACTTGGAGAATGTTCGTCGAAGTCTGCGGATTTTCCCCTAATTACAAGATTGGAGTTTGTCCTGACTTTCTTTTTGCGTCACCGACATTGGAAGTTTTCTCTTTCATATTCCGACCAGCTATTGTACAGCGAAACGGAGATACTTTTGTTAATCCAACTTCTCTGAATAACTATCTCAGGAATTCATGGCAAAAAATTTAATATCTCAAGACTTGCCAAACAAATGTATACGTAAGAAAGTAAGAATGTTCTTTTCTGCGTTTGATTTAAATCTGTCGTTCATTATAAAATTAATTAAATAAGATTAATTTATGGTTTTAATTAAGTCTAAATTAAATGCTCATTTAAGTATATGGAAATAGAGAAATTTCATATAAAATTTGGCAAAATTTTAAAGTTCTAGTTTTCGAATAATATATATATATTACAGTCTATGTCGTTGTATATGTAGAGGGAGGCAAGGTGAAATACTTTCAGATGGTGATAAAATACGTCCTTTAATCATACATGAACAAGCCATATTTGTAACTACACTTATTTGTCACAAAATCTTTTATTTCGGTTATCTCTTTTTTGCTTTAAATTCTATTTTACGTCCTCAATTTAAAATATTATTTTTTATTTTTGAAATTAGTTCGTGAACAATTATGTAATGTATTATACCTAGTTATAAATAGTAGTTGTCAAAAAAACTTTTGAAATACGAGTTTACACAATGTGCTGGATTTTCATATCTTTTGTTATACACAGGCTATCGCAGAGAAAACCAATCTTTTCTATGATAGTAAATTTTAAGTGGCTATATCTATTAAAAAATATATGTTTATTGTGTGTATTATGTGTAATTTTACCAATGTTATATCAAAATACCATGACATTTGTAATAATAACAGTAGTGTATTTGGCATTGGTCGAAAAATGAATTTTGAACAAAGAGCGAATATCAAGTTCTGTTTTAAACTCGGTAAATTGTCTACCGAAGCATTTGATTTGATAAAACAAGTGTATGGTGTTGCGAGTTTATCACGTACGAAAGTGTATGAGTGGTGTAAACGATTTAAAGACGGTCGTGCGGACATAAATGACGACGAACATTCTGGTGCAAAAAATCTGTGATTATGGAAAGTAACATCGAACTTGCATGAATTTATAAGAAATGATACGACATCCTCATGCGATACGTAGGAATGGAATTAAATATTTCCAAAGATTCAAATCATGGAATTTTAATACTGCACTTGGAGCTGAGAGAGATTTGTGCAAGGTTTGTGTACCACACAAGCTAACTGAATTCAACATTGTACGGACTTGATGTAAGAGTTAAAGCTCTGATTGGAAGCAGTTTGGAGAAGTTAAAAGTGAAGACAATTGATTAGTTTTTATGATTCGAAATGCACAGTGCATAAAGAGTTTGTACCAACTAGTCATAGAATCAATGTTGTGTATTGTCTTGGAGTTATGAAGCATTTTTTGGCTCGTATTCGTTGTGTGTGCCCTCAATATCGTGAAAATGGTAGTTGGCGTTCGTTACATGATAATGCATCATCTCATCGCTCGATGCTTATCACTGATTCTCTAACTACAAATGGAATTTTAACCATCAACCATTCACCGTATATACCGAATTTGTCTCCCTGTGATTTCTGTCTATTCTCTAAACTACATTTGCCGATGACAGGACAATAGCTGCTGTCCTGTCATCGGTAAATGTAGTTTAGAGAATAGACAGAAATCACAGGCAGACGTCGAAGCCATTAAAAAGGCGTCGACAGCGATCTCGAAGGACATCTCTAAAGATGAAAAGTTCAGTCGACATGTTAACTGACCATACAAAACGATTGAATAAAATAAACGAATTTAACCAAAATACTAAGCTTTTGTTTTTGTTTTTAAAAAGTTCTGTTTTCTCTGCGACAGACTGTGTATATAGCTTAATCGCTGATCAGGAACTATTAGGGCAATTCGTTGCATTTTATTTTATTCTTAACATAATTGAAGAGATACTGCAAGGCGGTTTTATATTCGTCGAAGTAGGGATGTTCGCTAACACCGTAAACAACTACATCTTCTTGATTATGTTAACACTGTCAGTTGTATTAACAATGTCGTGTAACAATTTGTCAAATTCTGCTACACAACTTATAATTATTACAGTTTTTCTCAATGAAGGTGTAAAAGCGATTGATATTCATCAGACATCATAAATAGCTTGGAGAAGAGTGTTTGGCATTCAAAGTAGTCTTCGAGTGGTGTAAATCCTTCCAAGATAGTTGCGAACGCCTATTGAATTGCCGCATACTGCTCATCCAGTGTCTGCTATGAATTTTAGAAATATTGAAAAAGTTGACCAGATCCGGAGCAATAAGCGAATATCTGTACAGGAAATTAATAGGATTGTAAGCACTTAGTATTAGTAGAGCTTAGACTGCTATCCACGACAAGCTTAAATTTAATAAAATAATAAACGACTTCAGATTTGCTACGAACTGTGGCTTCGATACGAGTACGTATCATAACAATTTATGAGACCTGGGTTCACCATTATAACCCGGAAAGCAAGAATGTTAGCATAAAGTGGCGTCGCTTAAGCAAGACAGAATTTAAAACACAACCACTAACTAGCAAAATGATGGCGACTAAATTCCGGAATGCTATTGGACCAATTTACGTCGACTTTCTGGAAGAACGAAAAACGATTAACTCAGCTATTACAATGAGTTTCTTGGAAATGTTAAGTTGGCTATAGAAACGAAAAGGCACAGTCTCTTAAGCAAGAGCGTTATTCTTCTACATGATAACATTCACACACATACAGACAGACTAACGAACAATACGTTGGCTAAATTGGGTTGGAATGTTCTAAATTCTGGAATGCTATTAGACCAATTTACGTGTCGGCTTTCACGAAGAACGAAAAGCGATTAACTTAGATTATTTCATTGAGTTTCTAGGAAAGGTTAAGTTGCTTATAGAAACCAAAAGGCACAGTTTTTTAAGCAAGGGCGTTATTCTTCTGCACGATAACATTCAGACACATACCGACCAGCTAACGAACTATAAATTGAGTTGGAATATTCTGTCTCACTTATATATATAGTTCGGACTTAGTCTCAAGTAACTAGATCTTCTTGGGTCACTCAGAAAGTTCTTGGTAGGTAAGCGATTTGCCTCTAATGAGGAAGTGGAGGATACAGTGGAAAATTGGCTACGTCATCAACCAAAAGAATTTTCGGCAGAAAATAGCGGTTGGATAACTGTTTCTAACAGTTACATTTTTTCGGAAAGTTGTCCGACTCGAATATAAATTGTCTATTCAACTCAACGCCATTTTTTAAAAATGTCTGTGCTGTGCAATATGAACAAGAAAGCTTCATCATAAATTTTAGAAATTATTTTAACTCCATCATTTATTAAATCTAAAAATTCACTGATATATGTACTTGACTGATGGTTGCTTTTTCGACGTTCATAATTGCAAACCACACAAAACAGCTAACACAATGAAAACAATCGTACGAACGAGGTATATTCTCAAATAGAAGCTACTCGACCGATAGGATAAGTGTATTTTAAAGGGGGGTTGTTGCCTAGAAAAAATAATATATATATGTAATATTAATTTTAATTTGTATCGACCAAGACATCGAAAAATAAAATACGGATCAAGTTTGAATCATCTTATAATATAATAACACGTTGATAACCGCGGATTATCAATCCACGGGAATTAGATATGTATATATTGATGAAATAAAGCTTGCGCTTTCAAATGTTTTGCTAAACATTGAGACACTACATTAAGACTATATCAGCACTTTATCAGCATGCTTTCAGAACTTAAACAGGCTAAAGAGAAAGAAAGAGGGAAAGAGGCTCCACAAGAAACTTACGGTATTTATTAACCATCCTTTCCACCAATTTTCTTGGGAGAATGTAAAAGAGAGAGAGAGTGGGTTTATTACTCGAAGGGTTTCACAATCAGCAGAGTCTAGTGATAGCTCAAGAAGAAAATAGTTCATATACGGACTCATCACCGCGGGTTGATTCCAGAAGCCAAGACAACGCAAATTATTTTCTCGAAGACTGTATATATAATACATAAACGTGAACATGCGTTTATGTATATACAGTCTTCGAGACAAGGGTAAAGATAGAAAGAATTGGTTCCCTGGTTTCCTCCGCGTATGTTAGCAGTTCTTGGGTTCTAATATGAATCATTATCTGCTCGACGTTTTAATGCTCTCCCTGTCATATTCTTTCGCGTGTCGATCGGATACAATTAACACTCGCTTCGCAAAAAGTACCATTATTTATCTGCTCGACATTTCAATACTTTCGCTGGCATCTTCTTATTTATTGTTAGGTAGAAAGCTTTTCTAGTTTTCGTCTTAATTTTAATAAAAATTATTTATGATATTTTAGAAATAATTTCTAATAGAAAACTTCACATGTATCACTTGATAAATCTGTATTCACAAGCTTGCCCTTTCGCGGTTTAATCTATTGTAAAACGAATTATTTGCTAAAAATATCCTTGAAATTTGTACTTTATACCGATTGAATAATCAGATTTTATGCGGATCTCTGTTATTGTTCCGTAAACAAAGACCATATTCGAACAGACCAGTTTCAATCGCTAAAATCAATTTAATCTTTTGTGGCTTCACGCAGAGTGCTCTTATTTACACCATATTGTTTCACAGTCGGTTCGTTGGTTTTAATTTTTCACATAGTACTTGCTACTTCAGCAGCAATAACACGTATCCAATCAATTGCAGAAGTAAAGCAACATTAATATATTTTAAAATTCCAAAATTTTGTGTATTTTTCAATGTAATATAATGGTGCATATGAATTTATTATTTATTTATTGATATTGTTAATAAACAAAATGTAACGAGTGAAAAATTCAAGACAAAAAATTAGTGAATTAAAAAATAAAAGCAACAATTTTTGTATGTTGTTTTCATGGACGACCCTTTGCCATCTTTCAATCAATATGGTAATTCCCCATTTATAGAATAGGGGTCTTCAATTGGCCTTTATTGGCAAAAAAACCGAAATAAATGTTATTTGATACGATTATAATTATTAAACTGTTTTCCACAACTAGAAGTCTTGTAAAGAGTTGAAGAAATTATATTCTGAATGTGCGATTACAGCACTTTATGGTGAGTATAGCAACTTATGGAATCTATGCTTCGATATTTTTTGTCGAGTGAGCAAAACGTGTATAAACGATATACACTGCTCAAAGAAATTAATGGATATTCTATATAATTGTTAATCGAAAGTAACGTCAGTTAATATAACATCTCTAAATATTTCTGTAAGTTAGTTTCGAGATTTTTAAACAAGAAAGCGAGACGTGTTTTAGCATGTTTACGGATGTGTTAAAGTGATCGTTACTTGTGTATATAAAAACGTACTGCAATACACCCCTAGGTTAATCTCTAAAAGTTCACCTCGGATTAATAGTGAAGATTTGAAATTTTGCAAGCCACCCGAAATGGAGACATATCACAGGCGAGTGACCTACCAACAGATAGAGGGTACTTCAAGCCTAAATGAATCAGCAATTCGTTCGATTCTGTATGATTATTTGCACGTGAAGAAATTTTGTTCTCTCTGGGTGCCGCATCGACTGACCGAAGAGGGGATGGCACCACGCGTGACTTGGTGCCAGGAGATGTTGAAAAAGTTTAATAAGGGACAATCTCGGTATGTGAACAACATCGTGACAGGCGACGAGACTTGGCTGTACTATTACGATGTGCCGGCCAAAGCTCGAAACAAAGTTTGAGTCTTTGATGATGAGGACACACCCGTAGTTGTCAGAAAATCTCGATCTGTAAAGAAGAAAATGATAGCTGTATTTTTCGAATCGAGTGGAATTGTGGAACGCGTCGTTTTGGACACATAGAAGATAGTGTATACTTATAGATTGTGACATGATTGTTACGCTGCTTCAAACCAGAACATTGTATCTCTTCTCGTTCCGAAGTTATTAGCAACTTTAGAACGCCATCAGACAAAGATCACATGTAGCGTAAGTCGGAAACTGACTTTCAAAAGTGATTGTTCTTTATGTGTGTACTTATAGATTGTGACATGATTGTTACGCTGCTTCAAACCAGAACATTTTATCTCTTCTCGTTCCGAAGTTATTAGCGACTTTAGAACGCCATCAGACAAAGGTCACATGTAGCGTAAGTCGGAAAGTGACTTTCAAAAGTGATTGTTCTTTAGGTGTGTACTTATAGATTGTGACATGGTTGTTACGCTGCTTCAAACCAGAACATTGTATCTCTTCTCGTTCCGAAGTTATTAGCGACTTTAGAACGCCATCAGACAAAGATCACATGTAGCGTAAGTCGGAAACTGACTTTCAAAAATGATTGTTCTTTAGGTGTGTTAAGCGGTATACTGAACAGTGCCTGCCTAAAGTCATTGGATCTATGAAGAACCTGTGGCCAAAGTCAAGAATGGACACCAGATTTCTCCATCACGATAATGCTCCGGCTCACCGTGCCAAGGCCTGCACCGAATATTTGACCACGACAGGATTGAAACTTCTCGAGCACTCTCCCTACAGTCTAGATCTTGCTCCCTGCGACTTTGCACAGTTCCCGCATGTGAAAATGAAGCTAAAAGTGAGGCGGTTTTCTAGTGATGAGGACCTTCTGCGGGCTTGGGACAAGGAGTGTGCTTTACTCCCTGGTGAAACTTGGCAGAACTGGTTCGAAAATTGGTTTCGGAGGATGGAGAGGTGTATTGGGTGTAGAGGAAATTACTTTGAAAAAATTAAATAAACAAAGCTGTACTGCAAAACTTTCCTAGTACCCTTTGCATTTACATTTATTTCATTGTTTATAGTTTCGAATAGTTATGCGTTTTCGTATTATATAATTATTGAAATTTATACTTCTATTTTTTAATTAAAATCGATGAAATAACTGAAGGAATAAATCGTTTTATATTTCAATTTTCTTATTCCTCAATTTTTTCGACTTTGACAATTCTACTTCTCCAATTGTATAAAAGACGCGGCATAAGACATAAACTAAAAAGAATACATCGAATTATAGTAAAGTAAAGCTACTACTAAACAGCTTAAATATAACGCTCCTTAATGTTTCTAAGATGTTCTGAACAGATGAGTACACAAAATCTATACGGAATTAGACCATGCACCGTTGAACAACACAGTAGTTGTAGAAAACTTATCTTAGAGGCTTTCATTCGATTCAATTAGATTCAGTCCAAAGCTTATGATCTGAAGCGGCTTAATCGTTCATCTCATACTTTTAACTTCCTTTATCTTTTTAATACAATATTTATATCTAGCAAAATCATTTAAAATGATTTTGTATATATACGAGGGTAGTTTGACAAGTAGTGAGAATGGGAAAGAAAAACGAATCTTTTAAATACAAAATAATTTTTATTTTTCAATATATTCTCCTAAAAGAGCAATACATTTATTCCAACGGTGCTCCAATGCCCTTATGCCATCTCTAAAATGCGATTCCGGAAGGCTTGCAAAATACTCATTTACGAAGCTCGTCGTTAGACGAAAATTTCTTTCAGATTCACCTAATATTTCCCGTACCTCATCTTTTATTTCGGTAGCTTTCATACCCTTAATTACGAAGTATTTAATCACCGCACGATACTCTGCTTTTTCCATTTTAACGAAACGACGTGTTGCTTCTTCTTCAATCAGCTGTCAAAAATAAACTAATCAACCGATTTATCTAAATATCGGAATGTAAACATATAAATAGGCAATCTAAATTACAGTGCATTTGTATTATCAATTAGAGCGCTACCTATGTGTCATTGCCACTACTTATCAAACTATCCTCATATGTACTCTTATATACTGGGTGTACCATTATATGATTGTCATAGTTTAAGGATGTGTTACTGAAGCAATTTCTAGTTAAAAATATTTAACGAACATATGACCAAAACCCTATCGTAAACGAGCTACAAAAATTTGTAGTTTTGGATAATTCTATTAATACAGGTATTATTTACCGCTGCAAAAAATTCAATTGATGTAATTTAAAAAGAAGTTGCTATATTGAATTAGTTGCTCAAAGTGCACACCCAATTGCTGAACACGTAGTGTTCTCTAAATATTGAAGAGGTAGCTCTGCTAACAGTCTCTCGACGAGAACGTTATATAACTAGTGTTGAAGAAAGTATATATGTATATGTATATACCTGCGGATTTTGGCCATTTGCCGGTGTTAAAAGGGTTTCCAGCAGGATTCTAGGAGTTATGAAGGTGAATTTTTCTGTGTTCACACACTCTGTAGACTTTATAATGAAAATGAATAATTTTTCTAATGTACAACTGCTTAATATTGCTTATTTTTCTGAAGCAGATGTCTGCACTATAATCAAATCATTAAATTAATAGTTGAATTTGATGGAGCCTGTGGTTGATTAACTTAATCATTAAGGTTGATATATAACCCATTTTCAGATTAACTTTCGTAATTCTGTATACGCATTTCGACAACTAAGTTGTCATCATCAGCAGATAATTGTAAAGTCACACCTGGTAAACCACGGCAAAAAATACCCGTACGAAAACAAACTCCGTGTGCGATCTGTACCGTTGAGAACCAAAATGTATAAAATGATTACATTAAATTAATAGCCGGACCTGGAAAAATATCTTTTTTTTAATAAAAGTGTCGCTCTGTTTTGTCAAAACATTTACAATGTCTATTATTATAATTTAACTTTACAAGCGTCTACGTCTACGTCAGTGTTAACTGGAATATATCCCATTTTTAAAAGCGGAAATGCTTCTGATATTTCAAAGCATAGACCGGTTTCTATTTTATTGAATTCTATTCTATTTTTCGAATTGGTTTCCTTTGCTGAATGTTCTACGATAACCAGTCTTTGTAGTTTTACGCAGTATGTTTCGGAAATTCTGGACGTACGGGCGGTTCGTAACTCGTCCGATTTCAAAAACTACCTGCAAAACTATAACGTAATTCGTCCGATCGGATGGCTGAATTCGTCCGATTTGTCATTACCTGAATTATCCTCTTATCATAATAAAATAATTTAATACCTTGTTGGTATACTACTAAACCAGAAACCGCCCGAAAATAAATACAATACGAATGCAGTGGTTAAAACGAAATTTCATCAAACAATAATATATGTATGCAATTGATTGAGGTATGTTTAGTTCGTTTATTCGGAAAGAGGACAGGATAAAAAATTTAAAAAAATGTTAATTAATAATAATTACATTGAACAAATATTTACAATGAAGTTAGCGAACTTTATATCTCTGTGAAATTTTACATACAAATTCATATCTGGAAAGAACATTTGAATTTTTTTCTTTAATAAGATCTTCAACAATTTTTAAAGTGCGTATCATATGGGTTCTTATTATTTTATTTGATTATCTGTATTAGCCGACCCTTACCCGGCTTATCATCTGATCGGACCAGTTACGCCATCACCTTTTCTGACCCTTGGGTCCATCTACTTAATTCGGACGAATTGCGATGCGCCCGGACGTACAGGGTCAAGACTAAAGTAACAGCAAGACCTGATAAATTACCTTCCTTTGTACTAAAGACTATCATTTTGCTTTTTACAATGTCTACATTCTACAAATGTCTGCTTTTCCGTCGCTTATTTTTAAAAACCGGAATGTTTCTAATATTTTAAATTATGGACGGATCTCTATTCTATCGAATATAGCTAAGATTTTAGAATCAATATTCTGCAACCATATGTATTTGTCTATTAGATACGTCATTAGCAATCTTTGTAATTTTACGCAGTATATCTCGGAAGTTTTGTATATTCCGAGTTAAATAGGCTAAGGTGTTCGATTACATCAACTATGGTTGTCTGTTGTCTAACTGGAAGCCGTCAAAATAAAAGTGCGTGATTTATATATATAGTTAATGAATCAAAAAATGCTAAATAACAATATGTCTACATTAATGTTCGTATGTGTGTTTTACCACGACTCTAAGTGAGACACTGTAATTATTTACTGATGATGACAACCTAGTTGTCGAATTAAAAATGTGAGGCGGGGGTTATATGTATTTTTTTATTAGGTACATCGACCATAATTTATCTATGTAGCTAATGATTTGTATATTTTTACCTTCAATTCATATTTGCACTTATTCTCATTTTAGAACAGAAAGTTCATTTTACAATTAGCCCTCTCTCAAGGATTAAATAATAAAATTTAATCCGATTTCGTGATTTTAATTTAGTTTCAGCAAAGTTCGTTAAAAATTATTCCATAACGTCAAACGAAAAGTTTTAAAATTTCTAAATTATGGCTTGGCTTTAATAGTTGTGCTCTGGTGAAATAAAATTTCATATTACGATGTTCCAGAGCACTAACGCTGAGATAAATTTTAATTAATAGACGTCATATAGTTGCAATTTTCTTAACGAAGCCTTGCAAGGGTTCGCATGCAGAGTGAGTTAATTTTAATTAATTAAAAACTTATCACATCGTATTCTACAGTCTTTTAATTTTAGTTTTCCTTTATTTTGCTATAAGAAACAGAATTTTGAAATTAACTCCAATATTGATTTTTTTATATAATTAATTGATGTTAAATAAAGGATGTTTCAAATTTCGTGGTTTTTCTTAAGAATAAATAAAATATAGATGGCGCACTGAATTTGTCTGGGTATGTGGGCAGTTAAAAAGTGTGATGTATGACATTTATAAAAATGGCTCCGTACACGGTACAACAACGCGTTAAAATTGTTGAATTATTTTATGAAAATCAGCGTTCTGTGAAAAGAGTTTTTAGAAAATTACGTGAATTTTATGGTTTACATAATCGTCCATCTGAAAGCATTATTGGTCGAATTATTAAAAAATTTCAAGAGACCGGTTCCGTGAAAGATCAAAAAAGTGAAAAATATAGTCGTAGTGGTCGTTCACAAGAAAATGTTGGTTTGGTTCGTGAAAGGGTTGCTGAAGATCCTGAAATGTCCATTAGACGACGTTCACAACAACTTGGACTTAGTGGATTAACAACATGGCGTATTTTACACAAGGATTTAGCTCTGAAGGCATATAAGATTGAAATAACACAGGAACTGAAGCCATTAGATCATTTAAAACGTCGTTGATTTGTCAATTTAATCAATGAACAACCACCTGATTTTTCGATGAGGCAAATTTTGAACTTGGTGGCTATGTAAATAAGCAAAATTGCCGTATCTGGGATGAGGAAAATCCACGAATTATTCGTGAGAAACCTATTCGTCCTAAACGAGTTACTGTTTGGTGTGCATTGTGGTCAGGTGGTGTAATTGGACCTTACTTCGTTGAAAATGCTACTGGTGAAACTGTAACTGTCAATGGTGATCGATATCATCAAATGATTTTTTGTAGCCTGAATTAATGAATATCAATCTAGAGGATATGTGGTTTCAACAGGATGGCGCTACACCTCACTTTGCACACGAATCAATTGATTTATTGAGAGAAAGTTTCTTGGACGTGTAATCCCAAGAAACGGTGATGTTAATTGGCCACCAAGATCATGTGATTTGGCACCATTAGACTATTTTCTTTGGGGTTATGTGAAAAGTCAGGTTTATAAAAACAATCCACAATCAATTCCTGCTTTGAAAGACGAAATTATTAGTGTCATTGGTGAGATAGAGCCTCAATTATGTTAAAAGTGGACGTTTGTGGAACTACAAGAGGAGGCCATTTGGCAGATATTATTTTCGTATATAAATGTCATAACTAATACTTCAATTACCAATAAAAAGTTTTTGAAAGCGAATGCAAATTATGTGTTTTATTTATTCTTTAAGAAAAACGCCAAATTTGAAACACCCTTTACAAGAACACACTTGTGCGATTTTCACAAAATTTTTGCCCTCAAAATTATAACAATAGCTTCACCATTGCAATGGCTTATGCAGACTAAGGGGTATAACAAGAACGGAATATATTCTGGTCAGCTAAACTAATTTAAGGGTTAGGTTGGTATACAATTGTACGGGAACAAGTTTCAAATTGGAGAATTATTCGATTTCTTCTATTGTAGTGATAATTGTATGCCTTTGTTTTCTGAATGTAAAATGGGGAAATTAAAAGAATGGTTACAAGTATTTGAATGTATGGTACAGCTAGAATCAGTTTTATTATATAATATATATATATATATATATATATATATATATATGTATATGTATATGTATATATTATATAATTTTGTGATCTGATATTCTTACTTCCATAGATCCTCCAGTTTGTCCGATATATTTATATTTTAGAGCAACGACTACAAGCAAGCTTATAAACTTCCGAATTTCTGGATTTATATATTTTGTTTCTGTTGTTTTTAATTCATTTTCCTAAGGTACAGTTATGTCTAAAAGTAATATCGAAAATATGTTTCTTAAATAACTTACTTATTTGTTTAGGTTCTGGGCATACATAATTTAATTATATTCGTTTGGTTTGTCGGTAGAAGTAAGCTATAAATTAAATCATTCTTATAACCATTATTAAATGCAAATTGTTTTTTGATGTTTAAATTGAAAATTGTCACCGATAAGTGGAATAATTAACAATCTGTACATCGTACTATTATGCGCTGCTATTTTTTGAAATCACCCTTATAACCATTATTAAATGCAGTTTATTTAAAACTAAAATCCATAATCTACAGTGTTTTGGAATTTCCATTATTGGTACAGGTACGTAGGCGATCTATTTGCCTGCTTGTTGGTATAAAAGAAGCCTGCAGAAACGAGTGCGCACTCATTGGTGGTGATGATATATTTCGGAAGCGATCGGATATATCCGAAGTCGAGATTCATATGATTGATATGATGGCGAATCGACGGCGTCCTTTGTTATGTTCGACGAATGTTAATAGATTTCTTAACCGATTCTTGTCGACAATCGGTTATTTCGACATTAGAATACACTGACACTATTATTAAATGTATTCTATGCAATATCAATATTTTACCGTACAGTAGGTACTGTTGTGTGTAAAAGACATGTTAATAGCAAACAACGCCGATTAAATGCGCAACGTGATGTACCATATTATAAATTTCAGAATGACTTTATTTTTATGTTAAATGTGTGTAACATTTCATAAAATATTGTAGACAATGAACAATTTTGAAACTCTTGAGGGAAATACGTTCCGAAATAGAGATTGCCAACAAGAAGCCAATTACAGTATAATTTTCCTCAGGTGAAAAACACGATTACGGATCAAATAAAAGTAGAATTAAAATATCAATATCGATTTTAGAAATATAGGGCGCATAGACAAGAGTTTAACTGAAAACCGAGAGCGCGAATATGATGTGAACGTCTTTTTCAAATTCACGAACATCACATCATTAGATGCAGACCACTCCTTTTCTAAAAACACCAACATCTTTTTACCTCGCCGTAGGAGTATGACTGTCGCTCTGTCAGCTCTGAAAGGCATACTAGCCACACAATAACTACAACGAATTTTTGCGTCACTACATCAATACAAAAAAAGAACTAAAATAGTAAGTAATTACATTTATTATTTTTAATATTGATAGTAATTGAGCCGTACGCTACTGCGAAAGCACTCGTTTCTGCAGCTTTAGTACTAAGGGACAGCGCAATAGTTTTCCCATTTTTATTAACGGTTCACATATTATATAAAATTTACGACTGAAATAAAGAAATATAATAATTAAATAATCATGTAGAGTTGAATAATTCTACACTTTTAATCTTGTTTCTATATAATTGTATATCATCTCCACCCTTAAATTAGTTTAGCTGACCAGAACATATTCCATTGGGAACGCCTTGTTACTATTTTTAAAACAAAAATTTTGCGAAAATACACAATAGCATTTTCCTATTTAATTTATCTCTATTAGGAGTTTATAAAACTAAGGCGATACAAAAAAAAGCTTAATAAGACATGCGTTGACAGATAGACAAGCAGTGTCAATAAAAAAAAGTGTGTTTAAATTGGATTCACCTTTCCGCAAAATTGAAATTGATGAGATAAAAAAAGAGGGTCATTTTAAGGGTGTTGCTTTACTGCAGACAAAATAATCTAAGGGTTTATAAATTCGTTACGGCAAGGGTGTTGTAAATTTGGACCTTAAAGTTAGGTTATATGTTATCTGAGAATACGAGGATACCACATTAGGGTAAATTTATAATACTGTCTTGTAGAAAGAGTTTTTCAGCACCTTATCATTAATTAAACATTACCGACATTTAAATGTAAGTAAGTTTATTCATGCAAATTTGTAATAGTAATAAAAATCTGTTTTGAATAAATTATTTTGGAGGATATTCTTAAAAACGCTTTATGTAAATTATTGTGGTAGCTATCTTTGGGTAATGGTCAAAACGTCTGATCTTTTACAGGAAAATTACTTTTTTTTCCGGCAAATATTTAGAACTGGCATTATAAAGCCAATCTGCAGGGATGGTAGTAAAAATGTCTTCGGCAATTACATACCAAGTGTACCAATATCTAACGTGGTAAAATTTTTGAAAAATGGAATACTACGTTTTGTAGGATAACATAGTATCTTAAACAAAAACCAAAATTAATATATTAAAGAAAGATCAACGGTAAGAACTAAGTTTCAATTGATTGAGGAAATCGTATGTGTTTTAAAAACAAAGAAGTTTTTGGGTTATTTATGGATCTGCCCAGGGCTTTTGCTAGTATACATTATGTGGTCTCTCTGAACAAGCTGGAAACTGATTTTTTTCGGAATCTCCTACGATTAAATAGGGTTATTTTGATAGAAAGAAGTCAGCGTGTTGTCATCCATCATCAGAATAGAGGTGAAATTGGACTTAAATGGGAAAACGTACATTTAAAGTGCCAATGGCCTCTATATTGAAATCATATTTATTCCTTCTATACTCGACCGATTTGCCAACTTAAGAATAATATTTATTGACGCTGTCGTAAAAGCCAAAACAACAGAAAAATTAGAAACCAAGATCGGAAAAGATCTAAAAAAAGAGGATTGAAACAACACTTAATCTGAAGTTAAATATTGAAAACCAAACAATATAAAAGTAAGAATCTGGCAAGCCTAAAAGTGGCAAAAATAGTGAAGCCAACACAACCAGTGTAACTTCTTTCTTGAGATAGAAACAAGACTCTCAGCTTAAGTGGAATTCACATGTAGAATGTTTGGCGAGCAAATGGAGTGCGTCCTGTTATAGTTTGAGGACAGCTGCCTGTACTGTGAGTGATCTAGTGGCTCTGTCAGAACTTTATGTAACTATTTGTATTGTAGTGCATTTATAGAATTCCCAAAGATAAAGGCTAGATAGTTACATTGTTATATAAGTGCTCTTACTTCTATTCGAGAGGTGGATGTCTAGTTCTATCTGATTATTTTGTCTTGTATATGTAGATGTATAACATGGTGCGGTAAAACTCCTTCCCCAGTTTGGCTTACGTATAGAAGGGCGAGTATTAGTTCCAGAGAGAAAATACCAGTTGGGAAGGACGATGGATTTGGGAAACTTTGTTTTTCAATAGTGTTCAGTAGCCTCTATGCCATGAAAAAGTGAGCAACACGCTTTCGCTGTGAAAGCATTTTGGGCAAACGATAATTCCGTTGCCACTGACCAGCACGCTCTTCGAACACTTTCAATTTGCCCCTCTTGCAATACTTCCAGATTGAAATAGTATAACGTTATGGGTAATAAACTTTGGAGCAAGTGACATTGAAAACGGGCGGAGGAAGGTCATGCTTGACCTCCAGAAACATTGATACCGTTACACGTTAGATTACCTAGTCTTCAAAGCGATCTGTGCACAAACATGCTGCTACCCTTCAGTTGTCTAAAAGGAGTGTGCATCAAATTTTACATTTAGACTTCAAATTTTGTCCATTAAAAATGGTTGTTGTTTATCAACATTTTGAACGTATTTGGCAAATTTGTGTGACGTCGTATGAAAGCAACCTTCTTGACGGGTATGATATTGTGATTTTCTTAAGGGATGAAGCACATTTTCATGTATCGGAATATGAGAATAAATAAAACTTTCGCTATTGGAGTACACAAAACCCTCGAGGATTTCGTAAAATGTGCATAGTGAACGTGTTACTGTTTGGTGTCTAGTTAGCAGTGTTGGGATCATTAGGCCCTACATTTTTGAGCCTTCAGTCACAGTCATTGCTCCGACTCTGATATTAAATTCGGAAATATATGTGCAATTAATTTACATTTTTGTGCCACCAAGACTCAATTCTCTGCAGATTCGCCAGGATGTATGGTTTCAGTAGGATTGAGCACCTCCTAGTACAGCTAGGAGATCTCTCCAAAAGCTGAGATAATTACTTGCAAGACACTTGATATCTGCACGGTAACATCTCCTAGCCAGCACGATCTCCATGCCTTACAACCTTCGATTTTTTCTACAAGGTTTCTTAAGGTGAAGAAAGAAACATCGAATGGATACTCTACTAGTCCTACGACATGCGTTACAAGAATAAATTGCTCGTACTTCTCAAGAAGTATTGGTTCGAATGATAGAGAACTTTTTAACATGCATTTAACAAAGAAATTAAACTTCTAAAACATGTAACGTAATTTTTCACCGTTTTTTAACTTTGCACCAGTTGTCTTTTATTTAACCTTTTAATTAGGGAGGAAATTTTGCCACAAATCTGCATATCGTTCAGATAATAACACACATCAGGACGCTAGGAGCGTATAACTTATCGACAAAGCAGCCTATTTGATTAGCTATTGCCAGCAGTTATGATTTAACTACGCCTTATTTGGCAATTAAGCCGTGTTTGCACAAGCCACTGTTTGTCTGGTTAACAGATGTATTGTTGAATGGCTGTTAAAGCGATATTAATGCTTTCGTTTCTGTCTACGGAATGAACGTGTACTTCTACCACTTTATATTATTACGTGTATTATTATAACATACAATATTATATTCAAGATGTAAATGTGTTGAATTAACAAAGTACTGGGTTTATTCAAAATATTTTTGTTAAACTCAGAAGTATTATTTCCTGGCGCAATCTTTACTAACATTTTTTAAATGTCAGGTAAACATGCTCGTCGCATTATTTCTTCCGGTGTGGAAATTAAATAGTTATGTCTTGTATAAACTCGAAATATGCAAATAATAATTAAATACAAACAGAGTTGTGTACATATAACATAAAACCACAGTGAAATTAAATATATATGTATACGCTATCATTTCTGTAAATGTTTTCTGTTGCACAATGCACTCGAAATTCACAATTTTGTTTGAACGTGGTTTGTATTTCAATTAGTTTAAATACAGGAATAAACAGCAAAATCACGTAATTGTTCTCATTTATAAAATTACAATTTTAGCTAGTATAGAAAGCTTATTTATCTAATATTCGTGTATTAACAACATTAAATCTGGTGGCATTACATCTGTACCAATGCATTATTATATTACAATCGTGCATTCGCCAGTACGAATGATTGAAAAACCCAGTAATTTCTATATGCGAATAAAAAAGTATAGATTTTATAAAAAAGGTTTATCCCGGGGACCAGGACTTACGTAGACTGTAATTTAGCACTGCATTTTATTTGAAATAAACATCTCTGAAGACTAAATGTATGAACAGTGGATCGTTTTCACATATTCAGATTGATCAAAATTAATGTACGAAAGTGATCCCAGAAGTACCAGACCCAACAAAGAAAAAACAAAAATTTTGAAAAGAAATATGTATATTTTTCAACATAATCTCCTTTCAGCTCTATACAATTTTCCCAGCGGTGTTCAATAATTTCGATACCCTTTTTATAATAAGAACTGCCTTGCTTCTCAAAATAGCAATTAACTGCTGACATCACTTCTTCATCGTCGGAAAGTCTTTGATCATAGAAAAAAATCCGAGAAGGCTAAACTGGCGAATAGGGTGCATGAGGTAGCAATTCAAACTTTAATTCATTAATTTTGCCTTGGTGCATTGTCTTGATGAAACAACGCTTTCTTCTTGCCTAATGCGGCCATTTTCGCTTAATTTCTTCTCTCAAACGTTGCAATAAGTTCGCATAATACTCGCCGTTGATAGATTTTCCTTTTTGAAGATAGTCAATGAAAATTATTGCATCCCAAAAATCCAAAAAAATCGGTGCCACGACCTTGCCTGCACATGAAACGGTCTTCGCCTTCTTTGCAGCCGGTTTTCCCTTTCGAGTCCATTGTTTTGATTGTTGTTTTGTCTGGGGTGTGAAGTGGTGGACCCATGGTTATGAATCGGAGAAATTCTGCATTGTTGCTGTGAAACATCGCTAAACACTTAATTGAAACATCTTCACGACGCTGTTTTTGCTCGAGTATTAGCAAACGTGGCACCGATCTTGCACACAGTTTTCTTATGTCCAAATTTTCAGATAATATGCGATGTACCGGACTTTTTGAAATGCCTACTATGTCTGCTAGTTCGCGCACCTTCAGTCGACGATCATTTCTGTAGTCGTCAACTCATTTGGTGGAACACTGCGATGCTCGAACACTTTTAAAGTCGTCATATGTTATTAGGCCGTGACAGCAACAGTGCTCTATATTTGGTGGGAAGAATACGCATTTCTCTCTTTCAGACAATTGAATGTTTGGACGAACGAGGATGATATCACAGACGATACGATGACTTACAAAGAATACGTTTGTTACCCGAAGATAGTTATATACTCGAAACGCGTCTTGGATAATGTGCTATTAACATCTGAATTATGCTCAGATGTTTAACAATTAAGTCTTGTTACTGCTGTTTTTTTTTTAATTAATGAACTCATTCAAAATGCCATATTCGTGCTCGTCATACTGTTTTTTAAGACCATTACAAAACAATTTAGGAAAAGAAATTGGGAAAAAGAGAGAGAGAAACAATACTGGAAAAAAACAGAAAATTCACTTATCGTTCGATAACTTCTGCGTCTACTTAGACAAGAATGGATTTCAAATTTATATTCAATAAACCTATTTGAAAAGAAATTTTTCGTTAAATTTAGAAAAATCACGTCTGGTGAAAAAAGGTTCTGGCTTTTCACTTTGCAAAAAGCATTGATATAGGCGAAATCATACATGAATTGAATTAGTTATAAAGCAAGTTACTTAAATATGCACGTAACGTACGAAAGAGCCCGTCATGGACATTAAAATAGGCAGTTTGAATATGATTAAAATTTAAAACAACTTCCGGAATCGGTTCTTTTAAAAATATGAAAGGCCTTTTTTATATTCGACTGACAAAACTGCGATAACTTTTAATAAATTGGAGGAGTATTATTTTTATTATAATGCGTGTATAAATCACGGTTCCAAAAAAGACTTATTTTTTTTATCATTGGCTGTTTCCTTCACGCTTCTTTTAGAATACTCTGTTGTATTAGAATGAGAGAAAGAGAAAGAGAGTTTCAATAATAAAATTAATAGCGCTTTTTTATATTTACTTTATTTGAGCGTAAGCATGAATGTATCTGTGAGGACATTAGATATATTGTACATTTATACAGATCATAAATTATACGGTTTACTTTTTCATCTTCTCAGAGTAGTAGTAAAAAAGAAGATGATTAATAACTGAAAGAACAGGCTAAAAGCGAAATTTCCTGAAAGTTCTTGCCCCATTAAACGTATACGTATATTGCAGTGATTCATAGATTTAAAAAAATAAATTCGATGAGATATACGAGGGTAGTTTGACAAGAAGTGAGAACGGAAAAGAAAAACGAATTTTTTAAATACAAAATAATTTTTATTTTTCAATAATTCTCCTAAAAGAGCAATACATTTATTTCAACGGTGCTCCAATGCCCTTATGCCATCTCTAAAATGCGATTCCGAAAAGCTTGCAAAATACGCATTTACGAAGATGACAAGCTCGTCGTTAGACGAAAATTTCGTTTCACCTAGTGCAGTTTTCAATTTTGGAAAAAGGTGGAAGTCGGAAGGGGCTGCTGGTATGCGAGGGACCGTTGTCTTGGTGAAACAGAACCTTTTTCTTTGCCATTCTTGGCCGTTCAGCACGAATCTCAACATTTAATTTTTGTAGAAGTTCTGCATTATAATAAATGTCCTTTGAATCCCAAAAAATTGATGCCATCGCCTTCTTTGCCGATAAAGTGGCTTTCGCTTTCTTTGGAGGTGCAGAACCGCGTTCTAACCATTGTTTCGATTGTTGTTTAATTTCGAGTGTACTGTAGTCTATCCAAGTTTCATCGCAAGTAACAAATCGCCTACAAAAATCAACCGAATTCCGCCTATAGAGGTCCAAACATTATTGGAAATGCGCATACGAGTGAACTTTTGATCAGTCGTAAGCAATCGCGGCACCCATCTTGCCGAAAGCTTGGAAAGGCCCAATTCTTACGTTAAAATGTGGTGTACGCGTTCTGTTGAAATGTTTACCATGCCTGCTATCTCTCTCAATTCGAGTCATCGATCTTGCGTAATAATATTATGGATTTTTATAATCGTTTCCTTAGAAGTCACGATTTTGGGTGCTAAAGAACGCGCTTCATCAACACAACTTGTTCTACCACGTTTAAATTCATTTTCCCATCTACTTATTGTGGCGGATGATGGAGCAGATTCACCTAAAGTTTCCCGTAACTCATCTTTTATTTCTGTAGCTTTCATACCTGTAATTACGAAGTATTTAATCACCGCACGATGCTTTGCTTTTTCCATTTTAACAAAACGACGTGTTGCTTCTTTTTCAATCAGCTGTCAAAAATAAACTATTCAACCGATTTATCTAAATATCGCAATGTAATCATATGGATAGGCAACCTAAATTGTAGTGCATTTGTTTTACCAATTAGAGGGCCAACTATGTGTCATTCTCACTACTTGTGAAACTATCCTCGTACTATGTACGTTGAAGCATGTTTAATAAATAATAAAATACGTCGAATCCGGAAATGAAAGGACTTCTCGAAAATCGTCAAAAAACATACATTAAACCAATCACCAAATTAAAAACTCAGGAAAGAACTTTTAAATGATTTAATACTGTGTATACTATCTTCTGGGCTTTCGGGCTGCAACCGCGTCACTGGTATAACTGCCACGGAAGTCTACATACCAGATTTAATGTTGTATTTGGTAATTTTAATTACGAATTTTGAAGTTATTAAAACACACTTGTGCAAGCGATCATTTTGGGGTTTTCCAATTAGTCCTTCAATTATGAAAACCAAATTTTATATCGAACTTTATAAAAATCAAATCAGCAAGCTACATATACACATCATTGCTTTTAGTTTACTTTTTATTTGTTTTGTTTACTATAAAAAATCTATATGACAGAATATATTTACTTTTTTACTTTCGGTTAGCACCAAATCTTCTATATATTTCTGTGTAAGAATACTCATAAGCAGGCCACGTATTTCTGTCCACTTTATTATCAGTAAAGACACTCATCGCAACATTTTATAGAGTAGCACGCCTTGAAATATATACCGAGCCTATCGTCGTGAGGACTGCACTTAGCGAGAATGTAGTCAGTTGCACGAAAGTTGTAGAAGCGAAAATGGCGGACAGGAGGAAGGCGAAACAGTTACCGTCCGCTGATACGATGAAAATCTTTATCGTTGAGTTTACGTATATGGCGTACGATGTTGACAAAATTGTGTGCTAAGTGTGCGACCGATATCTGTTGTTTTCGAACAAAGATGAATGTTGAAAACATGTAATTTTTGTAACATATTCAAAATAGAAGAACTGACGCACCTTCGCATGCAAGATTTATGCTTGGTTATATCAGCAACGATTTCGGTACTTCTGAAATAAACATCATCTTAATTATCCTTACAAAGTCAGAGTACATTGAAAAGAGTTTTACGAACTGTGAACGAAGAAATTAAAAACAACATTAAATCTGAGTTGGCAAACAAACAACTCCAGTCATGGTTGGACGAGACTACAGATATAAAAACTATTCTATTGCTCAGATAATGCTCGCATTGGACCTCCTTGAATCGTCCTCTCCATCTTTTTAGCTAATAAAAGAGTAGAACAATGTATCGGAGAAGAAATTGCGAAGCTGGTGCTAAAAATATTGTAGAAATTTACACCAACATCAAGTACTAACGTTTGATAATTATGCTGTTAGTACAATATATTGGTTAGGCTGTATTATTAAGGAAGCGCGTTATAATTTGCTGCATGTTACGTGTAAAATTCATGTCATGTGGCAAAAATTAATCGAGAATGTTATCCAGAGGTAGATGCTTCACTTACAAATACAAAGGTAGTGTTTCGCGAGTTTCGCGAATTTCACAAACTCTATCCTGGAATTCCTGAACCATCACAGCCTATCCTTAGACGCTGGAGAACATGGTTGTAGACAGCTTTCTATTACCCTAAATACTTCCATTGAATATATTGTAGTTCCTAGTTTGATAATTCAATCCGGAAGCAGCAACAGTTATCAAGAAAAGTCAGAGAAAATTTGAAAATAAACAGGTTGAAACAGATTTACAAAGTAATTACTTGGGACTGGTAGGTAAACTACAAAATTCTTCGCTGTCGTTAATAGAGTTATTGTAAATAGTAGACGATGTTCATGCACTGTTAGGCGCTGGCAGTGAGGCAAAAAAGGTCGTGTTATAACAAGAAAGTGTTTTATATAGCCATTCGTGTTTCACTGCACTGGATGTCTTGTGCTTGTGCTTTCATTTTCGTTTTATACGTATAATATATTTTTTTCAACGCTGCCAACAAACTTCGTTGAAACAACTACATAAAGTTGATACTGCAGATATTTAATGGTCAAAACTAGCTGTTAATATTGTTGGAAGGGTTAGTGTTTTTAGTTTTTGGTGCATTAAGTCGACATATATGTACAATATATATGCGCATGTCTTCGGAAAGAACAAACGTCATCGTTACATAAGCTCTCGACGTTAATAACACCAAGGTTTTAGCGGCGAGCGAAAAGTTTAAATGAACGTGACCACGGCCAACGCCTGACACATATGTAGAAGCCGCGCCTAACTCACCGGCAGAACGACAACCAAGCAAATCGCGATAGATAGCAATTCCCACACAAGTACGTAAACCTACTGCAAAAACAGCAAAGCTGAAAAACGATCACTAAACGAGAGTAACGAACGATGGAATGATGCTCTAGAAGGAAAACCTTCCACTAACAAAAACCTCTTCAATAATAATAACACGTGTGTGGAAAGATAGAAGGACTGCTGCGCTTAAACACTGCCAAACAAACAGGAAAGTGGTAAAATACAGAAAAGGGGATTCTAAGCCAATAAATTAACATAATTTTCAGAGATACACAAATGGAATAAAATGTTCTATTGATTCTCAACCTAGATAAACAAAGTAATAATTTATGGGAAACTATAGAAAGTAAAAAAAACCGAGGGAACAATTGGGAAGAAGGAATGTAATGGAATATAAAGGAGATTCTAATATACAGGTATGACAACAAAGGATGCGGGGTTTTTACATTAAAACAATAAATTGCTTGATGACACGGGGTTACAACAAAACAAATTGAAGATAAATACAAAGAGAGTGCTGGGGCCAGTAGACGTAAGCGTAAAACTATTAACAAAGGTACTACACAAGTACAGACAAGTGGAGAATCCTTGAGAATAATATGTAACTGTAATATCGTACATACTACTATTATTAAAAAATTAAAATATAATAGTATATAAGAAGGATCATATTATATTACAAGTAATTCGTATTACCACCTATATTTATATTATACTTAAGGTAGTTCGTATTAGTTTAGTAAATATAAACGTATCAAACTTGTAGAACAAAAAATTGTACAAAATATTGGAAAAGTTTTTCTGAATCGCCCATTAATTTTCCCGGAAAACGTAAATAGGTTTTTATTCCATTATATTGCAATATCATTTGCGATAACTGTTTCAAATTTAATGCTGAACAAACCAGAAAATAAGTGACAAACAGTTAGGAAACAAATACATTTACTGAAGATAACATATTTGATACTAACAATTTTAATAAAAATGGAATGGGTAAGATATGTAAGCTATCTATTACGTGTATGAGATAGCAAAATATGCAAATATAGCAAAAAAGGCTTCGCAAATTACGAAGAAAATGCACAGATGGTGCTCGTATAATGTCTGGAAGACTCTAAAGTTTTTAAACGAATGTGAAATAAAAGCCCCACAGTATAGTGTGTCTAGACATATTGCATGATTCATAGAGAAGTTCTAGTGTCCAAAGAAATGAGTCCTGGTCTAAATATTGTGCATACGATGGTTCTAACTGCATACATTATATCAAAATAAGATACATTAAGTAAAGAAACTTTGCTGCATTTTGTAAAGAAATGGATGCTGTACATTCAGTATTACTATTTTATAGCGAAGTAAGATGGTTATCACGTTAGCTTTGCAATGTGTTTATGAATTAAGAGAAACATTTTGACACTTTTCTACAAGAAGGAAAATGACCGGAAGACGAAAAGTTTCGAGATGATTTATTTGTATGTAGTCGACATATTTAAGAAAGTAAATAACTTGACTATTCACCTGCAAAGAGCAAATGCACATATCTTGGATACGAGTTATAAAGTTAATGCTTTTTGTAGAAAATTGGAATTGTGGAGAAAAGGCGCACTGCTAGACACACATTAGATGATCTCCAGCTCTAGCTGGTGCCAGAAAACGCTGAGTGCCCTTTGCTTGAAACGTCAAGTGAACGAGCATAGAAATGTTTGCAAATGTGGATAAATTTGTTAAAACTGACAAGGCCGAAGAGCAATAAGTTAAAGTTGTCTTTGTGACCATTGAAAATCATTCAGCAATGCCCGCAAGGAGCTTTAAAAAGTATTTTTTGCTGACAACTTCATAGCAAGTTGTGAATGTAAAGGGTGTTTCAAATTGCGTGTTTTTTTTTAAGAATAAATTAAATATAGATGGCGCACTGAATTTGTCTGGGTATGTGGGCATTTAAAAAATGTGATGCATGACATTTATAAATATGGCGATACAAGAACGCATTCAAATTGTTGAATTATTTTATGAAAATCAGCGCTCTGTGAAAAGAGTTTTTAGCAAATCACGTGAATTTTATGGTTTACATAATCGTCCATCTGAAAGCACTATTGGCCGAATTATTAAAAAATTTCAAGAGACCGGTTCCGTGGAAGATCAAGAAAGTGAAAAATACAGTCGTAGAGGTCGTTCACAAGAAAATATTGGTTTGGTTGGTGAAAGTGTTGCTGAAAATCCTGTAATGTTCATTAGACGACGTTCATAACAAGTTGAACTTAGTGGATCAACAACATGGCGTATTTTACACAAGGATTTAGCTTATATATTAGGCAAATAAGGTTCAAATAACACAGGAACTGAAGTCATTAGATTATTTAAAACGTCGTTGATTTGCCGATTTAATCAATAAACAGCTACCTGATTTTTCTCAAAAAATAATGTTTTCCGATGAGTCACATTTTGAACTTGGTGGCTATGTAAATAAGCAAAATTGCCGTATCTGGAATGAGGAAAATCCACGAATTATTTGTGAGAAACCTATACGTCCTAAACGAGTTACTGTTTGGTGTGCATTATAATCAGATGGTGTAATTGGACCTTACTTCTTTAAAAATGCTGCTGGTGAAGCTGTAACTGTCAATGGTGATCGATATCGTCGGATGATAACCAAATTTTTGTAGCCCAAATTAATGAATATTGATCTAGAGAATATGTGGTTTCAACAGGATGGCGCTACACCTCACTTTGCACACGAATCAATTGATTTATTTAGAGAAAAATTTCCTGGACGTGTAATCTCAAGAAACGGTGATGTTAATTGGTCATCAAGATCATGTGATTTGACACCGTTAGACTATTTCCTTTAGGGTTATGTAAAAAGACAGGTTTATAGAAACAATCCACAATCAAGTCCAGCTTTGAAAGATGAAATTATTCGTGTCATTGGTGAGATAGAGCCTCAATTATGTCAAAATGTCATTGAATATTTTAACAAAAGAGTGGACGTCTGTGGAGCTGTATGAGGAGATCATTTGGCAGATATTATTTTTCGCATATAAATGTCATAACTGATACTGCAATTACCAATAAAAAGTTTTTGAAAGTGAATGCAAATTATGTATTTTATTTATTCTTTAAAAAAACAGCGAAATTTGAAACACCCTTTATTAGGGATCCATTTCAAAATAATCCCTAAATTTCCATAACAATCAAAGAAGAAATCTTCATAGATTGCACGGTAAATGGTGACATCAAAAGACAATTTAGTAATAACATCACGGTTTAAATTTTGAACAGTGGTGGACGATGAATTTTCTGCACTGAAAACAAGAGAATATCGCATATTATTATAATTTACATCATCTTACCTTTCCGACAACCTGGATTTTCTATTGTGTCTGCTTCTAAGAGAAAATATAGATCTCAGCTAAATATTGAAAAAGAACTCATTGTCAATTTCAAAAATTAAACCTACTTTAAAAAAACTTTGCTCTTCAAGACAGGCTCAAGGGAGTCATTGATGATTATTAAAATTGTTCGTAATTTATTGCTTTTTTTCAGTGAATTAAATAATTTTTAAGTAAATGTTTCTTCGATATGCTCGCACCCCCCATTTAGTGTTATTCCGCTGTCTTAGGGGGACACGCCTCACATATTAAGAATCATTACAATAGTACGTTTTATCAAAATATTGTGTTTTACTACATGGAGCTGTAGGTGACTGTTTTGAACATTTTTAATGTGATTTAGTTTAACAAAAACTTTCTTCTTGTAAATTGTACTCCACTTTATAATATCTACTTTACTTTACAGTAATCGCATCATGTAAATGAGAATAAATCGGAAGCAAGCTGCTTAAACAATTTGTATATATTTTGCTATTGATTGTTGGGAGTGCCTTCGGTTTATCTTCATTTCAGAGCTTAAAGCCGATATAATCCAGTTTCCCCAATATCGAAAGCAGTTTATTCACAACTTTCCCGATTGTCGCATCAGCAATTTTGGTCTACGTTTCAGCTTCACATAGTGTCGAAGAAAAAATTATACGAAGACAAAACACAAAGACTTTCCTGTGTTTTCCTACGACGAAAAAATAACGGCGGCATTAAAAGTGGTTGAATTTCTTTTCCACCCACCGCATAGACTGATAAAACAGCTAAAATAACGCCCCAAGCTGTGTTCGGGTAAACGATATTTTCGAAAGTGTTTTCGAAGGAACCCTTCAACGATACTTATGTTTTGTTTGCTTCTCCCTGAATGTTATGCTTTCTTATAAATAAATATTTCGTATATATAAATATACAGAAGATGCGTTTTATGATTTTTTTCTGTTTTAAAAGATGAGTATGTATTGTGATAGAAGTTCGATATCCAGATGTAAAAGGGGAACTAAAATTTAAAAAAATTTATCATGAATTTGAATTTTATTTTTCTTAATAATTTTTGTTAATCTGTCCAGTCCCACATCTTTTTATAACGGGTCTTTCATTAAGAGCTTTCTATCTTTAAATTTAAATAAAACAAATTGTGTGTGAGATATCATCGAAATTTTTTATTCGTTTGAAAGGCCTATCGATGCCATTATGTATAGAATATAACATCGTGCAAATGTTCGCTGCGGCTTCGCTGGGTGGCGCGCATCTGAAACGTCTAATTTTCCATAGCTTTGGCGCATAAATCAGGCTTAATTCGACCGATCATATGAGTTATGTTGGCTTTGAGCGTCGCTGTGGTTTATGGCTTATTCGCATAGTACCTGCGACTTAAGAAAACCCCACAGGAAAAAGTCTAACGGGGTCAAATAGTACGATCTTAGTGGCCAGTTTATATCACCTCCACATGCCCTTAAATCGCTCGTGCAGAATATCCAATGTGGTATGAGTTGTGTTACACGTAGTGCCGCTTTATTTATATCACATGCCGTTGGTTTCGATATCATCCACTTCAGGCTAAAAGAAGTTGGTAATCATCGACCTATAGCACTCGCCGTTGACGGTGATGGCCTGGCCAATATCATTGTTAAAGAAATATAGACCGATGTCGCCGCCAGCCCAAGGTCCACACCAAACGGTGACTTTTTCGGGATGCATTGGACGCTCTTGGATCTCAGATGTGAATTGGTATCGTCACAGATTCGACAATTTAGTTTGTTGACGTACCCATTCATCCAGAAATGAGTCTCATCGCTGAAGATGATTTTTTGAAGAAAATCTGTTTCATAGCCCATTCACCAAACACATGTCGTTGACTATGGTCGTTCACCTTCAGCTCCTGGGTCAGTTGAATTTTGTTCAGGTGTAGGCCCAAGTCACGGCGCAAAATTCGCCAAGTTGTGGTCTGCGAAAGTCCGACTTTTTGCGAGCGACGTGAAATCGACTGCCTTGGATTCTCCTGTACGCTCTCATGGAGTTAAGTTTCGTCGTCGTGCGAGTGTTGGTTCATTGTTTACTGAACCAGTGAACTCAAATTTATCCACCACACTGCGAATAATCCTCTCGGTAGGACAATTGTGGCGGCTCTAAAATGGGTGAAGCCCGCGGAACGTTGCCCGAATAGAACACCCATTTTTATAAACCAATTTTATCATTTGCACGTGTTGTTGAACGCTGTATCCATTCATAGTGATTTGGCAAAGCAAACTGAATAAATGACAGCCAATTCAACAGATGTAGCTTCAACGATATGACCGTCATCAACTGTCAAAGTTCGGAAGTCCCTATTGGAAGACCCGTTATCTTAAATTCGATAATTTAATGAATTTAATAATTATTTAATCACTCTAGGAACATATTAGGTGAAGTTTTTTAAACGTAATCGAAGTCCAAAATTAATGTGCTGTTATATAAAATTCTATATAATAACTCAATAACTAAGTTGACATCATCAGTATTAATTATGCAAGTATATTTTTTCATGGAAAGGAGATCTTGGTTTATGCTCAACATATGTTATTAACAAAGGAATTTAATTTTGAAAACGTTTTTAACATCGCAAAGTTTGTCTTAAGGTAGAATTTTTTAGAAAATTGACTTTTAAGAAAAGAAAACAATTTATAAATATGATAAATTCTTTGGTATATACGAGACGTAACTCTATATGCAACAGTTCAGTTGTTTCGATATATAAACGTTATATCTAGCAGCACCATCTAATAGAATTTAATTAAATAATACTCTAATAATAATATTGACAGGATTTACGATTTGGTATAGCCAAATGCTATATATATATTCAGAACTTCATAACAAGCGATTGAATACAGTGCCAAAAGATGCTTCCAATTTAGCCACGTCTATCCACTAGAGCACGTTCAATGCAGTCGAGGCTTAAACGTTAGCGGTCACCGTACGTACATACATAACACTTGAATGTTATTCGCTGTCTTTATCGCCCCCTGTTACGATTATGTTCTGCAACACATTAGGACCCGAGAATTATGGGTAGTTAAATTAGCCTATCCAGATATGATTTAGTGATATAATTGAATTTACCTCTGTACATTTGCCCGATAATAACATGGGAATACTTGAATATCTGTTCTGCATTTATTTCAGTTACAGATCGCACATTATTTATTTACACCTGAATAATGCGCGTTTAATTTTAATACAAATTTGGCATGCTAGTCACATTTAATGCACCTGTACTGAATTTCTAATTAAAATTTAATTACAAAATATTATTGCAGGTACGCAAGTAGATTCGGTATTTAAATTTTGTAAATTGCTCTTAAAAAGCTGTTTTCAACGTTTTCATAAAATAATAATAATTTGCTATGCGACAGTAGAGACATTCTGCTTACAACTTCATTCCAGTTTAATTGGTCCACTTGCCAGGGCAGTTCTGAAATATTTTGATTCCCAAAAGAAAATTATGGAATTTAAAAAGAAAATAATTTTAATTTGTTTTAAAGCAATCCACTTTCTCTAAAATACCCTTCTCTTCTAGGGAGCTACGATTCTAAACAGGCAGAAAACTCTTCTATTAGGAGTCATTAAAATGTCACTGAAATTTATGAACCAGTGGTATCAGAAAACAATTTACCGCGCCACGAACTTCTAATCAACTACAATTTTTTATTATTATTTACAATTAGCAATTAGAATTCCAATAATTCTATGAATGGATAAGTTGAATTAGGAGATACGCTGCTTCACAACGATGTAATGTAACCTCTTCCAATAACGAGTCCCCCTGATACATTTTGCAAATTTGTTAATCACACCTTTTTAGCCTCCTAAAGTCTTGCGGTTCTAATATAAGAGAAGGTGTAGTGGGTTATTGTGATGCTTTCCAACTTGTTATGAGGCTCCATACTCTTCTGTTTGATAATGCATTTGATATACAGTACAAAGGGTACTAGGAAAGTTTTGCAATACAGCTTTGCTTATTGAATTTTTTCAAAGTAAATTCCTCTATACTCAATACACCTCACCATCCTCCTAAACCAATCTTTAAACTAGTTCTGCCAAGTTTCACTAGGGAATAAAGCACACTCGTTCTCCCAAGCCCGCAGAAGGTCTTCATCACTGGAAAACCGCCTCCATTTTAGCTTCATTTTCACATGCGGGAACAGTACAAAGTCGAAGTGAGCAAGATCTGGACTGTAGGGAGGGTGCTGGTGAAGTTTCAATCCTGTCGACGTCAAATATTCGGTGCAGGCTTTGGCGCGGTGAGCTGGAGTATTATCGTGATGGAGGAACCAGGTGTCCATTATTGACTTTGGCCGCATGTTCTTCATAGATCCAATGACTTTAGGCAAATGACGCGTTCCACAATTCAACTCGATTTGAAAAACACATTTTCTTTTTACAGATCGGGATTTTTCCCTCATCATCAAAGACACATCGTAATAGTACAGCTAAGTTTCGTCACCTGCCACGATATTGTTCACATACCAAGATTGTCCCTTATTAAACTTTTTTAGCATCTCCCGGCACCAAGTCACACGTCGTGTCACCTGTTCTTCAGTTACTCGATGCGGCACCCAGGGAGAACAAAGTTTCTTCACGTGCAAATGATCATGCGAAATCGAATGAATTGCTGGTGCATTTAGGTCTGAAGTACTCTCCATCTGTTGGCAGCTCACTCGCTTGTCCTCGCCAAGCATTTTCCTCACAGTAGTAACGTTTTCCTCCGTAATCGACGTTCGTGACCTTCCCAGCCTCTCAGCATCCTCCACAATTAAATTTCCCTTTCTAATTCTCTATACCACCCGAATATCATGGTGCGATGTGAAAAAACATCACCTAGTGCAAGAATCATTTCTTCGGGGCACTGGCCTATGTTTAAACCACGCACGAAATTATAACGTAAAACTGCCCTTGTCACATTTCATGACCTCGATGTCATCGCAAGCACTTTACACTCTCACCGCTAATGAATAACTGAGCCCATGGGCATGGCGCGGCGGCTACTCTGCACGTATGAACTTATCTCAACATGCAGCAACAAGCAGCTTCCTACTATTCATTGTTGCGTCAAAACTTTCCTAGTACCCTTTGTACCTGTAAGTTTTAATGAAAGGTTTGGTTGGATCGACTATCATCCATTGTACAATATGGAAACGGAATGATATTATTAAAAACTAAAAATTTAGTCATGTTTTCTTTAGATGTATACTTTACATACATTTTTTCAAAATAGAGAAAATATATTTGAACTTGTAGTTTATGCTTCGCCTGGCATATATACATTATTTCAATATTTTGTTTTTATGCAACTATTTTCAAATATTTTCTTAATTGCTAAGGTTCTTGCTCATACAAAATCATTTTATCTTTATTACAAATGAATACATTTTTAATATCATCGCCAATATTATTCATATACTCGTAGATAATTACATATATTTAGATTTCTTTCAAGTACTAAAACATTTGCTCTTCCGAGATAAAGTCAGCTAATCTTTGTGTTACATTAATTGGCGCTGATCCACCCTTCACTGTCCTATCCAAACTATATGATCTCTGGATTACATTGTCTTTACGCACGTTCCAACAACCGCCGTCAGAAATTCAACGACACCAGTTTTCAACACGAAATTGCAGATCATCAGAGACCGTGAACGCCGTAATTATCCCACTGTATTAAGTGCCTCTTTTATAAGAAAACCCCATCGTGCCGCTCACCTTGATTCAAATACACAACAGCCCTGATGGCACGTAAATATTAGTGACCCCTACACTTTCGTTTACAAAATTGCTAAATTTAACAGGTGCCCCGCTGTTCGTAAATGGGGGGATTATGAGAGGATATTCAAAACTTTGAAACTTCGAGCGGCACTTTATGTGAAGTTATGAGAATTAAACATTGTGAAAAAAGGCGAGACCTCAATGAAAATAAAAATCTCGTGGTGTTAGATATTTTACAGGCCATTTAAGATTTTTTATAGCTTTGTTTTCGCTGTTCTACTTTAATGTATTTATTCGGTCGTTCATTTTATTTTAATATAGTGTTAATTAATATACTGAAATATCGTGGTCTTCAATGGACATTTAGAATAAACTAACAGTTCTCAATCGATGTGCCGCGACACGTTGGTATGTCGCTAAAAGATGCTAACTATGTCGTGTAATTTATATATTTATTTTTATTTCAGCCAACTGCATTGTTATTAATAATAAATAAATAAATATTATTTCGCAAAAGACATTAGAAAATTTCACCTGGGTCTGCAATGTATGTATGATTCTCCCAATTAAAGTTCAATTTCCTTCTAGAATTTTCAACCCGTCCCCTGACAATATACTGCACTATAAACAGCCCAGTCCTGTTCCGAACAATGTAGTTCAGAGAAAACAAGTGAGCGTAAGGGCAATGCAGTGATGATAACTGATTACATCTGTAATAACAATAATATTAATAATACGAGGTGTAGCAATTAAATAACGAGACTTGTGTGAGAAATGTTATTTATTGGAAATAAACTTATATTTACCTTTTGCCCTCTTCAAGAAAGAAGAGTATCTTTCTTATCCATACGCGCATTCTTTTGTTCAAAACAATGCTGTAGTTCATCAGATGTCAGCCTCTTCAACAACTCTGCTGTTTTTGATTTGTATGTTCGACACACTGATAATGTATTCCCTTTAATGCATTTTGAACTTTTGGGAACAGGTAGAAATCACATGGTGCGAGATCTGGCGAATACGGAGGATGGTTAAGCATAGTAATGCGCTCGTCAACCGAAAACTACTTCACAGATAGGGAGCAATTTTGGCAAAAACTTTTGTCATGTTCAATTCATCACGCGAAATGTGTCTTACTGTCCCTTTATTAATGTTAATTAATCGGCGATAATCCAAATGGATAAACGTCGGTCTTTCCAAGCAATTTCATTAATCTTCAGAACGTTCCGTTCAGTTCTTACAGTCACAGTTCGACAAGGATGTTCATCATCTTCGACCTCTTCCCAACCTTCACAAAACCGTTTGTGTCATTCAAAAACTTGCGCACGTAACATCATATTACCACCAAACGCCTCCTTTAACATTTGCAAACATTCTGTCGATTTTTTTAATTTGACAAGAAACTTCAGGTTAATTCGCTGCTCGATTTTTATGTCAACAATTATCACAGTACTACTAATTAACAATGTTCTTTACAATTAAAGCTCTACAGTAAACTAAAGCAGACAAAGAGACGAAACTACGGGTTGTTACTTAGGAAATATCAATGATATTCCAATTACAGCCTCGCCTGATGCGGCTGCGCGACTGAAGGAGCGTATTATGTGCAATTGAGTGTTTTAATGTACAACAGTAATTATGTTTTTAAAATTATGAAATATTTATACTTTGTACGTAATACTAATTTGAGATCGAGGCAACTGTTATGGCCTAGATTTCCCGCGCCTCCTCGGCCTAACGCTAGTAAACTCGTCACTCAACCCAATTGGTGTGGTAAAAGCATTTTAAGAAGTGAAAAACTACAGCGAAATTTCACTATTACAACTTGTAGCATAAATAGAGTTTATAGTAAAGCTACTTTGTAATTGCAAGCTTTTGGACAAGCGTTTTGGTCGATGATGAAGTTTTAAATACTTTAAATTAAGGTCGGATTAAATATTAATTATAATAATAATAATCCATTCCTTCATATCCTCCAAACAGTTTAATGCTCGTTACAGGAGATATTACCATTTCCTCGGCCTAATGAGAGGAAATTTTTCACACAATCTATATATGTATGTGTCTAGAGGTTTGAGCTCGGACTGTATGCGGTTGATATTGTATAGTTTTATTATCCATCACAAAACGGTACAACAAATTTTATGATATTTTATACGCCCATTTAAAGGTGGTTATCATAGCTTCAACTGTGTTGATTGAACGAGGAATATTAGCCAGGTTATAACAGCTATTTCTGACTTGTACTGTTTTTTCGTTATGAATGCTTTTTTATCTTCGTGAGTGTGTATTTTTTATTATTATTAGTTAATGTGCCCTGTTATACAAGAAAATATGGAATCGTGAATTTCGCGTTATAAATTGCAGAAGAGTAAGATTCATACATAATCAGTAGTCATTCATTGTATTATTGCACGGGATTAGGGGGCAGTTTTCTACGTAACCGCTTTTAAAAGATAATGTATACATATATTAGGACGAATAAATATTTGCTTTATTCACAGCATACTAAAGTTTATAATTAATATTTACTTTCTTTAACATATTATTTTACTACGGAAGGAAGGTTATTTTACTGTAACCCCTTCAGCATTTCCTTTTCAGAAGTTAATTAAGACATTGAGTCTTCTCAAAATATCACGACGGGAATTTCATATTTCTTTTGTAGATTACAGTGTCCCATCATTGTATACAGCAAGCGGAAAATACTAGAATAACATGGCTATTGTGCACTGGCTCGCCGAAAATTTAATATTTCTCGAGGCCTTATATTAAGAACGCGTGTGTACAAGTATAAAGAAATGGAGCGAATGTAAGCCTTATTATATGCTATGAATTAAATTAGGGCGTTCTTCCTTTTATTTAATTTTATTTAAGTTAACACGAAGACTAAATTAAAGTTGTTTAGGAATAGGGACCTCGCGAGCTTATGTAATTTTAAAACAGCTTTATTTTATTAATATTATCCACACGTCTCTGTACGACAATCCATTTAGATTTCTTAATTCCATTAATAGTATTAAATGCGATTGCACGTAGATAAATATTAAGAAAACACAAGACGCTATTACGGCAAGGTATGATTAATAATAAAACAGATAGAAGAGTAAATTCCCAAACATTGGAAAATGGAGCAAATATTAATTATTCGCAAAGACGAGGATCTACAAACGTGGAGTAATTAAAGGTAAATTACTTTATTAAGTATAGCTTATAAGCGGCGACACATCTTTTGACCTTTTAAGATAATGCCAGTTTATTAAAATTATTCTGCTAATTTAAAAACCCAAGGTAATGTGTTTGCAATCATTTGAAATCGTATGAAGAAAGAAAAATCTGTTCGGCTGTATTCTTGGATATAGCCCAAGCCTTTGACAAGCTATGGCATCTAGGGCTAATGAATAAATTAAAAAACATTTTGCCAAAACAATTCACCCAAATACTAGAATGCTACATAACTGGGCGAATGTTTCGGGTCAAACAAGAGAATGCGTATTCCACCATCAAGGAAATTAAAGCGGGAGTACCCCAGGGCAGTGTGCTGGGACCAATACTTTATCTACTGTACACATGGGATATTCCGCAGGAAGAGGACGTAACAACTGCCACCTTTGCGGATGACACTGCTATCCTCGCTGTATGCTGCAAGAAGCATGTAACAGAACAAACGAATGGGCTAGAATGTGGAGACTTCGTATCAATGATAGCAAGTCAGTACATATTGACTTTGCTTATAAGAAGAATGTACAGATACCGGTAACAATAAACAATACCAACATCCCACACAGCAACACAGCGAAATACCTGGAAATGAACTTGGATATCCGATTACGATGGAAAGAACATATAAAAAAGAAAAGGAGGGAACTCGGAACTGGTTGTTCGGGCGGAAATCACAGCTTTCTGTGCATAATAAATTGTTACTATACAATCAAATTCTAAAACCTCTTTGGACATACAGAATCCAGGTTTGGGGGTGTTCAGCCAAAAGCAACATAAACAAAGTTCAAGTATTCCAAAACAAGGTACTGCGAGGTATTGTGGACGCTCCATGGTATTATCGCAATGATCATCTTCACAGAGTTCTAAAAATACCAACTGTTAGAGAAGAAATCAAGAGGTTTGTAGAGAAGTACGAGGAAAGGCTTCATAACCATGTAAATACTGAAATATTGCGGCTTCTAGATAACACCGACTTGAACAGAAGGCTTAAGACGATCAAACCATCGGAACTGTGTAGTGCGTAGTGACAGTGAAAAAGCAGAGCATAGTGATTTTGTGTATAACGCGTTAACAAAACCGTTGAACTAAATCACCTGAGATGTTCCACTGGGGATTTCTTGGACGAGCACCTAGTTCTTAAGACTATTGAGCAAAATTGTAGGTTAGTCTATAACGACTAGTAACAATTTATTTAAATTAAAAAAAAAAATAAAAAAAATGTGTTTGCGAATAAACTTATAGTTACCTTTCATCCTCTACGATATACTCTTCTTCTTCGTCTTCTATTGTTTAAAGCAATGCTGTAGTTCATCAGTTGTCAACCTCTTCAACAACACTGCAGTTTTTGCTATTACATATTCAACAGACTGAAAATGTGTTGCCTTTAATGTACTTTTACTTTTGAGGACAGGTAGAAATCAAGATCTGGCGAGATCTGGTGAATACGGAGGATGATCAAGCACAGCAATGCGCTTATCCCCTAAAAACTGCTTCACAGATAGGGCACCAGTTATTGCATAAACTTTTCTCATGTTTAATTCATCATGCGAAATGTGTCTTACTGCTTCTTTGTTAATGTTTACAATATCGGCAATAATCCAAATGCACAGACGTTGGTCTTTCTGCACAATTTCATTAATTTTCTGAACATTCCTTTCAGTTCTTGTAGTCATAAATCGACCAAGACGTTTATCATCTTCGACCTCTTCCCGATCTTCAAAAAACCGTTGTGTCAATCAAAAACTCGTAAATGTGACCTAACATTATCACCAAACACCTCCTTTAACATTTGTGAGCTGGAGCGTTGCCCTAGTGCAGAATCCACGAGTCGTTCCTCCATAAATCCGATACTTTCTTCCTTACTCTTTCCCTCAGCTTGATTAGGAGTTTTTTGTAGTTTTTCTGATTAACGGTTTGGCCCTCAGCCACCCAATCAGTCTTGATAATACCCTTGATATCGAAAAAACGATCAGCATTGCCTTCAATTTCGACCTTCAGGAAACCGTTTATGCCATTCAATAATATCTGCTTTAACATTTGTGAACATTCTGTTGGCGATTTTTTTAATTCGACAAGGAATTTCAGTTTAACTCACAGCACGATATTTATGTCAACGATTATCACAGCACTACTAAGGAAGAGTGTTCTTTACAATTACAGCTCAAAAGTAAACTAAAAGCAGACAAAGAGACGAAACTACGGGGTGTTGCTTGGGAAGTATCAAGATCAAAGACGTTAAAATTAGAGCCTCGCCCGATGCGGCTGGGCGACGGAAGGAGCACAGTCTCGTTATTTAATTGCCATACCTCGTATATTTATTTCTTAAAACAGTACAATACACATGTTCTAGAAATATGATAATATCTAAATGAACTATAATACAATATTTTGATTTTTTAAGTTAATGCCAGTTTATTAAAATTATTCTACTAATTAAAAAGCAAAGGTAATGTGTCTGTTATATTCTATAACAAAATCAAACACAAACAAAATAAAACTATATCATATTCTATAACTATTATATTCATCAAGAATTAAATAGATTTTCGAATTAATTTATAAGATAACTATTCTACACGATTTTATGAATAACGTGTATATGAATATATGTTTTTGTATAAATGTAGTGATCTAATCGTTTAGATCAAATTTTTTAATTGAATTTCATGTACTGTCTTTTATTAATGTCCATTCGATATATTGATATATGTACCAGGTCTATCGGAAAGTCATTATCGGCTTTTTCCTAAAAAAACTACATAATTTTCAAGAAAATAGAAAAATATATTTATTCAAAGTATTGGAGATTTGATTCTACACATATTACACATCTTTCGGACAATTTATGGCTGCCATCCCAAAAAAAAACTATTTGTCCTTTGAGCATAACTATTCATTGAGATATTTTCTAATTTCTTGGAAATTGGCGAGGTGCTGCTCTGCAAGTGCGTGTTCCATTGATGCGAAAAGATGATAATCGGGCGGGGTAAGGTCTGGAGAGTATGGCCGGTGCGATATTATGGCACCCATTACCGCCTCCCGGCTAACAATCGAGTCCAACAAGAGTATTGGTAACTGTGTTTTAATACTCGAGAGGTATATTACTGATTCACTTCCTATATGAGCGAGTAGCGATGAATGCAATCTACTACTACTAGTTACTGGATGATGCTAAGACTGCTTATCGAAACAATCGCTGCCGGCAACATGTATCTCCGGATACAGCAGCTCTAACTCGTAATAAACTCACTGGCTACCTCTTGTAGACACACCTTACAGTCTAGACTTCTCGACTTGTGACTATCACATGTTTGGGCCACTGACGGCAGCATTAGAAGGGGAAAGGTTTGGAGACACCGTTGCAATCGAAGATTACGTGAGCAATTGGCTACTGATGCAACCATCTTCTTTTTCCCATAAAGGGATCAGAAAGCTTACTATCCTATGGAGAAAATGAATTTCTGTTGAAGGAGGCTATATAGAAATAATAAGGCACTCCATTTGTATCTTTTTGTATCATCAATAAGGCCGTTTTACAAAATTCCGGTTTATATTTGATTGACCATAGTATTAATGATAATTATCCATTCATCGCGACGCAGTAATAAAAATTAGAACAGAAACCAACTAAATAAATAAATATTAAATTCAGCCATCAAGAAATCGAAATGTCCTCTTACCATATATTTCAATGGAAAGCCTAAATTAGTGGGTAACACAAAAAAATGTATGGCGTTATTTACCTATTCGTTCACAATGTTAACAAGACCCCCTAGAATAGAAAGTAGCACGGAAGATGTACGACATCGCTTTCGCATCCAAATAACAAGCGATATTAGCTAATCTCCCCGAGGAAAATTTAAAAGCTGTCGGGCTCTTCGGCAGGGAATTTTTCAATTTTCTTTCATGAGAATTGTCCCCGCACTTTTGACTGACAAGATTCAAAGAAAGAAGAGATATAGCCCGTAGGGATTTTAAACTAATAGCTTATATCTACATTATTTGATATAAGTATTATATATGTGTCTTACACTGTAATTGTTTATTTATTGAATTCTGTAAGGGCTTTCAAATTTACAGATATTTATATATTGTTATATTGACACAAAGCAATACAGAAATTGAACTACTCAATAACATTTACCTTCCATTTATGTGGAAGAAATTAAATTTTAAGGTTATGGAGAAATAAATTTTAATATTCGTCTGAAAAAAAAGACGAACAAGTGCATTCTTAAATGCATACGCCATGATTAGTAATGTGTACATGTAATTGAAACTGAAGGTAGGAAATTTTAATTTTTCTTTATAAATTTATCTACAAAGAAAGCACTCCAACCAGAAGATACCAATTCGAATGAAGCTTGGCAGTAGTCCTAACAGAACTTTGTAGGAAACCATTTTCAGTTGATGTGGTAAAAGCGTTTTAAGGAGTGAAGAACGACTTCAAAATTGGACCCATTACAACTTACAGCATAAACAGGATTTATAGTGAAGCATGCGAAAGCCGGGAAACCCAGAAGCAGATAGCAGGTGAAAGCCTTTGGATAAATTCTTTAGTCGACAATGAAGTTCAAATAATTTAATGGAAGAAGTTCCAAAACGAATCTCAAAAATATTTACGGATATGTCATATGTTAATCGTAAAATTGATAATAATAATATATTCTTTCATATTCTTCAAACAGCTTAACGCCATTATAGGAAGCATTAGCATTTCCCCAGACTAACGCTAGTAAACTTTTCATTCAAATTTGGCCCACTACAACTTTTAGTATAAATAAGTTTTATAATGAAGTCAGCTTGGTGACAATTTAAATAGTTTGTTTAGTCCTCAGTGGGCATAGAAAGGACTCCTAGGAGTGAGAACTCCTAACACAGTGGTAGATTTAGAAATTTTTTTTACTTCGTTTTTGACTTACTTTCATGTAAGACTGTGAAGTTGGTCTATTGAAAATGCATAAATGACTACGACTACGCCTATATTTACTGTTTTGTATTTACCATTTTCACTACTTGTTAAAAAACAATTTCGTCAATTCTGGATTATATACAATCTAAAATGGTTATTACCAGTTCGAACAACATTAAACAATTTTGTAAGCTCTGTGTCTGACAAAATTGATGGTAACATTAAAGTACGATTACTAGAATCTTTTAAACCGTTAATACTATTATTACTGGATAGTGAAAGTTAATAACTAATAGTGTCGCGACCATGTTCTGTATGGGTCGCTTTCCAAAATAAGTTAAGTAACATAATAAATACATATAGCCTGTAAAAAAACTTCTTACTTTACATTTTATGGCACAAACTATTAAAAACTCTTATCCAGAAGTAACTGATTTATTTGCTAATAAACAAGTTCGAGAAGTTCACACACAATGTGCTGGAATTCCTCAATCACTTTTCCTCTTTCGTATACGTTGTAGAACATGATTACAGCCAGCGTTTTATGATTCTAAACATTGTCAACAAATAAAGAATTTAATTTTACAATTTAGCTCTAAAAGAATATCCAAAAAAACTTGAAGTTCAAGTATTTACAGATTGAGAAGCTATTCACGATTACAAATGTATACTTGAGTCAATAGACAAATTAGAGAATCCTTCATTGCTATTAGTGAAGTCATAGCAAATACTTAAAAGCATACACTTGAATTTGAACGCTTAAAGTAAGAAAAAAGCCAGTTACAGAGTAGTAAAATAGTGCTTGAAGAAAAGATTCACATTTTATCAGATTAATAATAATAGTCCATGGCTTCGGATCTCCTCAACAGCTTAATGTCAATTACAGGGAGCTTTAGCAGGGCATGAGTTATTATTACGTCGGAACTCATGATGTGACTTAAAATCTTTGTCCGTCAGCATTCTCTCGGACAGTAAGCAATAGAACCCTAGCTTGAAACCTCTGATCTGATAAGCCAGAGACATTGAGCTACCTTAAAACTAAAATGTAATAAAAGTGCTTGTCCAGATTCCTTGCATAAGTTAAACGATTTTTTTAGCTATGCAAATGTTGTAGCACTAGATGTGGAACGATCGTTTTCTTTGAATAAGAATATTCCTTTAGCGCGGCGTACATCGCTGAATGAAACAATATTGGAAACATACAAAGATGCTGCAGGTATATGGCTGAGTTTATTGAGATTGATAATGCTTCGTAGAAGAACAAGCGCATTTTCTAACGCCGCGTGGATCGCTGAATGAAACACTATTGGAAACATACAAGATGCTGCAGGTGTATAGCTGAGTTTATTGAGATTGATAATGGGAACAGGCGCATTTTCTTAGTGCGGCGTGGATCGCCGAATGAAACACTATTGGAAACATACAAGATGCTGCAAATGTACAGCTGAGTTTACTGAAATTGATAATGCTTCGCAGAAGAACACATACTTTCACAATTATTTATACCTGATTAAAATTTACTGACGTATGAGACTATAGATACCTTTCCTCTTGGTAAATAGCATCTTTAAAATAAAACATATTTCCAAAAAACATTTGAAGACAAAAAAATCTTAAAATAGTCCAAGGAATAAATCACTGAAGATCAAAAAGTGAACAATACAGTCGTAGTGGTCGTTCACAAGAAAATATTACTTTGGTTCGTGAAAGTGTTGCTGAAAATTCTGAAATTTCCATTAGACAACATTTACGACAACTTGAGTCAACAAAATGGCGTATTTTACAGGTTCAAATAACACAGGAACTGAAGCCATTAGATTATTTAAAACGTCGTTCATTTGTCAATATTATCAATAAACAATCAGTTGATTTTTCTCATAAAATAATGTTCTCCGATGAGGCACAATTTGAACTTGGTGGCTATGTCAATAAACAAAATTGCCGTATCTGGGGTGAAGAAAATCGACGAATTATTCATGAGAAACCTATGCATCCTAAACGAGTTACCGTTTAGTGTACATTGGGGTCAGGTGGTGTAATTGGACTTTACGTCTATGAAAAAGCTGCTGGTGAAGCTGTAACTGTCAATGGTGATCGATATCGTCGGATGATAACAGAATTTTTGTGGCCTGAATTAATGAATATTGATCTAGAGGACATGTGGTTTGAACAGGATGGCGTTACACCTCACTTTGCACACGAATCAATTGATTTATTGAGAGAAAAATTTCTGGACGTGTATCTCAAGAAATGGTGATGTTAATTGGCCACCAAGATCATGCGATTTGACACGGTTAGGCTATTTTATTTGGGGTTGTGTAAAAAGTCAAGTTTATAAAAACAATCCACAATCAGTTCCTGCTTTGAAAGATGAAATTATTCGTGTCGTTGGTGAGATAGAGCAGCAAGAGGAGGCCATTTGGCAGATATTATTTTTCGCATATAAATGTCATAACTGATACTTTAATTACCAATAAAAAGTTTTTGAAAGTGAATGCAAATTATGTGTTTTATTTATTCTTAACCGCGAAATTTGAAACACCCTTTACGTTCGAGGATTATAAACATATCGCGTAATAAAGGTGCTGTATAAATTTGAAAGTTCAATCTGTCTCTAAATTTATGTATTGAAAAATCATAAGCTAGCTCCCATTTTTTGGAATTTTAATAACGAATTATTCTTGGTGTTTGTCACTGTTATTTCTTGCTATTTTGTTACTTTTTACCTTCATTTCGATTATTTTATAATATTGTACGTTTCCAGCCTGTCGATAATTTTAAAAATTACAAATATGGAAGAAAGTATTGATTGCATTTGCATCGATGTTCGTTTGAAATAATATCAAAGTATAATACGTCTTTTCTAATCACCAAAGTCAAGCAGTCTGTATCCTTTTAGCCTTTTTGATATCAAAGGGATTCGTGAAGGGCTCCGGAGTAAAATTACTGGAACTTCCTCAAATAACTTTCAATTCCGGCAGAAAGTTTTAAAAATCTTGCTTCTGAAATCACTCAAGGAGAATGGAATTTTTAGTTTAAGAATTGGTTTTATCGAATCGGCGGACGTATCGGGCCCCAGGGTGGAAAGTAATAATAAAAATGGCGATACAAAGAGAGAAAATATTGAAGTATATGTCAGATATTTTTTAGTACATTTGTATTTTACTTTAAATAAATGAAAAAAAGAATCATGAATATCAAATGTGTTGTACATATATTTTAACGTTAAAATATCCGATATTTTAGAATTAACTAGCTGTTGACACTCTTGTTCTAGAAAATCCAATACTATTATCGCCGTGTGTATCAAAACATTTACTCTGAAATTTATGCAAACAGGAATCGCTCAGAAGCGTCGTAACAAATAAATCGCGTATTTAGATTTAACAGGATTTGACAGCAATTGAATAACAAATATTCACAAAGCACGAAGGCAATATTGTCGTAAATTTTTTTTAATCGCCAAATTTTTCGATGTCTATTGTTTTACAGATTAACGGGCTATCCAAAACGGAACTTCATTCAAAACCTGCGTTTCATTATTAGCTTGACATGTGTTGTTCGAAAAAAATTTAATTTTTTCTCGCGAGAGTTGTCGGTTGAATTTTTAATCTACCAACTTCATTCTAAAATCTACTGTCATTATAGATCACATGTCTAGGTTTATTTATAAAGAGAGAAATTTTTGATTTTGTGTGTTTGTTTTTTTGTTGTAATTTTGAAAATGGAAAATAAAAAGTATCATTTTCGAATTAATTTTTAAAAAGGTCAAAACAGTTGAGGCAAGAAGAGTTGTCTAAAGTGTATGGAGAAGGCGCTTTTACAGATCACTAGTGCCAAAACTAGTTTGCAAAATCGTTTTGGTAATTTCGATGTCTAGCATGCACCTCACTTTTCTTCTTAGTTATCTTGATTAGATTGCGTAACCTCACATTGAAGTATTGTTACCTAGCTACTCGCCATCATTTAGCTTCATTTTGGAGGTCCTACATTTTTTATGTGGATTGTTTATTGGATAATCTGGTACGCGTTTAAGAGACGTAATAGAAACAATTGTAAGTTTCTTAATGTTTACGTGTTTCAGTATCGGTTTCGCGGTGTATTTGCATAGAGTTTGGTATTAACTTTGTCGGTCTATGCGAGTGCTGCGTTTTCGATTTTTAATGGTGGCGGGTGCTGCCTTGTGGTGCTGAAATATTATGGTTTGTGTGTTCTTAGAGTTAATGATTTTATACGCCGTTTGTGGCATCATTTAACGATGTAGTCGATTGTGCATTCTAATTTGTTTGCGGCTATTTCGGGTTTCAATAAGTCCAGGTGTATTGCTGTGTCGTAAGCGTACGTGGCGATAACACCGTATTGTATTTTTGGTATACATGCTTTATAGATTGCGTATAAATAAATAAAATAGTGAAATTTCCAATCCATGTGACGTGCCGGTCATAAATATGTACATACGTGGTGGAGTTAGTGTCTGTAATCATTACTTGAAATATGCCTCTGCATAGATATTTATGTGTTATTCGGTAGAGATGCTCTGATTGGTTGAGTATTATTAGTTTATGTAATAGTCCTTGTTACTATATGCGGTCAAAAACTTTGGAGATTTCGAGAAATGCGCACCTTGTTTCTGAAGACCAGTTGAAACTAATGAGGTTGTAATAAGGCCATAATAAAGATATTGTTTGAATCAAACAGCCAAATGACAATATGTGAAATTACAATGAGATTATGTCTGTCCATGTTGACTGTCTGTGTTCACACACGATCTCGAAGAAGGAGATTAGATCCGCTGCACTGATGTCTTCTGTCTGAGCTTTGTTTCTAAAACGTAAAGAAAACAATCCATTTCTGAAACTAAGAACTCTGAAGATGATAAATGCAATTCAAAACTCCTTAGCTGCTTAGAAATTATTTTTTTTAATAAAAAATAAAGCTAGAAAATCCACTATTTTTAAGAACCAAAAGGTCATTTTACCGATTCTTACTTTTTAATGAATTACCTGCATTTTTTTCAAAATCGAAGCATTCCATTAATTATGTACGTACATCTTCTCTTTGTATTTATACCTGTAATTCCCGATTATACTTTCTTAACATGTAAATAAAGGAAAAATGAAGAGTTGTGAAAAATTGAAAATTCACCAAATCTGATTTCTCATTTTTAGAAGTTTGTTAATTGTGACGATCCCTAAAGCATTACAAACTTATTTGCTAGCTTTTAGTACTTCACCAAATATTACTTACTGCACTAAATCCAATATTACTGTCCCTTGTAACACAACGTCTTGCATTCTTGCAAAATATCCTTAACCGTTCCTCAAGTATAATTTTCAATTAAGGTCTCAATTTTGCACAAGAATTGACTTACAGACATGTGTCCTGTGAGATGCTCTGTTATTTTAAACTGCTTTGCTTCCAAGGAAAGTAATTTATCAGACTTTTTACGGTTTGATTTACCAGCAAATGCTTTGTCATGTTCATGCTGAGATTTGTTTCTCAGAACAACATATGTTGAGCTTTATTTCATTCCCGAATAGTGCATTCTCTGTATAAGTTTTAATTCTTTGATAAGTTCATCGACTTTTTCGCTTCGTATTATTCCCCAATATCCTAGGCCCCATGGTTGCTAGATTCAGCTATGCCAGCCAGTTCTCTGAGTTCTTCACAATATTTCCATACTAGCCTGGATTCAAACAAAGGATGTGAATAGCCCTTTTGTTTTTCAGAGAAATATTCTAGTGATTTTAAGTTTCCTGTTCTTCTTAAATCGATTCCGTTTACATAAATATGTAGGTCATTTTCTGACTCAATGTCTTAAGAAAAGCTTAATGACTTTGGAGAAGATCTTTGACAATACTATCTGCTTCTGGGCTTCCGGGCTGGAACAGCGTCACTGGTATAACTGCCGACGTTTCGTACCCACTCGTATGGGACATCTTCAGGGCTCAACTACATTACGTACCAGTCTTTGACGATGTTTAAATATCTGATTCCATAGTCAATTTATGGCATCTTAGAAGGCTAGAATTCATCTTTCTTCGTGAGCTGTGGGTAAAGATGCATGCCTTGTTAGCATGAGACCACGAGTTCGAGTCTTACACGGATAGCAGGAATTTTGATAAAAATTTTCGCGTTGTAATACAGTATAAAAAGTGGCTAGAATTAGAATTTTTCAATGTATAAATGCCTTTCATATCCCCACATTGGTCCATGTTCCTTAATAAAGATACTTACGACCAATTCTCATTAAAACTTTTTTACATTTTTCCAATATGGTGGAGAAAAAGTATCGATTTGTTTAGAATTAGTTCAATTAAATTCACCATAACCTACTATTTTTGTTCTAGTAAAGGCAATTTACCTAGTCTTGATGTCATTACGAACATGTAATCAACAATATTGTATATTTATGACAGTTACCAATACAACCAATAGGTTATTTTGAAATATTTATTTTGATAAACTTAAAAAAATGGATACTGACAATTCATTTGCATTTTCGTTTCACGTATTTAATATTTTTCAACTGAAATACATATGACATTTCTAAACAATGCTATTGATCAACAAATGCAGCCTCAACAAAGCTACTTAAAAAATCGAATCTGCAATTTTTCAAATATATCTTCTCGAGATTATAGGAACGCTGGTAGGGACACAATCCCTACAAGCTCGTTGAGAAGACGATCAAAAGAATGGACTATTTTCCTATGTCCGCTGATGCACATCTGTTACGCGGATACTGTTATTAAACCGCAAGCAGCAATCTCTCTGTGTATTCGTCAATTTTATGAAACAATCTTGTATACATAATAAAACTTTCCCGATTTCAACTAGAATGATGATGGCAAATACATCAAACTGGCTGACGTTCTCTTGTTACGCTTTTCCAAAGGCACTGCTCTAGTTTCCATTGAAAAAGTGAGGAAGGGAAAAAGTTTAAGTTTCAATCGATACAATCCATTTCTGAAATGTTATAATTTATTTGCATGTTTTAGAGTAGCATATAAGTATTGGTAATTAATTTTATTGTTTCTTCATATATTACGCAATAATACAATTGTAACATTATTATTAATACTTAATATAATATTTAATAGTAATAAAAAAGGGCCAAATATTTCCATTAAGCATAAATGAATTTAACATATTTGTCGCTGATCGAATACAGTATATCGGAAAAGTTCCCAGACGTCCAATAATTCAATATATTTTACTATCTTTAAAAAATTTAGTTGCTCGTGTTTCACCTAAAGACGTACTTTTTCCAAGAAAGCTCTTTGTACATTCCGAGATATTTGACATCTTTAACTTGTGAAAGTTAATTCGTCATTTAATTTAATAGGTGGGTGTTTCTTTAGGCACTGTAGAAGTGTTATGCGTAGATTTGGCTCAGTTGTCTATATGTATATATATATATGATTTATAAATTAAGATACGAGGATAGTTTGACAAGTAGTGAGAATGAGACACAGGTGGCGCTCTAATTGATGAAACACATGCACTGTAATTTAGGTTGGCTATTTATATGTTTACATTCCGATATTTAGATAAATCGATTGATTAGTTTATTTTTGACAGCTGACTGAAAAAGAAGCAACACGTCGTTTTGTTAAAACGGAAAGAGCAGAGTATCGTGCGGTGATTAAATATGATACTTCGTAATTAAGGGTATGAAAGCTACCGAAATAAAAGATGAGTTACGGGAAACATTAGGGGAATCTGCTCCATTATCCGCCACAATAAGTAGATGGGTAAATAAATTTAAACGTGGTAGAACAAGCTGTGTTTATGAAGCGCGCTCTGGAGCGCCCAAAATCGTGACTTCTAAAGAAATGATTATAAAAATCCATAATATTATTACGCAAGACCGACGACTCAAAGTGAGAGAGATAGCATACATGGTAAACATTTCAACAGAACACGTACACCACATTTTAACGAAAGAATTGGGCCTTTCCAAGCTTTCGGCAAGATGGGTGCCGCGATTGCTTACGACTGATCAAAAGTTCACGCGTTTGCGCATTTTCAATGAGTGTTTGGACCTTTATAAGCGGAATCCAGTTGATTTTTGTATACGATTTGTTACTTGCGATGAAACATGGATACACTACAGTACACCTGAAACTAAACAACACTCGAAACAATGGTTAGAACGTGGTTCTGCACCTCCAAAGAAAGCGAAAACCACTTTATCGGCAAACAAGGTGATGACATCAATTTTTTGGGATTCAAAGGGCATTTTGCTCATTGATTACCTTCAGAAAAGTGTCACAATAAACGGACAATATTATGCAGAACTTCTACAAAAATTAAATGTTGAGATTCGTGCTAAATGGCCAGAAATGGCAAAGAAAAAGATTCTGTTTCACCAAGACAACACTCCCTCGCATACCGGCACAGTTGCGATGTCCAAAATCTACGAGTTGCATTTCCAATTTGTACCGCATGCGCCTTATTCGCCGGATCTAGCCCCTTCCGACTTCCACCTTTTTCCAAAATTGAAAACGGCACTAAATGGAAAGAAATTTATTTTGCAAACCTTCCGGAAGCGCATTTTAGAGATGGCACAAGGGCGTTGGAGCACCGTTGGAATAAATGTATTGCTCTTTTAGGAAATATATTGAAAAATAAAAATTATTTCGTATTTAAAAAATTCGTTTTTTTTCTTCCAGTCTCACTACTTGTCAAACTACCCTCGTATATAATAATTTTTGTACATCCTTTTAAAGTTCAAGGGCAAATTTTAATGAACTAGTTAATTGATAACACAGGAAACCAACAAATATTTTTTAAAAACTTTTTCAAAGTTCAACCTGTTTCTCGTGTATTTTGGTGTGCTGAATCCAAATTTTCAATCAGTTTTTTTTCTACCACGTACCAAGTTTTCGCAATCTTTATCTTTTGTTGTGTATGATAGTATTAATATAAATATTTAGATTTAAAGGTACGTAATTTATTATCAGAGTATAATTGAAAAGTTTAACATTTTGTTATTATAATGGTAGTGTAAGTTTGAATATGAACTTTACTTATTAATCTAAAGTTTTGTCTCAACCTCTTCACGGTAAAAGTTCGAGTATAGCTTTTCCTTTTATATGATGCTTCTGGAGTTGCTCGTAGAAGGGTCCAACAGTCTGCCATCATGTTAACATTCCAACGACCCTGATATCGTTTCTGCATTTCCTTTATATCTTGGTGGAAACGCTCCTCTTGTTCCTCACTTATAACTCCAAGATTGTCACGGAAAAAATTTAAATGTGAGTGAGAAAGTATATGCCTTCGTGATTTTTTTTGTATTAGTCACGCAGATACTCAAAAGTGCATTTTGAGCATTTACTACTAATTAGGTGTAGAGACCAAAGTATTATACGCAGATGTCAAACTGGCATTCACTTCCAAAAGGAAAGAAACTCCCGCAAATGCAGGGTCAGTGAAAATATTGGGAATAAATTTAGATATCAGACTAACCTGGAAAGATGAAGTGGACGCTCTCTCGAAAAAGCTCTCTTGTGCAATATATATGCTGTGCGGAGAATCAGAGCCATTACAAATAAGGAAACTGCAAAAACAGCCTATCACGCACTTTTTCACTCGCGGATGGCATACAGTGTCCAACTATGGGGCGATTCAGTGCATGCAAATGACATTTTTAGTTTACAAAGGAAAGCATTACGAATAATAGAACAAGTTAATACGAGTATAACGACACATTGTAGACCTATATTCATAAAAAATAAAATAATGACGTTGGCCTCCACATACATAAACAAGCAATTGCTGCACGCTAAACAAGAGCTACCAGCCCTGAAAAGGAAAGGAGAGGGGAGAGCAATACAACTGAGATCCAGACAACAAGTACTTCTTCCCAACCATAGGCTACGCACTACTGCTGCCCAACACAAACATTTGGATATGTTTAACAGGTTGCCATTATCGTGGACTGAAAAACCCATTTTGAAATTCAGAAATGACATAAAAACATTTCTTTTACAAAACGGATTCTACACAATAACGGAGTTCCAAGAGAAGATTAAATTAATCAAATATTAAACTGTATGTTCTGCTTTGTGCACACATATGTTTACACCACGCTTACACACAGTACATATACACGTACATACACACACATACCAAACCATAGACAATGACGTTACCTCCTTATTTGTATTATAATTGATGGTAAAATAAAACTTATTATTATTATTAATATTATTATTATTATTAATGCATAAATAACGTAAAGTAAATACGCGAGGAAACTTTACGTCCTGTGGTATTTTAAAGTTCATTTTCGGATTCAGCACGTCAAAAAATATAAAGGGGAGCTAAATGTATAAGAAAAGTTTTTTAGTGGTTGGCCTGTGTAATCAAAAAAAGGTAAATATAACCCCTTTCTACAATAATGCTCGTATTCTGAATACGCATTCCGATATCTAAGTTGTCATCATTAGCAGATAATTAATCAGTGTCGCACCTGAATCCGTGCTTAAACTCGCACAGAAACAAGTCCGTACCAGACATTAACCGTCAAAAGACAAACCAACCGCAGACTCGTTCCACATAATGTAATCTATTGATTATTTCCGAAACAAAATAATTGTATCTCGCGAAGTTCTTGATCAAATTTAAATCTCTTTCGTATCTCACTTTTTTTTTGTGAAAAAGTAAGTCAACCATTGATATGAAAATTGAATGGATCCATCTTTTGTTGTATGCTATGATTTTAATCTGCCGTGAAAAATCTATTAACAACAATTTGTTTTCGGAAAATGTAAATTTCTATTTTATGATTATTTCTAATTACTAGAGTATCTAAGAAAGGTAAGGTGTCATTATTTCCCTTTTTTATCGTAAATTTAATTGTCGATAATTTTGAATTTACTTACTCGACAAAACGATCCAAGATACATTTGTGTGTGTCAAAAATCACGAAAATGTCATTCGTCTGCATACCTAATCTAAACTCTTGAAAAATATTTGGCGTTATGAATACCTCCGACATAAATGGAGAAAGACAATTGCCCATTACTGTTCCCTGTTTCTGTTCATAGAACTTAACTTCAAATTGGAAACTATTTCGGGACATACAAAGGGTTGTCAATCGCAAATATTTATTTACTTTTTCCGATCTAATCTTGTTTTTCTAAAGAAAATTTTCTAAATATTTTAAAGTTTCTCGAAACGATATCGAAGGAAACAATGACGTTACGGCGAATCAATTATCAACTGACAAACTTTTAAGTTTATTGGGCCTGAAGCAATTGGTCTCATCAAGTTGCTTATTTATGGAGTTATCTTGGAATTTCTGGTAAAGAAAGATACCACCGTTGAAGACGGTTCGTAAGTGTATGTAGAGGTACTTTAGTGTGTGTTTGATATAACAGCGCGGTAGTTGCTTGTCAAGTTGAGAATAGAGTTTCCATTAAAACAGATATTGCTTTCAAAGTATACTTGTTCATTCTAACATATAAAGTTTGTTTCAATAACTTTGAATGAAAAATTTATAGACTTTTATGTACCTAGCTGTTTTTATTTTTAAATTATATTTTAATGTTTTCAATTATAACACCGAAAATTTGCATTAAATCATTATTAATGCAAATTTTAAATAATAATAATAATATTCTATACTGGAGAGGGACAATACACATAGACAGTCAAATAACTTGCATTAGACCACTTATTGATCAAGAAGAAAAGGAAACTTACATAATAGATATCGCGATATCAAATGATACAAATGTTATACAAACAGAATAGTCAAATATACACCACTTGCACAAGAGTTTTGGAATTAAGAAGCAATAACAGTAATACTGATTGTGGTGTTAGTAACAGGTACTACAACAAAACAATTTCTCTATCACATACAAACTCAAACAAAAAGTCCACACACACACAAATATACAAAAAGCAACAGCATTTCTCAAAAAATTTCTCAATTAACAATGGTAGATCTCATAACTTGACAAATATTCGCCATTCGATCAACGCAAATGCAGTTATGATAACCGCTTTTAAATAGGCTCACAAAACTTCATAAATCTTGAAGCAAGTACTGATTTGCTATGAATAATAAAGCCATAAAATATCAGCCGTTTACAGTCCGAGTTTAAACACATAGATATGGGGGTTGGTAAGCTTTTGACGGTTATTGTCTTGTAAGGTAAGGCAGCCGTCTAGAAAACGGTAGACAGAGGTTTAAGTCCTTCCCCAGCGCAGAAACTTTTAATTAATTTCTGTAAATTTAAGTAACGATGGCGTAGCAGAAAATAATAATTTTCATTTTGCAAAAATATTATTGATATTGAGGTATATACTAAGAATGTATTAAAAAAAGGAAGGTGATTTGATATCTCTAGAGTTTGTGAATTCAGGCTCTATTTACTTTTAGTTATAACTAATTTTAAATAAGGCCCGTTTTTTAATAGGAAAAATACTGTAAACATCATTAAAATATATTTATTTCCATATTGTATATCCCACCAACATGGTTTTGAATTCCGACATCAAAGAAATCTTCTATCAGATTAAGCTTTTGAAATTGGAAATACAAAGTGATTCAATTTGAAAAGAAGTACAAGATGCTGTTATTAATCCAGCGACTCACAATTAAAGTGTGTTGTGTCGACCAAGTTGGAAAGTGTCAATCTTTATAGAGATATATGGTCAAACACAGACAAAAGTTCTGGAATAAAGTAATTATTCAAATAATTTAGCACAGCTTAATGGAATACTAATAGGATGGTAGTTGTGAATATCTAAAGGATCGCCACTCTTAAAGATGGGAGTAATCCTGATGAGTTTCCAAATGCCCGGGAATGAAGATGTAAAAAGACGCATGTTCAAAATCGTTGTCAATCGTTCTATAAATAAAGTTACACTGTTACGTACGCAAAAGTTTGGTAAATCATAGGCAAATAATGAATATAATATATAAATAAATACTCATTATTAAACTTACAAACAAGTATTTAATTCAAACGGCTATAACTTTAAAACGCCATAATATTTTTTGATCTGCTTTCCGCTAAATTAAAAATACACATAGGATATTACATATTTGAACCCTTTCTCCTATCTCTTGATAATTTATTCTGCAAGAACTTCGTAGATCGTAATTTTGAACATTCGAACGTAATTTTATATTCTTAAATAATCATAAAGCATTTTTATATCTAAAATTGTAACACAGATAGCTCAAATAATTTATAATTTCTTTAAGAAGGCGCATTACACATTGCCAAAATTCGAAACCTTTTTAAGGCAACCTGCAACAAGATATTCTTGTTAATGTATCTCCATTAAAACGTCGACTCAACTGCGCCAACAGCAACAATAAGTTATGATCATAATAACACGTTGTTAACGTGGTTGGGGAGTCAAATGTCACGAACAGAGATCGAGCAACAACTCCGAACTCGCGACAATTAATCCCGCCTTCGAAACGAAACTTCTAACCGTTTTCCTGCAGCTACTTAGAAAACTTGCTCGAAATTAGTTGTTACACACCGAGACTTATAACCCACTGCCGTCATCGATAAGCGCAACTTTTAAACTTTCTGTTAAAAGATTAATAATGCACTGACAGTGTTTAAGTTTAATTGCAGTAACGAGTGCGGAGCTGTTAGCTATAATCGTTAAGTTACGAAGCAGATTAATAATGTAATTGTTGTTTTGGAACTATCGTTTAACATAATACTAAAATATGCATGCTTCTTGTTTGGATGCGTATTTTATCTGAACCATTTCAGCCACAATTTAATTAATTTATGTACAAAATACGAAAGAAAAAAAACTTCAACAAGTTTGGAAGTTATTTAAGATATCGTAATTAAAGAAACACAATTACCAGGTGTACCGAAAAGTCTTTACCGGTTTCTCTAACAGATGTCGCTAGGTTTGAGTATGCGATGTTATGGTTTAACACATATGTCATTTTATTCTACTGACATCAAGTTTCAAAGCCATACATGCTATATTTTGCAAAAGTAACACTGTCATAGATTTATATCTCTTTAAAGATGTCGAGTTTCGTGCCTGAAAAAGTACATTTGCGGCACACATTACCCTTGTTATTTAATCTAAAGAGAAACTTACGGTGAGCATGCTCCAACCATAGAAATATGTGACGCGTAGTTTCGACAATTCAAAAGTGGTGATTTTGATGTGCAAGACAAAGAACGTTCTTGTAGACCGACAAAATTTGAAGATGCGAAACTTCAGGAGTTATTGGATGAAGACCCAATCCAAATTTAAAAACAATTGGCAAAAGCATTAAATATGGCCCCAGAAACGATTAGCGACCGATTACGAGAAATGGGAAAAATCGAAAAGATAGCAAAATGGGTGCCACTTCAATTGAATGACAGGCAAATGAAAATCGAAAAGTGCTGCTTCGAAGGTATGATCAGAAGTCATTTTTGCATCGAATAGTGACGAGTGATGAAAAATAGATTTATTTCGATAACTTTGAGAGCAAAAAATCATAGTTATCACCTAGCGAAGTCAGCCCATCAACTCCAAGGCCAAATCGTTTTGATCGCAAAACAGTGCTCTGTTTGGTGGGACCAGGGTGGCGTGGTGTATTACGAACTGTTGAAAGCTGATGAAATAATTCGCACTGATCGCTGGCGACAATAAATTATCAATCTGAAGCATGCAGTGATAGAAAAACGTCCAGAATAGGCCCGGAGACACGGTAAAGTGATTTTACAGCTCGATAACGCGCCATCTCATACAGCAAAACTGGTCAAGGAAGGGTTGAAAGTATTTAGATGAGACACAATATCGCACCCGCTGTACTCTCCAGACCTTGCCCCGTCCGACTATTACCTTTTGTATAAACGAGACACGCGCTTGCAGAGCAGTACTTCGCCAATTTCGTTAGAAAGTTAGAAAATGATTCGATGAATTTTTTTGCTCAAAGGACAGACAGTTTTTTTGGGATTGCATTCATAAATTGCCTGAAAGATGCACAAAATGCGTATCGTGTGACTGCGCACTGTGACTATAATGTAAGAAATTGTATTTGTGAATTGTTATGTTAATTTTGTTGTGCTTTCTTTATTACTTTCTGGAATACATATATCACATCGGGACATTTATTTTCCTTAATATTAGTTTTATGTTTCATACTATAAGAAATATCCTTCTAAAGTGATTTGATTATAATTGGATTTATAAATATTTTATGAGATTTTTTCCCATATTCAATTTGAAGGGGTGTATAGATATGTGCATCCTTTTTCATAATCCGAATTACTCTGATATGTAAGTTATTTCAGTTTCCTAGTCGGTGCATTCTGTGAATCATAATAAATTGTTACATCTCTCAGAATCTTTATAACCTTTTTATAATTTCCAAATTTAATTATCATTAAAGCCGCCCAACAAAATATAAAGATAATATTAAATTAAAGAAAGTTCGGCAACAATGTGGCCCTAAACGTAGGGTTCCAATAAACAAGAATTGTAGCAACATATGGTCTAAAAATCTTTTTTGTGATTATCAAACATTTTTCCCAAAATTTGTCAAAATATGCCCACCTGTTCTGGGTGTTGTAATTTATGTGTAATTTATTAATATATAAATTATTTTAACCTTTTGAAGTTATATGTAAATATTTCAGGATACTAAGCTAAAAATTTCGTACACGAATCGCTTAAAATAGTACAAGTACTCAAGCGAATGTATTTCCATATAAACTCGGATATATACGACACTTTCGTTTCGAGTGGAAGTGTGTAAACAAATATCATTGCTTTTCATCATTTGTCGCAACAGTTTATCCAGGACAAGTTTCTAATAAAAGTGAATTACCAGCATATACGGTATTTACTCCTCTTTTATCTTCAAAACGAGGAAGATTCGAAGCGTATAAATAAAACATCCCCGTACAAACGAACGTTAATTTTGTTTTGCTTTTAAGCCTGAATAATTACGACTCGAAACAATTCATTCAGCGTACTATTTAATGGACATGTTTTTTCATTTATGTACTAATCGTAGTTCTATAGGGAACAATAAATTTCAATTTTAGCGTTGGATAAATTTGCGAATACGTATTTTTTGTTAATAAATCACGAAGAAAATTTGTAATTCCATGTAATAATAGTAATAGTCTTTATTGCTCAACAATTGCAAACTATTAACAGGACAATATCTCTGCAAAATTACATTTTAAAGCAGTTACTTACAACAGATGCAGCGGACCCTCTAGAGGAAGAGGCGGTTACACTAAATGGGGGTCATGAGTACGAGGTGTGGCTATTAAATAACGAGACTGACTCTGTAAAACATTTTAGTTTGATTTTATACATATTTACTTATTATCATCTTCAATATACACCCCTCCTCTATCCCTACAACGCCCCAAGCGAATTTTCCATTGTTCGAAACATTGCTGGAAGTCTTCTTCTGTCAGTTTCAACGGACTTAAATTTTGTTCCCTTTAATTCAGATTTCATCTTAGGAAACAAATAGAAGTCACACGGCGTATAAGCCTAATGGCTTATATCACAGTACACACAGTACAGCATCCCAGTCTAATACTGGGATGCTGTACTTGGCTAGAAACCTCTTGAGTGACATTGTCTTGGTGGAGAACCGATGAATTGTCATGACAACATGAGTTGAGCAAGAACGTGAAGGTAGTAATGTTGATTATTAGTTACTTAACATTTTTCCGGCAAAAAAAAAGACTAATGCGAACGAAGGCTACGGCTATACTGATTTGTTTACAGAAGCGAAAGGCACTGTATTTGAAAGAAAAGGCTTGACTATGAATAGCTGTCTGTCGCTGGTGTTTGGCGCATGCGCACTTCTGCACTTCTGTACCAGCGTTAGTCTCGTTACTTAATAGCCACACCTCGTATATCGACAAAATATTAATTTTTTTTTAAATTATTTAGTTTACTGAAGTAAGAGCAATAAATTGACAGACATAGATTACAAACAAGTTTAATAATTATCGGTGATTCCCTTGAACCCCTGGCACTATGTTTGGCTTATGTAAAACTATTTGCAATCCCCACAAAGAATTTCGTATACCGCTTGATCCTCCAACTGTATTCTGTCTTTGTAATTTTGTTGTAGGCTATCTAGCTTCCCTTTAATAGCAAATATCATGTTAACGCTGTTTCTTAGGTACTGATATATGATACCCTTTATGTATGGTAACGATTGTTTCAGTTCATTCTGTTCTTCCGGTTTTGTTCTTTGATACTTTTGAATGATCATTATTTGCGTTATACGTTTGCAAAATGGGTCAAAAACAATCTAGCTGTCAATTTCGGTTTTCATCGCAAAATTTTGTTCGGCAACGAAACTCATTTTTAATTGAATGGTTAGAACAGAAGAAATAAAATTGTCGCGTTTTTGTGAATGCATTCCATAGAAGACCCTTCAGATGTCATTACAAGCAGAGAAATTTACTATTTTGTACGTTCTATGTGCTGAAGACTCATCGGGTCACATCCTTCAGAAATGAGTTAAATCACTTGGTTACAGTCAATGGCGAACTCTATAGAACACCAAGAACAGGCTATTTCGTGCTCATTTAGGAGACCCCTGGATTATTTTCTTTGGGGCTGACAGGAACGGATTATAAAAATTTATTACCATAAACCTAAAATTACTGGCAGAACACTAAACAACGAAAAGGAATAAGTCGATAACTTGATTAATCAATTAAGCTTTATATAACCCCTTTCCACAATAATTATCGTAAACAATGTTGTCATCATCAGCGGATAATTAATCACAGTGTCGCACCTAGTACCACGACAAAACCCTCACAGAAACAAAGTTCGTACCAGACTTACACCGTCGAAAGCCAAACACACATACGGTGTGTGACAATTTAGTTGTCGCAATATGTATACAAAATACGATAATTGTTGTGGAAAGTGATTACATTATTCTTAATTAATTGATTTAATCAACCACGGTCTGCATTAAAATTTACCTTGGAGATAACTTGATATTTAGCACACAAATAGAATGATAATGAACAAGAGTAAATATGCATTTTTTTGTCATTATTAATACTGCGACCTTTTTATTGCCGGCTAGAGATAGCTGTCTCGATAACCAGCATTTTTGTGTCGCAACTATTCCTTGATTTAAATAAAATACTACGCTTTTGGTTTTAATGGATGTTATGACGTAAAATTTTAAAAAGCGTGCATTTTTCGTTACACCCTGACATATTCCGGGATCGGCAAAATATATGGCCGTGTAAATCGTAATTTATTCAAATTAAATGTACTCTACATACAAAAACAGAACGTAAGTAACACAAAATAGAAAAGGAGCAGTGATGGGCGGACAAATATGAATGTTTGCTTCGAGTAGGACCGGACGAATAAGAACGGATTGCGTGGTAGGTCCGTATGAAATTTTTTCATGCAAATGAAAATGTTATATCGTCTGATGTTTAACGCTCGCTATTATATTTGGATGGCGTGCTTGAAAATTTAGGCAGATTTACCCCAATGTGACAAATTTACACACACACGCACAAACGAGTGATGTTAAATTAAATTATAGCCCAAAATAAGTCTTTTTGCGCCTTATATACACCCTATGACAATTAATTAACCTCACCAGTCGTGTGTCAAATTTGCGGTTTTACAAGGGAAGGCGAGGAAAATTTAACAAAATTGAAATTATGTGTGAATAGTTGTTGCTCAAAATTATTTTTTCAAGCGACAAAAATATTGTTAAAAATTATTATAATTAGAATGATTTTAGATTTCTAACATGCACCTCAGTGATAGAAATAGATAAAATGTTAATAATAATAATAATATATACCCATCCCCTGACACACTCACAACTATTTTTGTCTTTATTTTTAGTTTTTATTAAGGTTAACACATTTTTCTCATCGTTGTACTAGTATTTTTAATGCTTTTCCCCAAAAAAGTGTTCAGTCTCTGCAAACCACTGATTTGCCGCACACATCACATCATTATTTAATGGAAATCGTTTGCCACGCAAGTGCTCTTTAAGTTTTGGAAACAGTTAGTAATCGCTGGGGGTCAAATCTGGCGAATGTTCAGCTAATTCGAAGCCTGCCTGAGCTATTGCAGCTGTTGTAAATGTGATCTTGTGACTGGTTGCGTTATCCTATGCAAGAGAACATCTTCACGCATCTTCCCCCGATGTTTTCCTTTTATCGCGTCAGGTAATTTGGGAATTAAGTTGGCTTTATAAGGATCTGTAATTGCGGCCCCCTTCTGCAGGAAATCTACTAAAATTACGCGTTCAGCATCTCAAAATACGGATAGTATGACATTCCCTGCTGAAGATGGCATATTGAATTTTCTCGGCTGGGGCAAACCTCGACGTGTCCACTCCTTACTCTGTATTTTGGTCTCTACATCATAAAAACCAATCCAGGACACATTTCTAAAAATTAGGTAATAGCAATTAGTTTAACAACTTGATCCTAAACAAGCATCAACGCAAAGAAAATTGCAAGATACTGAAACTAAAGCAGATTTACAAATAATTTATAACAATTACAAAGGAGTAAATGAAGCAGCTGATAAATTACAAAATCCTCCGTCATTACAAGTGGATTCACTGCAAATACTGCACACTGTACAACACAACTACATGCTACCAATGACGACAAAAATGTTAGTATTATTGCCAAAGTTGATAGTGCGTTAAGGACGCAGATTTTACCGCATTAAAACATGTTTGCAGTGAGGAACGAGGGCACGGATCTGTTAAATATTATCAACTTTACTTCAATTATGCAAATATTGCATTACTAGATATCGAACAATCGTGGATATATAGTATATCTGATGTTTCAAATATTTAACCGATCTTATCCTGTTTGTGAAAACGCTGCTCAAAAGGTGGTTTCATATTTCATGAATTATATATAACTATTTATGTTATTTTATTTACTTACTATAAAGCGCACGTCTGTGGTGCGCTGACAATATTCTTAACTCTACATGTACAAGGATAGTCCCAGAAATACACGACCTAACAAATAAAACACAATAAATTTGGGAAAAAATATCTTTGTTTTTCTACATAGTCTTTTTTAAATTAGATTCACTTTTCCCAGCGATGCTCAATAGCTTTGATACTCTGTTTATAGTAAGAATCATTGAGCTTCTCAAAATAGCGATTGACCACAGCCTCGTTGGCAAATTTTGTACCATCGAGCCATTTCTTCAAGTTTTGAAAGAGAACATAATCCGAGGGGCTAAACTTGGCGAATAGGGTGCACCAAGAAACAAAACTTTCTTCATCTCCAAATGCAACTGATTTTTCTTGATTTCATCACTCCAACGCTCCAATAAGTCCGCATAATACTGGCCATTGATTGTTTTTCATTTCTGAAGGTAAATATGAAAATTATCCATTGCGCCAGATGGAACTATCTCCGTCAATTTTAGAGCCGGTTCTCCCCTTTCAGTCCATTGTTTTGACTGTTCGTCTCAGATGTGAAGTGACTGACCCATGTTTCATCCACGGTTATGAATCGACGCAAAAGCTCGGCTTTATTGCTGTGAAACTTAGCCGAGCACACCATTGAAACACCCTCGCAACGCTGCTTTTGTTCCATTTTGAGTAATCGCGGCACCTTTTTTTCGTACAGCTTTTTCATCTACTAGCTCGTGAACTTTCAGTTGAGTTTAAATAGGCTTATCCGGACATTGCTCAGCCACTACAGCCGATATTGAGGAGATGCGGAACGTGGCTTAAAGCTGTTTTATATTATGAGAAATTTTTACACATTATTAAACCTTGTATCTTAAATTTAAATGCGCAAGATGCTCAACCATCTTCAGAAGTCAGCGGCTGGATTCAGATACCATGCCTACTAGCTCGCGAACTTTCAGCTGAAGATCATCTAATACCATTTTGCGGATTTTTTTTCACAATTTCTGGTATATTCATGTCATTTGTTTGTTCATTGTGGTAACTCGTATGACCTCATTTAAATTCTTCCACACAATATTTTACTGTTGTAAATGAATGACTAGGCTTACTCAGAGTAGAATCTAGCTTTGCTTTAATATTGATTGTACAAATGAAGGTATGCATAACGATAACCAATTTTTGAGTGTTCATTCTTGACGGCTCTCGAACTAAATAAAGTAGAATCGTCAAAATTCAAATTTAAGCTTTATAAGGTTGGTACTTTCTACCACAGTCATTCTTCTTAAGCAACGGATGCCAACTATACGTCATGTCGGGTACTTCTGGAACTACCCACGTAAGTAGAAAAATGTTTTCACTATTAAACGTTACTAAGCAACGCACAATTAGTTGTTTCTATCATGGCCAGATAGATTTTTTTTCTAATTCGATGTATATTGTTTTATAATACATTTAAGTAATCAAAATATCACATGTTAAATGTATTCTTAAAGACAGACTCATTTTTCTTTAAGATACTTTGTACTAGTTTATTTGTATAAGAATAGATTTCTAGTGCTCTGTGTGTCTTGTTCTGAACTTAACAGAAACAATAAATAGAACAAATTCTTCCATAAATCCCTTCTTACGACACTGTTTACAAAATTTATAAAGTATCTTTCCCCTTCTCATCTCGAATTTTCTCACAAATTTGGCAATCTATAAAGTTCTCGAGATTATTTGTTCTCACTACAAACATTATATTTTACACGCTCCCTGCATTGGACGCCGACTTGTTTGTTGGTCCCGCGTCCTCTCGAAACAAACATACACACAACTTCAGAGTTATCTGGTGCTAGGGTAAACGTAATTTACATCCAAAACTCATATGAATAAAATTATATTCTCCCACCAGAACTTAGTTTGCTTCGCAAAACTTGTTTCGCAATAGCTGCTAATTACATTACATGTAAATTTTCATTTCAGATCAAGTCGACGAAAAATTAATTACATTGCAAATTATGGAGGTCAATTTCGGTTTGTCATTACATGGAAGGGGTATCAAAAATACATGTAACAGTCGAGTATATATCATATTATGGTATAAGTACTTGGTATGTAGAGTTCAAGACTTCCTAATATGGAAGAAATCAATGTGCGAGGCTAAAATTAGAGTTTACTTCAGTTATCTTTAAATATTTAGAAATGAAATCTACAGATCCATCCTCTTACAGCAAACACATATCAATATCATAGGTACGAAATATCCTGACAGCGTAGTTCATTTTATCAATCGCCAAAAGTACATAGGGCACCAGGAAAGTTTTGCAATATGACGCAACAATGAATCGTAGGAAGCTGCTTGTTGTTGCATGTTGAGACATGTTCATACGTGCATAGCAACCGCCGCGCCATGTCGCTGGGCTCAGTTATTCATTAGCAGTGACAGTGTAAAGTGCTTGCGATGGCATCGTGGTCACGAAATGAGATAAGGGCAGTTTTGCGTTATAATTTCGTACGTGGTTTAAACATAGACCAGTGCTTCGAAGAAATGACTCTTGCACTAGGTAATGTTTGTCCACATCGCACAACGATAATCAGGTGATATAGAGAGTTACAAAGGGGAAGCTTAACTGTGGGGGATGCTGAGAAGCCGGGAAGGCTACGAACGTCAGTTACGGAGGAAAACCACACTACTGTGAGGAAAATCCTTGGCCAGGACAGGCGAGGGACCTACCAACAGATAGAGGGTACTTCAGGCTTAAATGCACCAGCAGTTCCTTCGATTCTGCATAATCATTTGCACATGAAGAAACTTTGTTCTCTCTGGGTGTTGCATCGACTGACTGAAGAGCAGATGGGACGACGTGTGACTTGGTGCCGGGAGATGCTAAAAAGTTTAATTAGGGACAATCTCGGTATGCGAACAACATCGTCATAGGTGACGAGACTTGACTGTACTATTACGATATGCCGACCAAAGCTTAAAACAAAGTTTTGGTCTTTGATGATGAGGACAAACCCGTAGTTGTCAAAAAATCCCGATCTGTAAAGAAGAAAATGATAGCTGTATTTTTCAAATCGAGTGGAATTGTGGAACGCGTCGTTTTGAACACACAGAAGACAGTCACAGCTAAGCGGTATACTGAACAGTGCCTGTCTAAAGTCATTGGATCTATGAAAAACCTGCGGTCAAAGTCAAGAATGGACACCAGGTTCCTCTATCACGATAATGCTCCAGCTCACCGCGCCAAAGCCTGCACCGAATATTTGACCGCGATAGGATTGAAACTTCTCGAGCACCCTCCCTACAGTCCAGATCTTGCTCCCTGCGCCTTTGCACTGTTCCCTTATATGAAAATGAAGCTAAAAGGGAGGAGGTTTTCCAGTGATGAGGACCTTCTGCGGGCTTGGGACAAAGAGTGTACTTTACTCCCTAGTGAAACTTGGCAGAACTGGATTGGTTTTAAAAATTGGTGTGGGAAATTACTTTGAAAAAATTAAATAAACAAAGCTGTATTGCAAAACTTTCCTAGTACCTTTTGTACGTGTATTTATTTATTTAATTTATTTGCCTTCTACTCTTAAACTAAAGGCTTATCCTAAGGTACCTACTTCCAGATATGAAACATAGTCAAATAAAAAACCTAAACAAACAAAAGGGTTTCGTATATATAAATTATTTAATTAAATTATGTGAAACGAATCTACAATGTGTGTTGATAATATACTTCTAAAGAGGTCGAATATACCCGAAGTCGAGGTTCATATGCGTATGGTATGTGTATGAATGCCGGATTAGATTGATGAGGGCAAATCGACGACGTTCTTGGTTATGTTCTATATATCACCAGCTGTCATTATGTGCGTATGTTATGTGTATGATGGCGAATCGACGGCACTCTTTGTTATGTTCGATGAGTGTTAATAGACTTCTTAACCGATTTTCGACAGTAGAATACACTGCCACTATTATTAAATATATTGTTTGCAATATCAACCGTACAGTAATTTTGTGTGTAAAAGACATGTTAATAGCAAACAACACCGGTTAAATGCGGAACGTGATGTACCATATTATAAATTTCTATATGACTTTATTTTTATTTAAAGTGTGTGCCACATTCCACAAAATATTATGGACTATGACGAATTTCAAAACTTTTGAGAGAAATACGTTCCGGAATGGAGATTGCCAACAAGAGGTCAATTACAGTATAATTTTCCTCGGGTGAAAAGCACGATATCGACACAAATAAAGAGTTAAAAGATCAAAAAATATGGCTGACGGTAGATGAAACAAAGAATGCATGAAAGAATAGTATTTTAAATGTGTTAGTGAGCACTTTAAAAGGCGGTGAGATTGCCTTGGCTCTTCTTTTACGTAGTAGAATATTACATTACATTATTAGAAGACAAAGGCGGAAACGATAGTAGAATGTTCAATATATCGGCAGCTCAACTTGTAATGTTGGTTACAGTTGGGGGTGCGAATATGGTTAAAGCTGAAAAATTACTAAAACACATCCTCAATTGCCTCATGCAACCTGTTTGTTCCATTCATACTATCTTGTAGCTGAATTTATTAGAAACAGTTATCCAAAAGTGAACCAATTTACAATTTCTACCAAAAAAGTTTTTACTAAATCTCCAAAACGCATTCGTGATTTTAAACAGGCTTGTCCAGACATTCCTCAGCCACTACAGCAGGTATTGACGTAATGCGGAACGTGGCTTAAAGTTGTTTTGTGAGAAATTTTTACACATTATTAAACCTTGTATCTTAAATTCAATTCCGCAAGATGCTAAGTCAGCGGCTGATTTCAGATATCGAAATTCATATTCAAATAGAGCAAATTTTCGAAAATCCAAACAAACATCAAGCTGTCATTACATCAAGCGCTAAATATAGTATATTATTTCAAAGGCTTCTTAGAAAATCTAACAGATAGTATAGGAAGATTAACAACCGATAAATTGTGTGCGGAGTAGCCTAAACAGCAGAACACTTTTTTTTATATACGAACCATTCTGTATATTCTCGACATAGCATCAAATAATTTTTTTTATTCACACGTCAAAGCAAAGTTGCGAGAAACGTATTTTACTTTGGGCAATAAAGCTGTCGATGCTTTCTAAAAAAACATTTTAAAAAATTTTTGAAAACTTGCTCCTTTGAATGCAAAAGTATATCAATTGTGATAACGTAAAATATTGTGTTTTATTGTGACATAAATTCAACATCTTCATGTTCTACATTTTCTATGTGACTTCAGTAAAAAAATATTAACGATTTGCGCTTTTTAGTTCTCGGGAAAATTACTGGAGATTATTCTACGTTCTAAAAAAGCATGTATACATAACCACTTTCTATTTAATTAGAGTATATAATGTTACGAGGGTAGCCGTTTATATTTCGGGAATAGCAAACAAAAAAAGATTTTTTAATATCAAAAATAGTTTTATTGCTTTTCAAAATACTCTCCTTGAAAATCGAAGCACTTCTGCATTCGTTTAAACTAATCCGAAAAGCATTGCTGACACTGTGAAGGCGGTATCTCCAAAATATGAGTTGTGACCACGAAAATTATTCTCCACGTGTGAGAACAAAAAGAAATCACAGGGTGTTAGATCAGGGCTCTACGGTGGATGGCTCATCAATTCAATGTTTTGCCCAGTCAAATATTCAATTATTTGAACCGACCTGTGAGAGCTCATATTGTCATGATGGAGAATGACCTGTCGTTTTCGGTTTGGCAAATAAATAGTTGTCTACCATTCGGAATTGACCGTTCTATAATTCTCTAAGGCGCGGTTGCAACGTGACCGGTTTTTCTGAAAAAACAGGCGACCATTTGTTTTGATGTGCTTTGAGCGCGAACAACTTTTGTTGATTTTGGCTCACCTTAGAATACCAACATAGTCGACTACTGTTTACTATCGGGTTCATCCAATATTCATCACCTGTGACGATTTTATAAGTGTTCTTTAAAGCACCACCATTGCATTTTTTTGTGAATTTCTTGGCACCAATCGGCGCGAGTCCTTTTTTTAGAGGTTGTCAAATTATGTGGTACCCAACGTAAACATAGCTTCTTAACTGCTAAATATTCATGCAGGATCTTATGGACGCTGGTGTTACTAATACCTAGAGATGTCTCGATCTCACGGTATGTCACATGACGGTCTTGCATTATCAATTCAGACACTGCATTAGTGTTTACCGACACAACAACATTTGTGGGACTCCGTCCAAGTTTGAATTCATTATTCCAATGATATATTGTAGTTTTCGATGGTGCTTCATAACCATATAAAGAATTCAGCTCGTCGCTGCATTCTTGTTGAGATAATCCACGCCGAAAGTTATGAAAAAAGTTGCACGAAAATTTCAACAATAGAACCGGATAATAAAACTGTCAAGGCATATATATTGTCAGAAAACTGACAAACTTCACGATGCAATCATCAGATCGGAGGCAACATTAACAGTGTTGCCAGTTCCCGAAATATAAACGGCTACCCTGGTGTAAACGTAACATTTTGGAAATCATTACACTAGATAGTCTGGCACATATCTTCATAATCACAATATCATTTGTAAAGCTCTTATTGGAACTATACATTTTATTTATGTATTAATATCAAAAAAAGTGTCAACATTTTGGAACATTAACGTGACAAATGCACGGGAACATTATAATTTATTTAATCGACACGCATAGAAATCTAAAAATACAATAGAAGTTGATGAATGTTTTGCCGAATCTTTTAACAATAATTTTACGAATATTTTGGCGTTTGCAATATCGGTACATAAAACACATTTATTTGACTTGTGAGGTTATCGGTGTTTTTCTTTTGAATTAAAAATATACTCTCGTCTATTTCCTACCCTTTCTTTAATATTCAATATTCAATCATTTGTATTGCGCACTTTTATTTTGAATATTTTAAAAAAAGAATAACATTATTCCACTCGAAAACACAATCAAGTTCCTTGGTTATATTCTGCACACATTTGCTGTCAACTGAATTTCAACTGGGAATCTTAGTACTGATTCTGTCGTCTCGTTTGTTTCCATCAACAAGAACACTAAAACTTAAACTCAAGGCAATCTTGACAATCGTCCCGCAAGGCGTTAATTAAAGGAGATTATTTCTGCAATGGTGTTATATCACGTGATTAATTGTATACGTCTTTATCCAAAAGCCCGCCCGTACAAAAACTTTAGTTGAAAATTTTGAGCGATAGATGAACTAAAGTTTTGACTGTAAAAACAAAACTGGATGGTATTTAAGGTCACTGAAATTTGGTGAGAAACTAAGTACGGTTAAATATAAATTATTATTGTTATACTTCGCATATATAATAATTATTTTGTATATCAGATTTTTAGGTTAATTTAATTACAATTCAATTTTGAATGCATAAATTATTATTTAGACATTTTTGTATTATAATCACATACGAAATCCTTTTTTTTGATCACTTACGTTTGGTCAGGGTATAATAAAGCTAACCGTCGTCGTTTTCCAAGAGGCCAATTGCCTAGAACGGACGCCTTTTTTGGAATAGTCACAGTAACTTTCCATTGACGCGCATTCAATGCAAATGCAATTAGAGATTCAAATATTAATTCGTTTTTTCTGCACTGAATACACGTCTATTATTCTATCTAGAATGCCTGAACCTGCCTGATAATTATATTGGTATCTAGCTTTCAATTTATTCTTATTCTTGGTGGGTCTACTCTCTTTTCTCTGATTTGTTACTTCGAATATGATCAGTTCCCTGCTCCTTAGTTTCCAAAACCGGTACAAGCTGAGTTAAACTTCAATGTGGATGTAGCATATATGGTAAGAACCCTGGACTTTGGATATTTTTCTAGAAAAGTCGGTGGTTCGAACCTCCCTGGAAGATGCGAGTTTAAAAATCGTTTATCTTGGGAGTGGTCGGTAACCCTTTCGGTACCCTTCAGTGTGGCCGTAGAAAAATCTTCTTTCCCTTTTACGGAAGGCAGGAATTAATAACAAAACCACGAAATGCTTTACACACTGTAGCTCGTCTGGTCGTGATAAATCGTAAAGACCTATGCTTCAGGAAATAACAACGAATCCAGTATTATTTTGTAAAGCTTTCGAAACATGGCTACATGTATCATTGCTGGTGAAACAATTTTCACAACTAAATAAATCATCTTACTGACTTCTAATCCATCATGAATTGTGATACATTCTACCCATACGTCGGTCACGTTACTAAACGCTTGTGGTAATAGTTGTAAACTGAATACACGAAAGAGTCACTGAATCATAGGTGTCTTCAGGCTATACCAAACGATATGCTTATTTCAATAATTGATAGATTGTTATATCTTTAAAAATAATTGAAGTTTTATGCAATCCTTTACTGGTACTTCTCTTTTTGAATGATCTTCTTGTAAGACCACAACATAATGTGTCTAAATACTGATCTATCTCTCCACGCTTTAACCATTTTTATTAAATAAAACACTCTAAACACCACAAGAGCTTACTTTTGCTTATATTCACTTATTTTTGTGGTCAAGGTTCTGTTTTATTTGGAAAATACGTTTAATTTTCTTTGGCAACACTCAAATTTATTGAACAAATTAAGTATGGTAGCTAATGAACAAAAAATAAATTGTAGAATAAAATGGAGTTTTTTCGGAACTTTTATTTACATTTATAACCTTTGCTTACATAAAATTAAGACCTTTGTTCGCTTTGTATGACGCATGCAATAGTAGACCATGTCACGTTGATAGATCTACCATAATCTTTCTCAAAATTTACTTTTTCTTTTCGTTAAAATTAACAGTTGTGATTTCTCCTAATGTTGGAAAATAATATTCCAAAATTGCTAATCGCAAAATTCCGATCGATCTGCGTCTTCATCTTCGCAACCATTTAGAAGTTCACATACATCTGGCGCGTACTTAGCATACACATAACCAATAAGCCATCCTCCTCCAAAATAACCCAGATATTGAAGTAACTTACTTTTCATTTTACTTTTTCATGATTGCATTAACAATCTCGATCATTAAAATTAATTTTGTTCAAAATTTATAAAATTAATTTGGTACATTTGTAGATAGAAATACTAGAAATTTTTAATACTTATTTTGACAGGTAAAATTGATAGTGACATTATATCAAATGTCACTTGTATTCGTTGCGTTCGAAACATGCGCTGCAAAAAAATATAGCAAAGGCAGGAAGACATTTTCACACGCATATTTTTATTCAAATATCAGTGGCGTGCGCAATATATTTACCATGCAAAACAAACTTCATACGAGAGTAGCCGTTTATATTTCGGGAATAGCAAACAAAAAAAATTTTTATTATCGAAAATAGTTTTATTGCTTTTCAAAATATTCTCCTTGAAAATCAATGCCCTTTTGCATTCGTTTAAACCAATCCGAAAAACATTGCTGACACTGTGAAGGCGATATCTCCAAAATATAAGTTTTGAAACAACTGCCTTTTCGGCGTAGAAAATAGTTGACCACGAAGTTTATTCTTCACGTGTGAGAACAAAAAGAAATCACAGGGTGCCAAGTCAGGGCTGTACGGCGGATGGCTCATCAATTCAATGTTTTGCCCGGTCAAATATGCAATTGTTTGAACCGACCTATAAGTGCTCTCATTGTCATAGTTAAGAATAATCTGTCGTTTTCGGTTTGTTTTAATTATTTCTTCAAACACTTTTGGCAAATCTTTTTTCCTTTTTTCCTTTTTCTTTTATCTTAGCTTAATACTAGAACACAATCTTTTAAAAATTATGTGGAACGAATATACAGCGTGTTTCAAAAAGAATATACGTATTACAAAGTATTATTTTGTTCAAACTATCGATCGCTGCGCCTCGGGTCGGCTATTGGAGAAACGAATACACAATCTAGTTTATTTAATAACCGCAAGATGTCAGTTGTCTTCTGTTTTTCTTGGTAACCGTGATATGTTTAAAATGGCTACACCGCAGCAAAAATCATTTTGTGTTCTCGAGTTTGCGAAGTGCAATTCCGTGATTACAGTGCAAAGACATTTCAGGTTGAGCTACCAAATTGATCCTCCGAATAGGTGGAACATTCGCAGATGATATCGACAGCTTGTAGATACAGGATGTGTATGTAAAGGAAAGAGTCCTGACCGCATGAATTCAAACTGCTTTCCAACGTGTAATTCTTCAAAATCAACTCGTCGTCCCAGTCGAGAGTTACAACTGCCTACAACAACAATTTGGCGTGTTTTGAGACGTCGGTTGGTTACGAAGCCGTATAAGTTACAGTCGTTACAAGCTTTGCGTCCTGATGACAAACGGAAACATATGGCACAACACATCGTTCTCAGTGATGAAGCGGCTTTTCATGTTAGTAATCTGGTAAACAAACACAGTGTTCGAATTTGGGGTCTACAGAAGCCACATGCAGCCATTGAACATGTACGAGATTCGTCTAAAATCAATGCGTTTTGTGCGATATCCCGATCATATGTTTGCGGCCCATTTGATGGAAACACGGTTAACGGTCAGCAGTATCTCGCTATGTTACAAAACTGGTTGTTTTCGAGGCTGCACAAAGACAACTTCATTTTTCAACAAAACGGGGCACCCCTTCACTGGCGTCGCCAAGTGCGTGAATATCTTAATGAAATTCTACCGAACCGTTGGATTGGTCGTTCAGCAGCTAGCGACTTAGCATGTCTCTGGGCTCCACGGTCACCGGATTTGACTCCCTGTGACTTCTTCCTGTAGGGTTTCGTTAAAGATAACGTTTATGTACCACCACTACCACCGAACCTGGAAGAATTGCAGAACCAGATCCGTACTGCCATAACATCAGTGACGAAGTATATGCTTGCCCGGTATGGGAGGAATTTGAGTATCGATGTGATATTGTTCGTGTCGCGGATGGAAATGGAGAACATATTGAACATCTGTAATCTGAAATTGAGAGATTCCTAAATATGTGTGTAAAGTTTCACATTCGCATGTCTTAAAGTTTAATAAATATATGCATTCGAAATATGTATATTCTTTTCGAAACACCCTGTACAGTGTACGTTTTAACTTCTAATAGTACAGATCGTGTGCGGAATTTGATTTCGTACGGGTATTTTGCCGTAGTTTTCCAGATGCGACACTGTCTAATTTTCTGCTGATAATGACAAATTAGTTGTCCAAATGCGTGTACAGAATACGAAAATTAATGTGGAAAGGGGTTATATACCAACCTTAAGCGATTCTAGTTTCTTTAAGAAATTTTAAATGTTTGCTAAACATATTCGGTGCATTGCTAGTAAGCGAGTAAAAACAGTAGTTGAATGAATGCATTTTGCATTGACTGAATACATTACTTCTACCAGTGTGCTTAATCGAGCTACTTGTTCGGATATGAAACCACTTTTTCGTATTTTTTTTTCGAAAAGTTTCCTTTAAGAAAGTTAATACCTGGGATTGTTGAGGCGATAAAGATAAAATCAAATCCATTCAAAAACTACCGTTATAATAGACGTATTTCTCACGGAATATATACACGCTCATAAATTCCAGAACCTGGCCGATACAAAATTTATGTGATTTCATTACATTAAAAGCCACCGATTCGTTCGACGATATCGGGTCGTACCAGACGATATTTTCCTCTTTTTATTGTCCTCAATGTACATGCACACAAACGTTAAAAGCTTTTTAGAATATGGAAGCGAGCGAGGCTCGGGACTCGGAACGGACGCCTTCCTCGCGGAAGTCGAAGCCGAAACCACCGAAAGCGCTCACCTTAATTAAATTCACATTCATATGGTAGACTTTATACTCATTACATGTCGAACAATAATAACTTATGCCTTTTTGTTTCAGTTACGGAAAAGGAAATACGACAATGGTGAGTTAATATTATAATAAATCATGAGATATTCTTTATTTATATATTGTTGGGGGTTTATTTGAATTAAAAGCGCAAGTACTTTTAAACTTTTAGTATATTTCTATGAATATTCGATTTTTATGTAGGTTGTTATACAAAGGGTACTAGGAAAGTTTTGCAATATGACGCAACAATGAGTCGTAGGAAGCTGCTTATTGCTGTGTGTTGAGACATGTTCATACGTGCATAGTAGCCGCCGTGCCATGTCGATGAACTCAGTTATTCATTAGCAGTGAGAGTGTAAAGTGCTTGCGATGGCATCGTGGTCACGAAATGAGATGTGGTTTAAACATAGACCAGTGCTTCGAAGAAATGACTCTTGCACTAGGTGATGTTCGTTCACATCTCACAAGTTCTAAATAGTAAATTTATTATAAATAATTGATAATATTCCCATCTTTACTGATAACACATCCATTGTAACGGCAAAAACAATAATACAAACAAAGATACAATTGAATTAACAGAATTGCTTGAGATCATTCAATCATTGGTAGTTAGCCGTACGCAAAAGTATTTACCCACCTATTTTTTAAGTATATTATTTGTGGTCAATAATAGCCAACCGCTTATATGATCACATGGTGACCTGATAATAAACCTGCTTATAACCTTTTCTTCAAAGTATTCGAAGATTAGTCAGGTAACATTCATAGTATGTAAGTTGGACCGAATTTATGTAATCAAGTAGGATAGGAATTAATAATTAATATTCACACGAACAGGATCTCCATTACTTAATTGTTTCTAGAAATTTAGGATTTTATTTACCTAATTGTTAATTTAATAAGTTTGAAGAAACTGCCTTCCATTTGTATAAATATATACCTGTGAGTTCAAAGAGTTATTTAGTTCACAAAGTGTAAATATCATGAGTCAATTACGAGAAATCCTTAGTGTGCGTGGTCAAGTTCTTTTGATTTTTCAAACGTATGCTTTTTGTAAATCAGATTTGCTGAGGTGTGGTAAAAGAGAGAACTTCATGTAGGGCCAATATTTTTACCGTTGGCGAAAGAAGTAATAGAATTATAGTAAGGCAAAATTCTGAACATAACCATCCGTCAAAAGAAAATGAAATTGACATGAAAATTGTTAATAGTGCTTGAAAAAGGAAAGGGACAGAAGATATTTCACAAAGGCCCTCAAAACTTTGTCGACAAGTACTTCAAAATATGAGTGAGGTAAACATATCTGTGTCAGACTTAAAATGTGTTAAACGAAATATGGACAACGCCCGTAGAAAAAAATTTCCACCTTTACCTCAATGTGCGATGGATTTACATGCAGACCTGGATTGTACCAACTAGAAAATAACGCAAGGAGAGAACTTTATAGTCATAAACGATAGTACAAACAATTTAATGGTATTTTCTTGTGCAAAAAATTTATCGTTCCTGTGCAACTATGACAACATTTATATGGATGGAACGTTTACTAATTATAGCAAATTTTTCAAACAACTTTTTACAATCATGGATATAAAAATGGACAACAGCGTATACAGGCACTAGTGGATTTTTGCAGTTCAAGTAGTATGCAATTTAAGCCACAATAAGTTACTGTAGACTTTGAGAAAGTAATTCATGTGGCTGTTGGGTGTAGATTTCATTTAAGTCAGTCCTGGTGGAGAAAAATCCAACAATTAGGGTTAGTCGGTGAATATAAGAATAAGGAGTCTGCAATTGGAAGGTGGTTGAAATACACATTTGGAATTCAATATTTGAACCGAAATGAAGTAGCTACTTGTTACGCCGAAGATTTGGTTGCTATTCAGCCGATTAATCCACGAGTAGCAAAATACTCCGATTATTTGGTTGATATATACATCGATGAAGAAGCTATGTTTCCACCTGAACTTTGGGCTTCAAGTTCATCAAGTATAGCTCGAACTATGAATGGATGCGAATCTTTTCATTCGCATTTCAATTCCAGTTTTTACACTAGCCATCCTTCTTTGTACGTATTTGTAGAAACATTGTTGGAATTTCCAGTAGATGTAAGTATTAAAATAAACAGTGTTCAAGTTATGAATAAACCAAATTCAAAAGGGTAAAAAAAGTATTTTTTAAATAAAGGGTTTTCCAATAGGGACTTGACAACTTTTAATTCAATTTGTCAATTTATTCAGTAAACTTAACATTTTCATCATGGTAAAGTACACGAACGAACAACGTCTGCAAATTATAAAAATTTACTACAGAAATTCGGAGTCGGTGACCGCTACTTTAAGAGCGTTAACTCCGATTTTCGGTCGTAATTCTCGCCCTAGTAGACAGGCAGTAACAAGTTTAGTGCAAAAATTTGAGTCTACATATTCGTTGTGTGATGTTGCCGTGCCAGTGAGACAACGGGTTGGTCGAAGTGTCGAAAATATCGCTGCCATTGAAACGTGCGTAACAAATGATCCAAATCAGTCAATTCCACGGCGTTCTCAAGAGTTGGGCATCGCCCGAACCACTTTATGGCGAATTTTGCGTAAGGATCTTGGCTTACACCCATACAAGATCAAGCCGACTCAAGAATTGAAGCCGATGGACCATTTGAAGCGACGTACGTTCCCCGATTGGGCTTTGGAAAAGATGCGCCAAGATGATCAATTTCATCGCAAAATCATTTTCAGCGACGAAGCTCATTTTTGGCTCAATGGGTTCGTCCATAAGCAAAATATGCGTTATTGGTCGGGTGAAAATCCACATGTGCTTCATGAAGCACCACTTGATCCACAAAAAATAACTGTTTGGTGCGGTTTGCATGCCGGCGGCATCATAGGGCCATATTTTTTCGTCGACGATAATGATCGTCACGTTACTGTGAATGGTAATCGTTATCGCGCCATGATTACCGATTATTTTTGGCCTGAATTGGAAGATATGGACTTGGACAACATGTGGTTTCAGCAGGACGGTGCCACAAGCCACACAGCACACGTTACAATCGATTTATTGAAGAGTAAGTTTGATGAGCGTGTTATCTCAAGAAATGGACCAGTCGATTGGCCGCCTCGTTCGTGCGATTTAACGCCTCTAGACTTTTTTCTTTGGGGCTACGTCAAGTCATTGGTCCATGCCAACAAGCCGACAACGTTGGAAGAGCTCAGAGCCAACATTGAACACGAAATAGCAGCCGTTTCGGCCGAATTGTGTGGCCGAGTCATCGAAAATTGGGTCCAACGAATCGACCGCTGCAAATGTGCCCGCGGTGGCCATATGAACGAAGTCGAGTTCCATTCATAAATGTTTTGATTCAACCCGATAATAAAGTTTCTGAAATATCTCAAATGATCTGCATTTTATTTTGAAAAAAAGTTGTCAAGTCCTTATTGGAAAACACTTTATACATATGTTAAATTTATACAATGAAAATAAAATCAATAGACTGCTGTTTGTAAAACAAGTTTCCCATTTTTTCAATCACTAATTACTTGTAAATACACCTGTATCAAGAACAAATGTTTTTTATCTTATATATAAGGAAAATAAAATTAAATCATTAAAAACGGCCCAAATTACATATAGCCGTGACAGGCTGGTGTGATCATTCAGCCCAACTTACATGTTTACATTTTCTAATGGCTTGACCATCGGCCCAAGTTACATCTGCCAGGGTCATGCACTAGTTGGTGTTCATCAACATGTAACTCATTAATAGAGACGGCGAATTTCTTTAACCACTGTGTCTAGGAATATGTGTGAATACATGCAGTTGTGTTTTATAGTTTCTTATAAATAACGCATTGATTTATTTGAAACACTATCAAAACTTACGAAACACTAAAAACAAAAAAGTAAAATCCGATGTCCCTACTCATTAACGAATAACTTTACAACTTTATAATGTTACTTACCATATAGTTGTATACTTATAACTTTAACTAGTGTTTTATTTAGAGCTACCTATTTGTATAAATATTTAACATCGACTCGTCATCGCTTAGAATATTCAAATGTAGAAATGTGGCAATGTTTAATACGAAGGCAATCTTATGGGAGAGAGACGGATCTGGATTATGACAAGTTATACATGTTCCGTTGTTTTAATTTTAATTAAAGATACAATATTTAGTTTGTACTAAAGAGTAAATTTAATAAATGAATTTAATTTTGTAATTCACATATATCCCTTTGTTGTTATAACTCGTTTTGTTTTTTACCGTTGATTGAAGATTATTATTTATTAAAATTTTCCAATTAAATAACGATAGCTTTTGTTATATTAATTATTATGTTCAATCGAGTAAATGCAATGAATGCAGTTTCAATGATGTCTTTTGTTTTACTTTATTTGCAACACGGTTACTAAAATAAAACAATGGAGCCTCATGAAAATATATTTCAATTTTATTGCATTTGGTAGAAACCATTCAATCGGAGTATAAAAGTCTGAACTTTCCGACGCAGAAACTAGTACAGTATTTTGGGTAAAAATCGTTAAAATGAGACTAGTATATTTCTGTATATTTTTGATAATATCAATTGCAATGGCGAAAGCCCAGTTAGAGTAAGTAATGGTTAAGGAAAGACATATATCTTTACATAAAATTAACACGCTAATATTTAATATGGTGTTCAGTTTCCCTTATTCTACGAATAGCTTCTTGATGGTTTCCCATAGCGGCAGTCTTTTACATAATTCCGGAGTAATAAGCTCCATATCTTCCATATGTTGCGAGGTAGCGGTAAAAGTTTTTTAATAGTCGATGTCTGGAAACTGCGAAGGTCAGTGCATTTTCAGGCTTCCATTCTCTACATAGTTTATTTCGATATTTTTGGTCTTTGTATTTTTGTGGACCGCTTTCTTTAATTCATACTTTTACCCATCGTAGAAGTATTTTTAGGTACAATTCTACCATTCGTTTCGCATCTGTAATAGTGATAATGACGCACAAAGTTCAGGAAGCCTGCATATTAAAGCAACTAGAAACACGAACCTTCACAGAATGTTCCTTCCTTCAGCCTTCATGCCTTCCTTCCAGCTAATCAGGTCATCCGTAAACATAGTATCAGATCAGTATCCGCTGGAATTCTCTTGTGCCCAGATCACGTGCAACTGTCGACGGTTATCGAACAGTAACGGCTAAATAATTGTGGTTCTATAAGCGATATCATCGTGTTCGCATAATCTGCTTCTAATTAGAGGTGTTAACTTTTGTTTTTACTTTAATAATCCAATATCTTATCGCGTTGTTGTTATGCGGCTTCCTCCGCGCTCTAGAAGATGTTCTAGACTTTAGGTTAGCCGCTAAAACCTTAACCAACGGCAAACGAAATTTTTCGACCTTTTAGGACTTTTACGGTATTCACAAAAAGCAGCGTGTTGAAACGTTTTGCATATACTGCATTCATTTCAACAAAAACTGTTACTTACGCTATATACGACGGATAACTGAACTAAAACTGACTAGGTGTATTACAAAAAAAGCATTTCTACCTACACTTTCAGTTCCAGTTTATGGAATATTATCCAGCGTTTCTTATTATATAGCAAGGTAGATAGAAATGCAGCTTATTATACTCGTTATTAATTTGAGTAATATTATATTTCTCTTCCTTTCTTTATTTCAAAATCATATTATTTTAATATTTTTTATTTTAGTGAGTGTCGTTACTGCGAGCGTTGCGGGGAATTGGAGATGTCTACCTTCTGTATATTTTGTCGAGCAAAGTGTTGAATTCCAGAAATCAAATACATTAAAATACACATGGCTAGATGTGTCTTTTAATCTTTTTGAGTTCTAGTTGTTCTAGCATAAATACTATAGAACATTTGTACATTTAACAATAGACGATTTCACTGTATATACCCATTTTTTATTTCTGCACTTGTGCAACTTTTTAATATTGAAGTGAATGTAACACAAAACTTCGAGAAGTATTCGATAGCACCTTCGAATTTTACATTTGTCGTCAACTTTTTCAGATTTCTTAAAAAAATTGAAAATTGCCGAATTTTTAAATCTAACATATTTTCGTAACTATCGAAGATAAAACCACTAAAAATGTCATGGTGGATATTTTTACGGAGAATCTCAATTACACATTTATAACACTTGGTTTGCAAGGTATAACACAAAGTTATGATTTCGAGTGGCAATCATAATTGCTTACGACTTCATTAAAGGTTTACTTTTTTTTGATTTAATATACATATATACAGTAGTCAGAAATACGACAATTCTATGTTTAATTCTGAGTCGATTATCCTAGTACAGAAATATTGTATTATCAGTCATTAAGAGACACGATGCCATCAATGTTTGTGTATGAAAAAAATTTCGAATTTTTTAAAATTTTCCGTGGAAAATCATGTTTTCTACTGTCGAATAAAATTCAGTAACACTACGTTAGTGTAATTAATAGTTTATGCCAATATTTAGTTTTATTAAACATTTCTTTAACTGCTTTTGTACATTAAAGTACATATGTCAACTTTAGCCCAGAATAATAATTATAATATGCCTTTATTTCCCAAGAAGTAATTATACAAGTAATGTAAATACAAATTAAACTGGAAGGAAATTCCTAAGGGGTGGTTCAGATGGATGACTAGAAGTCATCCCCTGCTCTAACACCAAACCCTTAAAGTTATAAAGAAATATAAATAACAAAGTAATTGCCTAATACTAAGAACTAATAAAAACCTAACCTAGTTGAATTATTCTGCCCGTGCACACAACCGTAACCCAACAAAGTCATTACAATTAAACAAAGTAATATAAAAAAGTAATACAAAAAATTCCCTAGCATACAAGAATAAGTTAACAATGGAGAGACATCACACACAAGACTGCTTATGAAACAGGTAATTAAATGTAGCACGCCTGAAAGGCACCAATCCCATGGACCTGAAGTGATCACCCAAAGAATTGTAAAAAAAGTTGTGCGGTATCTAGGTAGACCAATCATATTCTTCCTTCTTATATTGATATTATGCACATCGCACCGAAACCTAATTTTATACAGCAAGTATGGAGGACACTTTGTCAAAAGTATTTTATGATAAAGGTTCAGAGAATGGAAAGCAATGCGATTTCGCATATTCAGCCACCGCAAAGTTTTTAATTTATGTGATATTCTTTCATACTTACGAACACCAAAGATGTATCGCACACACGAATTCTGCACTCTCTGAACCCGTCCCACATCATCGAAATCCAAACAAGGGCCATACACAGGTAGGCAATAGTTAAATAACGAGAGCACCAGTAAGTCACACAGAGCCTTTTTTAATTTAATGTTAAAAATAGATCTAAATGCATAAATCATCTTCAGGTTACAGTAGGCGGTACTTATAACTTTCGATATATACAATCGGTAACGGAATGTATTGTCCATAATCAACCCCAGATTCTTACACTGTGCGACCACCGGAACCCTACAACCGTTCAACGTAATCCCAAGCCGATCCCCAGACTCCTCCACATGTTTCTCCCACCCAAACACCATAACACAACACTTGTCGGGATTCAAGAGCAGGGAATGATTATTGCAGTAAGAACTGATACGCACCAAGTCATTGTTGATTTTGATCACTGCCCTGGGTAGATCAGAAGGCAAACAATTCAAATATATTTGGGTATCATCAGCATACATGTGTACTTTACAAAATTTGACGTTTGGGGGAGGCATACTCGTGTACACTGAAAAGTAGCAGTGGCCCCAAAATTGAACGCTGAGGTACACCCCTCTCAACAGGCAATAAAGATGAATCCCGATTTCCCAACCGAACCATCTGGTACCTGCCAGATAAATATGACTTCATAAACTCCAGACAAGTCTCTCTACAACCCACATACTGTAAAATGGCCAACAAGATATTGTGACTCACCGTATCGAAAGCCCTACTGAAATCCAATAACACCAGAATGCACAGTTCACCATTATCCCTGGCCCGTATGATATCATCAGTCACGTCTAGAAGCACTGTGGAGCAACTATGCCCAGGTCTAAAACCCGACTGATGCTGGGGAATCAAGCCATAGCTACTTAAATGATCGCTCAACTGGGTGTACATAATCCTTTCTAGAATCTTGCTAAACGCAGGAAGTATACTTATGGGACGAAGGTCTCTAACACTAGATGGTGAGGTAATTTTCGGCAATAGTAACACAACAGCTAGTTTCCATTGTTGTGGAAAATAATTAGAACACAAGCAGCAGTCAATTGTATGAGTGAGATAGAGAAGTGCAAACGGTAAAATCAATTTAAACAAATTAATACCAATACCATCAGCACCCACAGCACTACTATCAATCGATGAAATAATATTTAAAATGAAACCCTGGTTAACCGTGCGGAAATTGAATAGAGATTCGAACTTTTTGTAAGTGGCACCCGTATAAAAATTAATTATGTCTGGACTAATATTAGTTGGTGAGACATTACCAAGAAATGCACTATTAATTTGATTTGCATCCGAAAAACGTAATGGTTATTCTCTTCTGGACTGACACCCAATACGAAATTTTCTGAGTTCACTCCATAGGTGTTTTGAACTTCTCTGGGCTGAAATACTTTCAAAATAAGCCCTTTTTTCATTACGAATAGCGAGTGTAGTGAAATTCCGTAATTGCTTATAGTATTGCCAGTGCGTATCCAATCTAGTCCGTCTGAATTTGGCTTTGGCTTTGTCGCGTAGCTTCTGCAGCAGTTTTATATTATATGTTATCCAAGGAGCTCCCGACTTAGTCATTCTCACTGTTCTTATAGGAGCATAATCCGACGTTTGTTAGCTTAACGTTAATTTCGCTTCCATTACTTACCTCATTTTTGTGATATCTTAAGCAATTTGTAATCTACACTTTCAAGGAATACTCTGACATAATATGCGTATTTCGAATGCATATATTTATTAAACTTTAAGACTTACGAATATGAAACTTTACACACATATTTACGAATCTTCATATTACAGGTGATCAATATGTCCTCCCATACTCGGGCAAGCATATCCTTCGGCACTGATGTTATGGCAGTACGGATCCGATTCTTCAACTCTTCCAGGTTCTGTGGGAGTGGTGGTACATAAACGTTGTCTTTAACGAAACCCCACAGGAAGAAGTCACAGGGTGTCAAATCCGGTGACCGTGAAGCCCAGTTGAGACATGCTAAGTCGCCAGCTCCTTGACGACCAATCCAACTGTTCGGTAGAGATTCATTCAGATATTCACGCACTTGGTGACTCCAGTGAGGGGGTGCCCCAGAAACAACCAGTTTTGTAACATAACGAGATACTGCTGACCGTCAACCGTGTTTCTATCAAAGAAGAATGGGCCGTAAAGAGATGATCGGGATATCTTACATGTTCAATGGCTGCATGTGGGTTCTGTAGACCCCCGATTCGAACATTGTGTTTGTTTACCAGACTACTAACATGGAAAGTCGCTTTATCACTGAACTCGATAAGTTGTGCGAAAGTGCTATCATTGTCAATAGCATCATGAATTTCGTTACAAAATGCCACACGTTTCCGTTTGTCATCAGGACGCAGAGCTTGTAACAACTGTAACCTGTACGGCTCCATAACTCTCCGTCTCAAAACACGCCAAATTGTTGTTGTAGGCAGCTGTAACTCCCGACTAGCACGACCAGCTGATTTTGAAGGATTACGTTGGAAAGCAGTTTGAATTCGTGCAACATTTTCTTCAGAAACACGAGGGCGGCTAGGACTCTTTCCTTTACATACACATCCTGTATCTACAAATTGCCGATACCATCTGCGAATGTTCCGCCCATTCAGAGGATCAATTTGGTAGCTCAACCTAAAACGTCTTTGCACAGTAATCACGGAATTGCACTTCGCAAACTCGAGAACATAAAATGATTTCTGCTGCGTAGTAGTCGTTTTAAACATATGACGGTTACCAAGAAAAACAGAAGACAACTGACATCTAGCGATTATTAAATAAACTAGACTTTGTATTCGTTTCTACAATAGCTGAGTCGAGGCGCAGCGATCGATAGTTTGGACAAAATAATACTTTGTAATACGTATATTCTTTTTGAAACACGCTGTATATTCACTGGATTTAAAATTAGTATAAATGAACTGTCTTTTAGACGGTAGTGGAAAAGAGCGTTTACATCTAACGTTTACATATATACAAAGGAATTTCATTACATCGAAAATAATTACAAAATAAATTTACAAAATTTTAAGGATGGAAATAGAAAAAGTAAGCAGAATACAGAGGTTTCGCTCCCGTGTCGCTATCACATCTGATAACTAGTTACTTCTCTCCCCCTTAAATAGCGATCAAACAGCTATATATAAAAGAAGGAACACGGACGATTCGAGGATCATCATTTTTCAGTTTAGTATTTCATTAAAAGAGAATTATTTCCTTTTGAACAAAGTTTCGAAGCTATTTATACGTCATCTAAGTACCAATATTATTAAAATTATTGTTTCATTAATTTATAATTCCGTTTGGTTTTATATATAATTCTTAGTTTATGTTTTTCTTCTGAGTTCTTCTTATAATTTTCGGGTAATTCAATTAATTGGCTTAAAGGTAGAATTGCTATAGGAAACTGAATGAAGCGGATGTTAGGCCAGACGCGTTCGATTCATTTTTGTTTTGCACATTTCAATAATTTCTTATTCGGGTCTGTTATTTAATGATCAGGCTAAGTACACTCAAGTGTATAAATACTTTACTCATTCCAAATATATGAAAATTAAAATCGATATTTAGACAGGGTTCATTTAACGAAAATGAGCGTTTCCTCTAATTTTATTATTTTCTAAAATATAGTTTATATTTCACACATCCTTATGTAGACAAATAATATTTCATTATCTCTGAACACACGTAAAAAGGTTAGATGTAATGCCATATGGTAATTTTCCTGTGTAATTTTGAAATAGTCTGTTTATTTATTGAATGTTGTTGATTATATTTTGTATTTAAATTTACGAAAGAGAAAATAATTTTATTTTTAATGAATATTTATGTTAAATATTAAATATTTAATTTTCTTTCCAAATTAGTCGCTTTATTTAAATGAATGAATTGTGAAGCTAGTTAATTACTTATTACTTAGTAATTACTTAAATGTTTTCACGGCTAACGAAAAGTGTATGACTTATTGACATACGAGGATCATATAATATGTGTAAGAGATTTTTTGAAAGTACTAGCACTGAACTTATTACGGTTGTATACTATGAGTTACGAATCACCAAAGAGTAGAAAATTATGGCCAAGTAAACTTTTGATTTTGCAAAGTTCAAGGGGTCTAGATAAAAGATTGTGGTCCCTCGTATATATCGCGGAGTGTATCTTTCACCGCTTGAAAATGAAGGCAATTTCAATTATTTTCATGTAACATTTTTAGGAATTAATAAAAGCTTCGAATAGCAGATATCCTACATAAATGTACAGTAACAGGGTCTAAGTAAATGAAAACATAATCGAAGATTCTATTTAATTTTATTTAACTTGAAACCTTCACTTTACGAGGGTGGTCCCATAGGTACCCGGACTGGCCTAAAGATGGGGGTAGTTGTTTGAAAAATATCACAGTATTAGAAAGTACACAATCTGTAAAGTATATGTTTCAAGTTTGAAGACGCCACGTTGTTTAGTATTTGTTTGGCAGCCATCAATAGTGAACGTTTTCAGTGAATTTCTAAAAATGGAGAAAATTGGTAATCGTTACGTGGTACAATACTTTTATTTGAAAGTCCTCAGCCAAACCGATATAAAAGCTGAACTGGATTCTACTCTGGGTGAGTCTGCTCCTTCGTTTACAACAGGTCGTACGCCTGCCAAAACGAGCATCGCAGTTGTCGACCAAATGAGGTGCTGACTCCAGAAATGTTGAAGAAAATCCAGAAAACGGTACTGGATTATCGTCGACTGAAAGTGCGCGAGCTAGCAGACATAGCAAGCATTTCAAAAAGTGCGATACATAGCATATTATCTGAAAATTTGGATATGAGAAAGCTGTGTGCAAGATGGATGCTGTGTTTGCTCACACTCGAGCAAAAACAGTGTCGTTAAGATGTTTCAATTGAGTGTTTAGCGAAGTTTTATAACAACAAGGCAGAATTTCTGCGATTCATAACCATGGATGAAACATGGGTCCATCACTTCACACCCCAGACAAAAGAACAATCAAAACAATGGACTCGAAAGGGAGAACCGGCTGCAAAGAAGGCGAAGACCGTTTCATTTACAGGCAAGGTCATGGCAACGGTTTTTTGAGATATCAGCGGCGACTATTATGCGATCTTATTGCAACGTTTGAGCGAAGAAGTCGCGCAAAAACTGCCGCACTTGGCTAAGAAGAAACTGTTGTTTCATCAAGACAATGCACCAGCTCACAAATCCGTTATTGCAATGGCCAAAATTAATGAATTAAAGTTTGAATTGCTACCTATTTGTCAGATTTAGCCCTCTCGGATTATTTTCTGTTCCCAAACTTGAAAAATGATTCAGTGGTCGAAGATTTTCTAACGATGAAAAAGTGATGTCGGCAGTTAATGGCTATTTTGAGGAGCAAGACAGTTCTTATTATGAAAAGGGTATGGAACTTATTGAACATCGCTGGGGAAAGTGTATAGAGCTGAAAGGAGATTAAGTTGAAAAATAAATATATTTCTTTTCAAAATTTTTGCGTGTTCTTTGTTGGGTCGGGTACCCCCTCGGGGGACCGCCCTCGTACAATATAGTATTTTGATCTAAATTCCGATGGCCTGGTCTTTCTAAAAATATAGGTAATTCTTTCTTAATTCAAATTAATTTCCACAGGAATGGTTATTTGATCGCCGAAACATTTCCCAAACATCATACACTCCGCGCAACATGAATAGGACCACCCGACTTGTTGCAAGCTTTCGGTGGTTTGAAAAACAATTCATTTACTAAAAATACAATGCAAGTTTGTAATGGTATGATATGGCAAATAATACGCATTATTGCGCAATAGTGCCTAACGTTATGCATTGGGTGACGTAAGTACCACATACATATAAAATGCACCGCGCCGGTTGGATACGACCAGTATTTAATAGTAAGCTACCGGATGAGTGTCGAGTTACAACGTGTATCCAGATAAACAAACATCTGTAATTAAGGGTATTGTGCAACGATGGGACGACAGAAGTGCTTAAGTATGGGAGAAATTGGAAAAATTAAAGCGTTCCATCAAGAAGGGTATTCCTCAAGGGCTACTGCAAAGAAAATAAGTCGATCACACCAGGTTGTGAACAATTTTATTGTTTATTCCCGAGAATTATGGAAAACGTTTTAAAGGGCGAACAACATCCGTTACAACTAAGAGAGAACGTCGAGCCATATTACGCGAAGCATCGAATTCGGCATTAACGGCAAGACAAATCGCGAATAACGTTGGAACGAATGCATCGGTAAGAACTGTACAGAAGTTACTGAAGACCTATCCGCATTTAAAACGTTTGAAAATTAAACGACGGCCTCCTTTAAGGGAATTTCAGCGCACTGCACGTCTTCAGTTTGCTCAAGCAAAAATGGGGTGGACAAGAGAATGGCAAACTGTTATTTTCAGTGACGAGAAGAAGTTTAATTTAGATGGCCCGGATGGGTCTTCTTATTATTTCCACGATTTACGTAAAGATGAAGTGATTCAGTCACGAAGGCGAGCCGATGTTGGTTCAGTCATGGTATGGGGAGCTGTTTCCTATAACGGACCTGTTGATTTAGTAATAGTGAAGGGCAGACAGAATTCGGAAGAGTACGTCCAGCTGCTGCAACAGGTGAAAGACAAATTTTCCAACGTTATGGCAGGTGGGCCATTTATTTTCCAACAGGATAATGCTAGTATTCACACCGCGCGCATTGTTCGACGCTGGTTTCAAGAACAAGGCATGGAGGTTCTCGATTGGCCATCGCTCTCCCCCGACCTGAACATCATAGAAAATGTTTGGGGATGGTTGTCGCGTAAATTGTACTCCAATGCTACCCAATTCAGTTGCGCTGACGAACTAGAGCAGGCGCTGAAACGAAGTTGGGCGGAACTTCCCGTTGACTACTTGAGAACCCTGTATAATTCCATTCCATCCCGACTATTTGAGGTTATAAGAAATAATGGCAAAAGTACTCATTATTGAACAATAAAGTATTTTGTTATTGCAAACGAATCTTTTATTTTGTAGATTGGTCGTATTCAAGTGGCGTTTAATTACTCTACTTATTGTCATTAGTAACGTACATTTGCACTGACTTTTACAAAAATTATATTTGGTACCTACATACATCTTTTTATCAACCCTCTTATTTTCGAAAATAACAATTCCAGCGCGCTACCATGTTTATACCAACTACAAATGTCATATATGCAGTTGGTCCTATTCATGTTGCGCGGAGTGTATGTATTTCAAGTGTAATATATTTTAAATATTTAAAACTTCTTATTAGATGAAATAAAATTTATAATTTTCTTTGTGGCGTATGTTCTGCTTTTTCGCACCATTATTATCCCACAGTTCTTTACGAGCAGACATCGATATCCTGTGAATGGTAACTCAGAAGATATGTAAAAATAGAATGGTGTTCTATCAATATTTGAAATGATAAATGATCTAAATTTACAATCAAACAACAAATTACAGGAAAAAGCATATTTTTCCAATTCATCCAATTGAAGTGTCGGATAGTGATAAGTTATCAAAGGAAATTATATTCGCACCGTTAATGCGCTCTAAAAGTAGGTTAGCCAGGAGCAAATTTACCGTAAATTCGAATTCGTCAAATAAATAGCACAAAAAAAGTAAAAGCGGAAGGTTTCCTTTCAGAAAAAAAACCTCGAACGTGATTTAATCTACTAACCTATAGTTGAATATACACAGGACCCTCCTTATTTACCCAAAAGCTTCGAATAAATGGGAACCGAGACCACTCAGAATATGATACGATCGAGCTGGTAGATTTCTGATACAATATGTTTAATCGAATTTAAAAATATGTTTGATTTCGCCTTACATTTTTCAAGAAAAATATATAAGTGTTACTCTAAGAGCCATTCTATTGATATCGTTGTACGTTATTAATAACTTCACGCGTGGGGCGCTATCGGTATGCTAACCAAATAATATTGGTAAAAATTTGCGATGGAAATACTGAGTTTCGGACCAGCTCTTTCATTACAACAATAATAAAAAGGAGTTAATAATAGATTTAATTTAATTTATAATGATCCGTTAAAAGTCCAGCACGTGCATCAAACTGGAAGAAAAATTATTAGCAAAACTGGAATAAAGTTATCCAAAAAATATTATTTTCTAATTTAAATAAAAGACATCTTAAATCTTTGAATGTGCTAATAGTCAATATATAAAAGAAAAAAAGTAAGCAAATGTAAACACTGCAGTAAAAAGAATTAAATAATAGAGCTGTGGTGTGAAATATACAAAGATTGTTAGAAGAATAGGTATCGAACGGTACGTGGTGTAGTTGCGTGAATTTGTACACCTCTTCAGACATTATGTTACATCGGGTCTTCCAATAACAGGCTTCATTTTGATATGTAGACAACGAGTATTTTTAAACGAAATCATTGGATGTTTATTTATGTGTATTTAATTGAGGAGGGTATGCCATTAATAATGGAAATCAATATCAGCCAAATGGTGGCCACGGCTACGCTTGCAGAACCATATTCTTTTCATGAAATTTTCCATTACCGATTCGCACATTGGCGCCTGTATGTCCTCGATAACTTCACTAATTCCATCTATGGAAATCGTGAAGTTTGGCGATTGCGGGCCATTAGCATAGACCTTATCTTTCACGTAGCCCAAAAGAAAAAAGTCTAAAGGTGTTTAATCACAAAATCTCGGTGGCTAATTGTGATCGCCTCTTCGAGAAATCACACCACCAGGAAATTTTTCACGCAAGAGAGCGATGGTATCGTTACTTGTGTGGCACGTAGCGTCGTCTTATTGAAAATAAACGTCGTCCACATCAATATCTTCCAATTTCGGCCATACAAAATTGTTAATCATCGTTCGATAGCGCAATCCATTCATCGTAACAGCTGCTCCAGCCTCATTTTCGAATAAGTAAGGTATAATGACCCCGTCAGACCAAAAATCTGTGTACTTTTGATAATATTAGTTGCAATGGCGCAAGCCCAATATGTGTAAGTAATATTTAAGGAAAGAGAGATATTTCGTTACATAAAATTAACACGCTAATATTTAATATGGTGTCCAGTTCCCTTTATTCTAAGAATAGCTTCTTAGCGGTTTCCCAAAGCTGCAATCTTGTACATAATTCGGGGTAATAAGCACCATATTTTCCTCATGTTGCGAGATGACTGGAAAATTTTATATGTGCGTTCCCTGTGAAGTTTCTGCTTCATAAAACAGCAAAAATTTTTAATAGTTGTCGTCTGAAAACTGCGAAAGTTGGTCCATTTGCAGCCTTCTATTCCACACATAGTTTGTTGTCCAATCTATACCGCTTTCTTTAACCCTTCTTTTACCGATCTCAGAAGTATTTTCAAATACAATTCTACCATTCCTTTCGCATCTAAAATAATGGTAAGGATACACAAAGTTCCCTTCACAACCTTCACAGAATATTCCATAGTAGGCTTCATAATAAGTTCCTTGTCTGTTGCTTTCCTTTCATCTGAGCAGGTCATTTGAAAACACAACATTCGACTAATATCTACTGGAATTCTTTCGTGCCCAGGTTACGTGCCTCCGTCAACGGTTATCGAAAAGAAACGGCTTAATAATCGTGGTCTTATAAACGATATCATCGTGTTCGCATAATCTGCTTCTAATTAGAAGCGTTAATTTTTGTTTTTGCTTCAATAAAATAATAATAGTCTTATCTTATCGCGTTGTTGCCGTGCGGGTTCCTCCGCGCTCTACAATATCTTCTACACCTTTGGTTTGCCGGTAAAATCTTAATCAACACCTGGGGAAGCTTTTTGACCTTTTAGGACTTTTACGGTGTTCACAAAGAAACAGTGTTTCGAAACGTTTTGCATTAACTGCATTCATTTCAACAAAAGCTGTTACTTGCACTATATATGACTTATAATTGAACTAAAATTGACTAGATGCATTAGAAGGAAAGTATTCTATCTATTCTTTCTATCCCAGTTTATAGGACATTATCCTGTGTTTCTTATAATACAGACTGTATGTGCGAATATTATTAACTCAATGTTTGTATATTTGCAAATATATAATTTATAAGATCACTAGTTTATAATTTCAAAATCTAAATTTATAAAGAGCAGGATAGACAGAAATAATAGTTTCTTATTCTTATATACGAGGGTAGTTTGACAAGTAGTGAGAATAGAAAAGAAAAACGAATTTTTTAAATACAAAATAATTTTTATTTGTCAATATATTCTCCTAAAAGAGCAATACATTTATTCCAACGGTGCTCCAATGCCCTTATGCCATCTCTAAAATGCGATTCCGGAAGGCTTGCAAAATACTCATTTAGGAAGATGATAAGCTCGTCGTTAGATGAAAATTTCTTTCCACCTAGTGCCGTTTTCAACTTCGGAAAAAGATGGAAGTCGGAAGGAGCTAGATCCGGCGAATAAGGCGCATATGGTACTAACTGGAAATGCAATTCGTGGATTTTGGACATCGCAACTGTGCTGATATGCGAGGGAGCGTTGTCTTGGTGAAACAGAATCTTTGTTTAGCACGAATCTCAACATTTAATTTTTGTAGAAGTTCTGCATAATATTGTCCGTTTATTGTGACACCTTTCTGAAGGTAATCAATGAGCAAAATGACCTTCGAATCCCAAAAAATTGATGCAACACCTTGTTTGCTGATAAAGTGGTTTTCGCTTTCTTTGGAGGTGCAGAACCACGTTCGAACCATTGTTTCGACTGTTGTTTAGTTTCGGGTGTACTGTAGTGTATCGAAGTTTCATCGCAAGTAACAAATCGCCTACAAAAATGAATCGGATTCCGCTTATAAAGGTCCAAACACTCATTGGAAATGCGCAAACGAGTGAACTTTTGATCAGTCGTAAGCAATCGCGGCACCCATCTTGCCGAAAGCTTGGAAAGGCCCAATTCTTTCGTTAGAATGTGGTGTACGCGTTCTGTTGAAATGTTTATCATGTCTGCTATCTCTCTCACTTTGAGTCGTCGATCTTGCGTAATAATATTATGGATATCTATAATCATTTCCTTAGAAGTCACGATTTTGGGTGCTCCAGAGCGCGCTTCATCAACACAGCTTGTTCTACCACGTTTAAATTCATTTACCCATCTACTTATTGTGGCGGATGATGGAGCAGATTCACCTAATGTTTCCCGTAACTCATATTTTATTTCGGTAGCTTTCATACCCTTAATTACGAAATATTTAATCACCGCACGATACTCTACTTTTTCCATTTTAACAAAACGACGTGTTGCTTCTTTTTCAATCAGCTGTCAAAAATAAACATATCAACCGATTTATCTAAATATCGGAATGTAAACATATAAATAGGCAACCTAAATTACAGTGCATTTATTTTACCAATTAGAGCACCACCTATGGGTCATTTTCACTACTTGTCAAACTATCCTCGAATAGCAAGGTTGATAGAAATGGAGCTTATTACTATTATTAAGAAGTCGTCATTTCCACAAATTTCGTTCAGTACTCGTTATTAATTTTACTAATATTATATTTCTCTTTCTTTTGTTGTTTCAAAATCATGTTATTGCTTTAGAGTTTTTTATTTTAGGGAATGTCGTTACTGCAGGAACTGCGAAAGAGTTACCGATGCTCCCTACTGTAAAGTGTGTCTAATACAAGCATACTGTATAAATCCCTAATGATGCTTCTTTTAATGTATAATATTTAATTTCTAGTTGCTCTAACAACTACTTACACATACATATAGAACATTTATTCATTTATAAAATAAATGATTTCACTGTATATACCCATTTTTTATTTCTGCACATGTGCAACTTTTTAATATTGAAGTGAATGTTATTCAAAAATTCGAGAAGTGTTTGATAGCGAATGTTTCAGTCCGACATATGTATTTTCGTAACTAGCGAGGATAAAGCTACACTAAAAATGGCTTGGGAGATATTTTTACGGAGAATCTCAATTAAACATTCACATGTTTTATGAATGTTTAATTGAATCAAATGTTTGTAGACAAGAACAATGACGGAGATGCGTTTCGTGTAATCCAACACTCTTTAGTCTATCTGATTTTGTCTACAAACACATTAATTAACACAACACTGGATCGAAATAATACCAGAAAATACTGACCAGCACTTTACTGATCTCACGAAGAATAATTTCTTGTTTAAGATCGAATCGTACTGAAGTTAGATAAAATAATTTAAAAACATAACATAAAAAATTATTATATGTGCGAAGCGTAAAAATAAATAATATTTATTTATTTATTTACAGTTTCATTTTAACTAAAAATCTAAACAATTTAAATAAAGGTTTGTATTAATTTTTAATTATTATTGTTATTGCTACTACTGTTATTATTTTGCTAGGATAATCTTCTGCTATACATCAATAGTTGCGTCCATACATTTTGTTGTCTTTTGAACCACTCCTGGAAACTGTCTGCTCATACCCTTGTCAGGCTCTGAGTGTCGCTATGCTTGTTTCTGCAGATTTTAGGGATATGGAGCTACTTAAGGCACTGTATTACGTGTTTGTTCCCAACAAAATGGATTATGCAACTGTTTGGTATCGCTTCTCCGCATAATAATTTCAGAATGCCTATTGGTACAAATCAGAAGGAAGCGCTGCGGCATCATATATGCCTTCACTCACGGGTGAAAGTGATCCCCAATGTGCCACTTTTTTGTGAAAACTTGTAAATAACAAGATTGACTGCTAGTTTCTTCTGCCGAAAATTTATTTACAAATATCAGGGTTTAATTCTAGGTCTACCGGAAAGTCCGTTTTTAAAATATAATAATAAAATTTTCATACCTTGAATAAACTTATTGAATAATATAATTTCCATCATTATTTATGACTTCTTGCCAGCGTGATGGCAATTGGTATATTCCATTTTTAAAAACAAGTAATAATAGGAGAATACTTAGCCCAGGGAGTATGTTGGATGCTCCAGAATTTCCCAGTCTAGCTCTGCGAGTTTCTGACGAGTCCCCAAAGCAGTATGTGGCCTGCCATTACAATGAAGCAGTGTGATGTCCTTCCTATTAAACATTGCCGGCCTTTTTTCTTGGAGTGCTGTTTTTAAATTATCCAATTGCTTGTATTCCTATGTGAATACCGTAGAATTTTACCCCCCTCACACGTATGAGATACAATCACAATAAAATTTACAAACTAGAATTTACAAACAAGAGTTTATATTTCCGTTATTTGAGCTCTCGTAGTGAATATAAAATTAGATCTTTTCCTTTTCAATGTAAATGGATTTAGAAACATAACGGCTCTGATTGGAAAGGAAATAAACCACCCGATATTGCAAGAACACTTATTCCGTTCAAATAAAGAAAGTTATCCTATATTATCCAATTAATTGGTTCCGATTACAAAAAAAAACTCAAGAAGTCGGGAAATGAAATAACACCACTCTTTCCGCTTACGTCTCTTTTTAGTAGCTAAAGGAAAAAGGAACACACGCACGCACCAAATGAATCTCTCTGGTGGCACAACGAGATGTCTAACGTCATTTTACCGAGGGACATCTAATTGAAAAAGGAATCAAGTTTTCTTTCATTTTGATTTGGTAGAGTTTCAATGTTTGCAGTTATCTACGTTCAGCAACTGTTTTTCTTTTAATTTATCCTCTTTTTCTGCTGTTATTCCAAACAACCACCGTATAAATGAGTTCAAATTGATTGTGTCAAGTTCCTAATGGAAATCGAATACTGTATTTAATCTTAATTAAATTAAAGAAAAAAGGCAAACGAAATCCCCTAGCGCTAGCAATCAAATACACACTTAGTTGATAGCAGTTAAAGTTGATGCGAAATTATTTAGTTCGAGTTTTACCGCGGATCCAGGTGCGACACTGTGATTACTTATCTATTGATATTATTATTAATTGTCGAAACACGTATACAGAGTGCGAACATTGGTGTGGGAGCTTTTATTTATTAATTCTCTACTGATGATGACAACGTTGTTGTAGCAATATGTATACGGAATATGAATATTTATGATAGAGCCTCTAATTAATGAACGAAATTGCAAACTATAAGTCCATAGAGAATTGTTCGTTAATAGCACAAGTTTACCTGACGAGAGGTGAATTCTCCGAAACGCGTAGTAAACAGGGTCTTATTAATTGAATGATTCCTTTAACGTTTACTTAATGGCAATTCGCCAAGTTTTCAAAGCGTTTCTTATTTTAGGGAGATAGCACATTCGTATGTTTGAACGAAAGTGGAAGGTACTGCTTTTTCATTTTAAGCTTTATTAACTCTTAACGGATTTATAGACACGCTATAACGTTTTGTTTTAATTTGGTACAATCTTTCATTTCGTTAATACACTGTCTACTTTAACATCGCTGAATATATGTAGCTGCGTTTGTATAGTGTCCATTATTTGCATAGATTTCACTAATGACAGTAGAGAATTTTATTATTTTTGAAGCGCTTCCTTTAGTCCATTATTATGAATAATTTCTAAGTCTGCTGCATGGCAGTTTCTTCGTTGGGATCAATTTGTGAAACTACAGACTTAACTTGGAAGTAATGAAAGTAATAAAACTGTACCATGGTATCTACATTCTCCAGAGTGTAAGAATTGGTTGTGAATATTCAGGGATGAAGTCATATTGCTTGTGAAATTCGCGAATACGTTTTAGAGATTTGAGAAGCACTGCTTTTGTATACGCTATTAAACCGTGTACCTATAGATAACACATTCGAATAGTTTGTACCACAAGTTTTAAAGCATGGATTTTACATATAATATGAAACAAGCTACCGCAATCTTATTTAACTCTCTGCTTGGCACATATTCGGACTTTCAGATTGCTGCTTCATGGGGTCTGGCCAGACCCATTTATATTTTCACGTATTTATATACCATGCAGGTATATATTTTCGTTTTTTACTGTTCTTTGTAGTTTTCGCATATGTTTAACTACTGCTCATGAAAAAGTATTTTTAAAAAAAATTTTTAACGGGATTTTATGATGAAATACTACACGAATTCTACGAATGATTATCATTCATGCAACTAAAATAAATATGATCTACTTTGTAGTGTTGGTATACTGGGTCTGAACATTTTGCACAAAAGAAACGAGTTTTACGACGTGTCTTATCACTTCCCTGTAAAGAAAGTTTACAACTTCTCTCCTATTAGAGTGTATTAGGGCCGCTTTCCTTTTCATACCCTTGTACTGGAATCTGAAATGGAACAACGAAACGAAAACTAATGAAATTAGATAAAGTGCATTATGTTTTCATGAAAACGCACGAAACCGAAACGATTTAATCGCTGAACAAATAGTAAATTGCTTGACAAAGTAAAAGTTGTTCATTTGATTTTCAATGTTTGGGGGAACTAATGATTTAGAAGAAATGTGAAGAAGAAATTCCGTCTTGCATGAGATTTGTCGAATCCATCGACTTCTTTGCAAATGTGAAATGCCGCCACTGCCATCATATCTAGCATGTTACAGAAAAAAGCAAGTCAATTGCTTTGTTGAGAGTTTCGATGTGAAATGAGTAACCATTTGATCCATGCAATCAACGCCGCTTTTATTCACGTTGTAAAACAAAATTGCTTCTTGCTTTATTGCTTCGCCCTCACAATGTTTTGTGTGATATATGGTGGCAAGTAACTTTACGGTCTTATTCTTTTGTGGCACGTAGCTGCATATTGAAACAAAGTTTTCATGAAATCCAAAATGAAACGAACTTCTTTTCCTTCTCTTCGTTGTTGATTTTCAACATGCATTTCTTCCTCTTCTTCGTCATTGCAGTAGAACTGAATTGACCGTCTGACCAGCTGCAACGAATTTTCTATACACTGTGTTATTATATAAAAAAAACAATTGGCATGCTCTTCGCATTACTTTTCACTTGACGGCACTTTTTGTGTCTTAGCAAGGTCAAACTCTTCCACTGACTTAAGTATTGTTTAGTTTCTGGATTATAAGCGTAAATAGAGCTCTCGTCACCTGTAATGACAAATGATAAAACATTACAAATTTCGCTGCAATAGGGTGCAAGCCTAATTCTTTAGCCATAAGTCAGTGACGTGTACCATATTCAATTCCAACTTTATCGTAGCTGTCAAGAATAATCCAACGGCGGTCTTCATGAATGAGCCGTTGAACTATTGGCGTGGCAGACTTCGAATGTTTTCCTATTCTTTTGTCGTCATGGAAATTCTGCCTGTCTTAAAACGCGCAAACCACTGAAAAGTTTGTGTTCGCCTCATTGATTGTTCACTGATTGTCGAATCATTCCAAATGTTTCAGTAGCCGTTTTTCAAGCTTTAAATTTAATGTACGCGCGTTGCTCATGTTTTTCATCCATTACAATGATCACGACAGGATACAATTACCAGTTTACGCAATCGCACATAGCTCAGCAAAAAATACTCTAATCATATTCAAATTTGTCACACACACTCCGTAGAAATATACCTCCCACAATTTATCAGCGCGCGTCGGTTTATCTTGGATTCTCGTGGTACAACGCCAGTCCGGGGACATCTGTATCACACCTCGTATTGTCTAATTTCCAGAATTCTCATTAATTCATGTCTCGTTAGCATAGAAAGTTGATAATATGCGCATTGTGTTGTATAATTTACATGGGCGATCACACACACATACTAGTTGGGCAATAACCTTATATATATATATATATATATATATATATATATATATATATATAGGTATTTATTAAATATAGTTATATTAACTCGAATATTTGTACCGATATTGAACATCACGTGCGCATTACTAATCCCCGATCAATAATTATACTCGGCCAAATTCATCGACATCCATTTCACTTTCAAAGCGGTCTTCGTATAACAACGGAAATGGCGGAGTTTAATTCCGACTTCATGAACATGTAGAGAAAGTTATACGCACGTCGCATTTTGTGTTAAGTACTTCTTGTAAGTTGGAGTACGAAGTTTCTACGTTCATAGTTGCGAACGAGGAAAATGGATCATTTCTAACAATCTCGGTGCTCAATATGTTAAAGAAAATTATAATTAAGTTTGAATATATTTAAAAGATGGCTATTTCTTATAAAATTTATTACTCTCATAAATCGTTCGTAAAGCGGACATAAGTTTTTATAAAAAGATGCATTTACTTAAAATAACCTTTCCTTGCAGTTCGTTCTTTTTCGTTTTCTTAAAGTAAGAAATGTTGTTCGTAAAAATACAAGTGATTCATCCCCTTTAAGGATTAGTTAGCATCATTTGAAAAATTGCTGTTTTGTAATTTTGATGAAAGTAAATACTGAAGGAGAAAACCGGTAAAATTACAGCAATAAAAGAATTTGAAATAAATTTAATGTTTGTCGACAAAAGCAATGATAAGAATGCGTTTTGAATAATTTCAAAACAATTCAGTCTACCTGTATTTGTGGGCAAACACAATAATTAATAAGTCTATCGATAAATAAAAAATATACCAAAAAAACAGTGAACATCATTGCCGCGCATTTAACGTAAGAATCAGCGAACTGGCCGAATTAGAGATACGTGATTTGTTCAAAAGGAAAGGTGAATTTTGAATTTTTTTGAAAAGTTTTTATTTATTCATCAATATCCATTTTGTCCCCTTCAAAGTAATCCCCCTCAGATATAATGCACTTATGTCAGCGCTTCTTCCAATCCTCGAAGCAGTTCTGAAATGCGCTTTTCGGTATGACCGTCAGCTCGTTCTTCGATTCTGACTTTATCTCATCAATTGTGGAAAAACGCTTTCCTTTCATTGGTCTCTTTAGTTTTGGGGATAGGAAAAAGTCGCAGAGAGCCAAATCTGGTGAATAAGGTGGTTGAGGCATGATTAGGGTGTTGTTTTTTGCCAAAAAATCACGAACAAGCATTGATGTGTGAGCTGGTGCATTATCGTGATGCAGAATCCATGACATTTTTTCCACAATTTCGATCGCTTGAGCCGTATTGCTTCACGCAAACGTTGCATAACTTCCTTGTAGTATTCCTTATTAACCGTACGACCTGTTGGCAAGAAAGCATGATGCACCATGCCATTGTAATCGAAGAAAATAGTGAGCAAAACCTTCACATTTCATCGAACTCGGCGTGCATTTTCTCGGCCTTCCGTAAAGCGCTTGCACCACTTATGAACACATTTTTGAGACAAAGTGGACTCGCCGAATGCCGCAATCAACATTTCAAGTGCCTTGGAGTACTTTATTCCATTTTTAACGCAAAATTTAATACATATTCTTTGATCCATTTTTTTCAAAAGTCAAAAATTGAAGAACACACACAAACCTGACTAAGCTTTTCAGATGTCAACAACAAACTGCTAATCCAAATTGACTGATAATGCCAACATATAACTAACATATGTGTACCAACATAACAAAAAAAATTTCTGTAATCGAATGTACACGGCGCGCGAAAATTCAAAATTCACCTTTCCTTCACCACGTATATAGTGTTTTTAGTATTTTAAAGCCACGCGTCCCTATCATTGTCGATAAACACTTGATTGATTTAAAATTACTTACAATTTTCAGTAGCAGTAACGCAAGAAGTCTTAATATGCACGAGATGTTGATAGCATAGTTATCTAAAGGGCATTTAAAAGACTAAACACGTCATACATCCTTCGTTCGGTCAGTTCACTGGTTCTTGCGTTAGATGTCACGACAGTGGTGTTCACTGTGTTTTGGTATATTTTTAAGATCTTCAGACCTATTAATTATTGTGTCTGTCGGCAAAACAGGTACATAAAAAAGTGTTGGCATTACACGAAACGCGTCTGAGCTATTGCAGCTGTTGCAATTGCGGACCTGTGACTGATGCAAAAGAACACCTTTGCACAACTTCCCAGACATTTTTCTTTTATAGCGTCACGTAATTTGGAAAATAAGTTGGCATAGTAAGCACCTGCAATTGTGTCCCCCTTCTGCAGAAAATTACTAAAATTACGGCTTCGGCGTCCAAAAATACGAATAATATGACCTTCCCTCCTGAAAGTTGCATCTTGGACTTTCTCGGTGGTGATGAACCCCAATATGTCCACTCCTTACTCTGTATTTTAGTCCAGGACTCATCCATTGTCACGGATCTTGCAAGAAAAATTTCTTCGTCGTGTCTAGAGCGTGTTAAAAGACGACTGCAAATGTCTTCGAGTTTCTTTGATTGCATCTGTTAACATTCGTGGTACCCATCTCGCGGACAATTTCTTCATGTTTAACTCGGCAGTAATTATATTATATACCACATAATATGAGACCAGTATCTTCAACTAATTGTCTAGAATCACACATAGATCTTGCAGCTCGAGATCATGAACCTTCTTAGCATTTTCTTGGGTAGTAACGGTTATGGGCGTTCCACTTACATGTTCGTCTGTACACGACAGTCTACCACATTTAAACTCACACCACCTTTTAACTATCTCATATGATAATGCAGATTCCCCTAATGTATTCATCAAATCTTGATGAATTTTAGTTGGAGTCATCTTTTTTAAACGCAAGTATTTAATCACTGCTTGTTGCTCGACACGATCCATTTTGATACTGATCTGTGACTCTCTCGACCTCGAGCGTCTACTGTAGGCACACTTTAACAGGTTTTGACTTGTAAATTTGTAGCGTTAGTCTATACATAGCATGTTATATACGTTTATCTTTCCAGGAGAATACGGTAATATGTATTTAAAATATATTATTTATCATTACTTAGACCTGCGCTAATTTCATGACCAGACACTGTATGTTGATTCTAACAAGTGGCAAGTGAAAGGTATCTCGTTGGAGCGACCTCAAATTAGGAATTCTAAAGTTAAGAGATTGAAATAAACCTAAACAATCTACAATATTATGAAAAATTTAGTATAAGTAGGTGGTGCCTAAAACTATTTTCCGAATTATAGAGATATCAGATCAAATCTAGATAACAGTAACGCATATTCGAAGTTGCGTGGTTCAAGTTTATACCATAAGAACTTAACAAACCTTCTCTGAAGAATCTCAGTCCAACGCTTTTGAATAAGGTTATAAGGAGACCGGATTAAAGAAGCATATTCCAGCCGTGATCATATTAAGTTAAAGTCTAGGCATTTCAAAGTACTTAGGTTTGTGAAGGACTTACAGTTTCGGGTAGTAAAACCAAAGATCATTATTTTCTATAAATAAATTGTTTGTTTTACATAAAGCTGCCATAATAATATACCATTACTTACTTTGTATTTTCTGAGTCGATGTAATAAACTGCAATATTTCAAGATACAGAAACAAATATGCACAAACATATAGAAAGCTTCACAACTGTAGAATAGGTTCAAAGTTAATTAAAAAATAATAATTTCACCTCCATTTAACAATCAATTGCACGTATATTTATAATATTTGACAGCTATTTGACAATAGTAGACATGTAATACAATAATGAAGTAAAAAGAATCACCTTACAAATACAAGAGAAACAAATAAAAAGTCTACGAATCTTACAAATTTACTGTATTCGTTTATGGCAGCATCTATCCTTGTACACATATCAGAATAGTGTAATTGTCGCCTGCGTACAGGCTGATATGAAGACAATAACAAATAATACTGTTACTCTTGACAGAGGTTATTACACCACCTGTACAATAAACTTGCACGGCGCCACCGTTGTATCATGGCGGATTAGAAATTTGGAACAACTTTTCGTGAGCAGAGAGGCAGTGTTCGACAATAAAAAACCTATCAGGGGCGGCATTTCGTTGATCTTTCCCCACTTCGGTGACTGGAATTTCGGACCGCAACACGGATTTGCACGAATTATGAGATGGAACTTGGAAAAAGCGCCCCAACGTTTACCTAACGGCGACGTTGAAGTAATTCTCTCGCTAACGGATGACGATTTTACGAGATCCATGTGGAATTATCCTTTTCGACTAATGTACCGTATAACTTTGTTAGAAAGAGAATTACATTTCAACGTAACGGTTCATAATCTCGGCAACGAATTGCCGTTTACTTTTAATATGGTTCTGTGTACATACTTTAAAGTACCCAACATTGAAAAATGTGAAATAACTGGTCTGCAAGGTAGTACTTTAATAGATAAAACCAAAGAGACCGAGCCTTGCAAAACCGAAACCGATAGCGTTACTGTGAAAGGTCTGGTGGAAAATTTGTATCGGGATAGTCCAAACGAGCACGAAGTTAAGCATACTATTGATAATAAAACTGTGCAAATTGTGAAAACAAATCTTGTTGATACAATTATATGGAATCCATGGAGTGCACAAGCACGAGAATTGAAAGATCTAGGCGATAATGAGTATAAGAAAATGATATGCTTTCAATCTGGAAACATTGTAGAACCCGTAAAGCTACTGGCAAAACGATCGCTTGAAGTTGGCGGGGCGTTTAAGGTGATAAAGCAATTTAATGAAAAATATATTAATCTATATTAACCAGAATTATTTAGCTGCATAATTTTATTTTACATTTTTAATAAAATTATTTTTATTTTTTGTTAACGACGTTTGTCTTTTGAGTAGTTCTAATTTTTTTAATTCCCTGCTAAAAGGAAAATTATTATAACCGGTCTCAATCATCAATTTTTCGTTAGACATTTTTGTAAACAAAAATTTGATCGCTCCTCTTCATTTTTGCATTTAATCCGTGACTATTTTTAAAGACTTGATGAAAATACAACTTTGGAGCTCCGTCAAGCTCAAATAAATATTTTGTGTTAATCGTCATTTTTGTAAAACGAAAAACGCTTGCTTGGATACTATTTTCTACTTTTTAGTGTTTTGTTTCTCATCCCAAGAGACAGCAATAAATTCAGTCTTTGTCGTTACTTAAAGACTAGTATATCGCATTAGTAGAAGGTCAGAGGCAATTTTATTTTTATTTGACAACATATCAATTGACATTAAGTTCGAAAGGTTTTGTCACTCAAACTTTCTCCTCGGCTTCGTTTGGTGCAACGTATACTTCAACATACAAATCAAGCCCAATTTCTCGAATAACTCGACGAATGCTGCCATTCAGTTCATTGTCAAATTATTAAATTAAAATCGTTAAGAACAAAAAATCAGATAATTTTGATGGAGCCTGTGGTTGATTAACTTAATCACTTAAGATTGGTATGTAACCCCTTTTCACATTAGTATATAATTAAACAGTGTCGCACCTGGAAACTATGGCAGAAACCAGCACGAAACAAATTCCGTACACGATCTGTACCGTCGAAAGCCAAAACGCACACTGTGTGTGTTTCTGCACTCTCTCAAGTCTAATGTCGTGGCTTTAACTCGATCAACGCCTCTTTTTGTCGCCACTAATCTCGATGGGGCTCCACTGCCTAACTGTGTAGTATATAATACAAACTTTTATGAGAAGAAGAGCGCAGGCATGTAAGCTTTATCCAACTTTGCATAACTTTGACGCGCGTTCTTTTGTATACGGCGCAAAATATGTTGTAATTGACACTTTGATCTTCTATTTTCAATTTTGTATAAAATTCGAATGATTCAAATGATTCTAACACTTACGAAATTAAACTAGCGTCATCTATTGTGATTTTCCTTATAATTCAATATACGAGGGCAGTTCAAATTTGACCTGAATTTTAGTTTTTCTGAACATAATTGAGATACTGCAAAGCGAAGTAAGCGTGTTAGTTAACACAATAAACAACTGCAACTTGATTATGTCAATACTGTCAGTTGTATTAATAATGTCGTGCAATAATATGTTAAATTCTATTGCACAATGTATAATTATGGAATTTCTTTCCAGTCAAAGTGTTAACGTGATTGATATTTATCCGAGGCTTCACAAACTGCTTGCGGAAGAGCGTTTATCATTCATAACAGTCTATGAGTGGTATACATCCTTACAGGTTTGTTGTGAACGCATGCCGTCCATCTAGCATTTGATGTGAATCTTGGGAACATTCAAAAAGTTGATTAGCTATTCCGGAGCAATATGCGAATATCTGTAAATTGCTAAGATTGTAAACACTAGTGTTGGTAGTGTTTACACTATTGTCCACGATAAGCTTAAATTTAAAAGTTAGCGCCAAGTAGGTTCCAAAATAACTCTCCGCTGAACAACAACAGAAACGACTTTAGGTTTGCAAAGACCTACAACTTCGCTCTACGAGTATGAGGTGGTCACTTTTGTCACGTATCATAACAAATGACGGGACCTGGGTACAGCATTATATCCCAGAAAGCAAAAATGTTAGAATGGAGTGGGGTGACTCAAGCTCACTTTAGCCCCATAAAACTCAAAAAAAAATCATTGGCTGGCAAAGCAATGGTGACGGTACAGGCTGATATGAAGACAATAACAAATAATACTGTTACTCTTGACAGAGGTTATTACACCACCTGTACAATAAACTTTCACGGCGCCGCCGTTGTATCATGGCGAATTAGAAATTTGGAACAACTTTTCGTGAGCAGAGAGGCAGTGTTCGACAATAAAAAACCTATCAGGGGCGGCATTTCGTTGATCTTTCCCCACTTCGGTGACTGGAATTTCGGACCGCAACACGGATTTGCACGAATTATGAGATGGAACTTGGAAAAAGCGCCCCAACGTTTACCTAACGGCGACGTTGAAGTAATTCTCTCGCTAACGGATGACGATTTTACGAGATCCATGTGGAATTATCCTTTTCGACTAATGTACCGTATAACTTTGTTAGAAAGAGAATTACATTTCAACGTAACGGTTCATAATCTCGGTAACGAATTGCCGTTTACTTTTAATATGGTTCTGTGTACATACTTTAAAGTACCCAACATTGAAAAATGTGAAATAACTGGTCTGCAAGGTAGTACTTTAATAGATAAAACCAAAGAGACGGAGCCTTGCAAAACCGACACCGATAGCATTACTGTGAAAGGTCTGGTGGAAAATTTGTATCGGGATAGTCCAAACGAGCACGAAGTTAAGCATACTATTGATAATAAAACTGTGCAAATTGTGAAAACAAATCTTGCTGATACAATTATATGGAATCCATGGAGTGCACAAGCACGAGAATTGAAAGATCTAGGCGATAATGAGTATAAGAAAATGATATGCTTTCAATCTGGAAACATTGTAGAACCCGTAAAGCTACTGGCAAAACGATCGCTTGAAGTTGGCGGGGCGTTTAAGGTGATAAAGCAATTTAATGAAAAATATATTAATCTATATTAACCAGAATTATTTAGCTCCATAATTTTATTTTACATTTTTAATAAAATTATTTTTATTTTTTGTTAACGACGTTTGTCTTTTGAGTAGTTCTAATTTTTTTAATTCCCTGCTAAAAGGAAAATTATTATAACCGGTCTCAATCATCATGTTTTCGTTAGACATTTTTGTAAACAAAAATTTGATCGCTCCTCTTCATTTTTTCATTTAATCCGTGACTATTTTTAAAGACTTGATAAAAATACAACTTTGGAGCTCCGTCAAACTCAAATAAATAATTTGCGTTAATCGTCATTTTGTACAACGGAAAACGCCTGCTTGGATACTATTACGAACTTTTTGTGTTTTGTTCCTCATCACAAAAGACAACAACAAGTCTTTGTCGTTGCGTAAAGACCCCCGTAACATAAAGCATGTTTCATTAAGTATATCGCATTAGTAGAAGGTCAGAATCAATTTTATTTTTATTTGACAACATATCAATTGGCATTAAGTTCGAAAGGTTTTGTCACTCAAACTTTCTCTTTGGCTTCGTTTGGTGCAACGTATACTTCAACACACAAATCGAGCTCAATTTCTCGAATAACGCGACGAATGCTGCCATTCAGTTCATTATCAAATTATTAAATTAACTTCGTTAAGAACAAAAAATTAGGTAATTTTGATGGGGCCTGTGGTTGATTAACTTAAGGTTGATATATAACCCCTTTCCACGTTAATTTTTGTATTCCGTATACGTGTTTCGGCAACTAAGTTGTCATCATCAGCAAACAATTAAACAGTGTCGCACCTGGAAACTACGGCAGAAACCAGCACGAAACAAATTCCATACACGATCTGTACCATCGAAAGCCAAACACACAGTGTGCGCTTTGGTTTTCGACGCTTCTGCACTCTCTCCAGTCGTATGTCTTGGCTTCAACTCGATCAATGCCTCTTTTCGTCCACTCCCTAACTGTGTAGTGTGTAACACAAACTTTTATAAGAAGAAGAGGCATGTAGTTTTTATTCAACTTCGCATAACTATGACGCGCATTCTTTTCTTTATGGTGCAAAATATGCTGTAAATGGACACTTTGATCTTGTATTTTCAATTTTATATAAAATTCAAATGATTCTAACACTTACGAAATTAAACTAGCGTCATCTATTGTGATTTTCCTTATAATTCAATATAGGAGGGCAATTCAAATTTGACCTGAATTTTAGTTTTCCTGAACATAAAGGGACACTGCAAAGTAGGCATGTTAGTTAACACAATAAACAACTGCAACTTGGTTATGTCAATGCTGTCAGTTGTATTAACAATGTCCTGCAACAATGTGTTAAATTCTGTTGCACAATGTATAATTATAAAATTTCTTCTTCAGAGACTTCACAAACAGCTTAAGGAAGAGCGTTTATCATTCATAACAGTCTATAAGTGGTGTGGTTAGGTTTAGAAAGACCTACAACTTCGCTATGAGTATAAGGTGATGATTTTTTGTCACGTATTATAACAATTGACGGGACCTGGGTATACTATTATATCTCAGAAAGCAAAAATGTTACAATGAAGTGGCGTGATTCAAGCTCACTTCAGCCCAAAAAACTCAAAAAAAAAATCTTCGGCTAGCAAAGTGATGGTGACGATATTCTGGAACATTATTGGTCCAATTTTTATTGATTTCCTCGAACAAAAAAAAACGATTAATTCAGATTATTACAGTGAGCTTCTTGGAAAAGTTAAGCTGTCCATAGGAACAGAAAGACGCAGTTACTTAAGCAAGAGCGTTATTCTTCAAGGCGATAACGCTCGCCCACATACAACCCGTCTAACCAATAATACATTGGCTAAATTGAGTTTCTAAATACTGCCCTAACCCCAACTGCATTTAGCCCCGAATAACTATCACTTTTTAAGGCACTCAAAAAGCTCTTGGGAGGCAAGCGATTTTTCTCTAATGAAGAAGTGAAGGATGCGATGCAAAATTGACTACGTCGTCAACCGAAATGATTTTTTTTCGACGGGAATGCAGAAGTTACCGAAGCGATGGGACAAGTGTATTTTAAAAGGAGTCTGTTAGTTATAAAAATGATGTATATATAATATTAATTTGTAGTTTTTTATCGACTAGAAGAAAATAAAGTTCTGGTGGAATTGGAATTTCCTTCGTATTAATATCGATTAGAAAAGCAATGTGGCATTAATTTTGTAAATACGAGAGTGGTCTGAAAAGTTTCCGACCCAACAAAAATACAAGAAAATTCTTCTTAAAATTTATATTTATTTTTCTACATAGTCTCCTTGTAACTCTACACACTTCTCCCAGCGATGCTCCCATCTGTTTAACCCGTTGAAATAGTACTCGGCGTTTTTCTCTGCAAAATAATTGTTCACAAAGGTGATTGCCTCCTCATTTGACGAAAATCTCTGTCTTCCGAGCGCAATTTTTAGATGAGGAAACAAATAGATGGCGCTTGGGGCTAGATCTGGTGAGTAAGGCGGATGATCAAGCAGTTCAAACCGTAATTCGTGGATTTTCGCCATGGTGTGAGACTGCACGTTGTCTTGGTGAGACAGGATTTCCTTTTTCTGCAAATGTGGCCGTTTTTCCACAATTTCTGCCTTCAGCTTGTCAAGTAATGATGCGTAGTATACTCCTGTAATAGTTTTTCCTTTTTGAAGATAATCGATTAAGATAATACCATGAATATCCCAAAAAACAGTCGCCATCATTTTCCCAGCCGAGGAAACAGTTTTTGCTTGTTTTGGTACCAATTCCCCTTTTGCGGTCCACTGTTTCGACTGTATTTTTGCTTCGGGCGTATAATGGTGTATCCAAGTTTCATCTGCAGTAGTTAATCGGCGCTAAAACTCGGATTTATTGCGTCTAAACTGCGCCAACAGAGCGTTGGAAATGTTCATTCGAACACGTTTTTCGTCTAATGTTAGCAAACGCGGCATCCAACGCACGAGCAACTTTCCCATGCCTAAATCTTGATTTAACATGTAACAAACACGTTCTTTGGATATATTCATAACCTTTGCTATCTCTCTCACTCTAATTCGATGGTCGTCTAGCACCAATTGGTGAACTTTAGCGATGTTATCGTCAGTAGTTGCACTTTTTGGATGTCCCGAACGTACATCGTCTCCCAGACTTTTACACCCACGTTTAAATTTATCTGCCCAAAATTTCACTGTGGTAAATGATGGTGCAGAGTCCCCATACACAGAGTCCAACTCATCTTTGATTTGTGTAGGTGTATTGTCTTTCGAAAACGAATATTTAATGACAGCTCGATACTCGACACTCACATCGACTCACTCAAACGACTGTCAAATAACAACAGGGCGTTCAAAATGGCTGAAACTTTGGTGAGTGCCTGACAATAGATACATAACTACACTCCCTAGCTTTTATTGATGAGTACTGTCATCTTCACGTTGAGATCGGAAACTTTTCAGACGACCCTCGTAATATACGTTTAAAATGTTTATATTCCCATTTTCGATTTACACATAAAATCTAATAAAGTATTATGCGTTTATTCATCATTTCTTAATTAAATTATTCAAAGAGTCAATAATATCCAACGTCAACCGAAGTGCTAACGTCTTTGTGTAGGCGTCAGTAAAATGGGTCGCTGTAAAATTATAATGTAAGCGCCCGGGCTAATATTTATATTAAGCATTCACGATATTATAAAATTACGCCCTGTTTCTTATGTCAAGTGTCTAATAAATTAAACAAAAAGACTTGACAATGTCGACAGGGTTAGTCTGCGTGTACGATTCTATTAGGGGTCTTCGCTCCCTTTCGTGAAAACGAACAAAACATGTCGATACATCACAGACAAAACTAACTCTAATAGTCTAATAAAATATTTAACACGATATGAGGAGAAAAACAGTAGTTATTGGAGAAATATAAATGAAAAAGACTTCATCGTCATTCTTTTATTGTGAAGTAAAAGTATTTTGACGGAGTAATGGAATAGACTAATAAAAGAGTAAAATCTACATAAAATTTTAAGCACATAAATAAATCATTTTTTCCTAAGTTAAAATTCAGTAACGAAGTTCAGTATTTCAGCTATCAAAAACAATATTTATTTTATACTAAAACTTATAATTGCTACAGAATTTTTTTACAACATTTACTTATTAATACTTGAAATAAAATATTACTTATAAAGTATTTTTGTTATTTTCCCATTGATTTTGATCTTTCATATCTCGATTATAGTTTGAATTAATTAATTTCATATTTTAAATAAATAAAACAACTAAGTCAAAACAAACCTCTTAATTTATTCAGAATCAAAGATATTAATATTAGTATACGAGGGTGGTCCCAGAAGTACCCGACCCAACAAAGAAAACGCAAAAATTTTGGAAAGAAATATATTTATTTTTCAACATAATCTCCTTTCAGCTCTATACACCCAGCGATGTTCAATAAGTTCGACACCTTTTTTAAAATAAGAACTGCCTTGGTCCTCAAAATAGCCATTAACTGCCGACATCACTTCTTCATCGTTGAAAAACCTTTGACCACTGTGCCATTTTTTCAAATTTGGGAACAGAAAATATTCCGAGGGGGCTGATTCTGGCGAATAGGGTGCCTAAGGTAGCAATTCAAACTTTAATTCACCAATCTTGGACATTGCAATAACGGATTTGTGAGTTGGTGCATTGTCTTGATGAAACAATACTATCTTCTGAGCCAAATGCGGTCATTTTTGCTTGATTTCTTCTCTCAAACGTTGCAATAAGTTCGCATAATACTCGCCGTTGATAGTTTTTTCTTTTTCAAGATAATCAATGAAAATTATTCCACGCGCATTCTAAAAAACCGATGCCATGGCCTTGCCTGCAGATGAAACGGTCTTCGCCTTCTTTGGAGCCTGTTCTCCCTTTTGAGTGTGAAGTGGTGCACCCATGTTTCATCCATGGTTATGAAACGCGGCAAAAATTCTGCTTTGTTGCTGTGAAACTTCACTAAGCACACAATTGAAACTTCTTCATGACACTGTTTTGCTCGACTGTGAGCAAACGCGGCACCCATCTTGCACACAGCTTTTTCATGTCCAAATTTTCAAATAATATGCGATGTACCGCAGTTTTTGAAATGCCTACTATGTCTGTCAGCTCGCTCACTTTCAGTCGACGATCTTCCAGTACCGCTTTGTGGATTTCCTTCACCATTTCTGGAGTCACCTCATTTGGTCGACCCATCACAGTGGCCGACCAAATGAGGTGCTCGTCTTGGCAGCTCGTATGGCCTCGTTTAAACTCTGCTACCTAATATTTCACTGTTGTAAACGAATGAGCAGACTCACCCAGAGTAGAATCCAGTTCAGCTTTTATATCAGTTGGATTGAGGCCTTTCAAATAAAAGTATTGTATCACGTAGCGATGACCAATTTTCTCCATTTTTAAAAATTCACTGAAAACGTTTACTATTGATGGTTGCCAAACAAATACTAAACAACGTGGCATTTTCAAACTTGAAACATATACTTTATATATTGTATACTTTCTAATACAGTGATATTTTTCAAACTACCGCCATCTCTAGGTCAGACCGGATACTTATGGGACCACCCTCCTAGGATATTGCACTTATGCAATAAATTTAAATTATAAATAATAATAATAATAAATTACAATAAAGTAAATGAATTAATGATTAATTTTTCTTATTTAATTACAAACAATATATGTTTCGAATATAATTATGGGATTGAATGATTAACTAACTCAAAATTGAGTTACACAAACCAATATATCGTATGTGTATGTCTGTTGTATGAATACATGTAGTATCAACCAACAAGTACCCTTCAAAAAACCCACATAATATCCATTACCTGGTATTTAATTAAAATTGTAAAACTTGCCGAAAACTTTATTTAAAATATTTTTAGCTGAACTGCATGGTATCATAAAACAAACACCTATTAAAGATCGAATTCCGAAGATACACTTACCTATGTTTGATGAACTCTCTGTATATTTATTAGTCTAACTCTGAATTTCAAATTGCTGTAATTAAAATTAAATACAGCCTGAATTGACAAGCCCTGGAGATATCGAATCACTTACTTTCTTTTAATACATTCTTGCCGTATACCTCAAAATCAAAAACAATTTTTCAAAATGAAAATTATTATTTTCTGCGATGCCATCGTTAATTAAAATCACAGAAATTAATTAAAAAAACTACTGCTTAGTGGACTAATTGTTAAGGCAGCCATCTAGAAAACGGCAGCTAGAGGTTCGAGTCCTTCGCCAGAGAAGAAGTTTTTAATTAATTTCTGAAATTTTAATTAATGATGGCGTAGCAGAAAATAATAATTTTCATTAATTTTCTATCGTAAAGAACTTAATTATATTATCTGCTTCTGGGTTTCCGGGCTGGAATCGCGTCACTAGTATATCTGCCGACGTTTCGTGCGGTTGTTCAGCCTTGAAGATGTCCCATACAAATGGGTACGAAACGTCGGCAGATATACTAGTGACGCGGTTCCAGCCCGGAAACCCAGAAGCAGATAGCATGGACCACGACCGCGAAAGTCTACGTACCAAACTTAATTATATATTTATACCTAATTATTAACATCAATTCTTCACAAATTTTTATTTAGTTGAAATCGAGAAAATTTCAAAAAGTCTTAAAATCAAAGAAATACAATTAAATTAATTTTAATCAACCCCAAAATATATTGATTGAAAATCATACATATCTTGCATCGCAATATGAAACAAAAACGGGTATTGTCAAAGAGTTATACGCACGGAGATTCTACCGGCACATCTAATACTATATATGAAACAAGCACGCCCTGAATTGGTGCATCCTCCACTCGACAATCCATCTTAACTCATGCACTTTTCTTTGTATCTCTCGCGTTCCATTTTGTATTGAAAATTCCATTAATTTGACATTTTAATGTATTCCATCATCCTAGCACTTCGGAAACTTCAACTACCATAAACTTCGGGATATGTAGATTTCTTCTGTGCGTTCATAACTCTGCTTAAAGATATTGGCATATACAAGATGGTTGTCTTCAATTGATCGAAAGTATTATATACTGTTTTGAGTAATATGTTTCTACAACTATTACTGAGTAACAAATTATATAAACATTTTATTGATTATTGCTATCTTTTTAATATACAATATTCTCTCGAGGATTTATGTAATATCTAATGTTATATTAATAATAAGATAATAGATTGTTAGTGTTATACCAACAAATGTAATTTTCTTGGTCCGTCTCAACAAACTATATTTAATTGGAAAATTTACTTGGAAGGCGTTACAATTTGTACCTATCATCAAAATTGCATATAATGAGTATTACACGTCTTCTAATGGACAAGGTCAGCTTATAAATTGAAAAGCGAGGCGTAATACATTATTGTGAAACTGGAAATTATAAGTTAAGCAAAGTTATACAGAGGTAGTCTAATTCTATATATTGGTATAATTCTAAGTTTTTGTTTTAGTTGAACAAAGTGTCACTTCTTCTTGTGAAGACATTATCTGCAGTTGCTATATATTTAAGATAAATATCATTTTAACGATGAAGACTATATGCTTTTTTAACTAAAATTAAAATGAAAAGTGTATATATGTAAGTATAAATGTACATTTTAAACATTTTATGTACATGATAAACATGACTTTAACAGATTTAGTTATGTGTATGTAGAATTATCACATTTTTCTGCTCACCAGGTTAATAAAAGGACTTAGCGAATATATGTTTGTTGGAACATTCGTAGTTACATACATTCTACAACGGATTCTATCCTGTCGAATCGATACCAAATTGACCAACCTAAATTATACATGACTTCGGTCACTGACAAAATTCTCTATACAATTTATTAAGAAATTTACAGCATAATATAGCTTATGAGATTGTTAATAAAATTAATCAATTCCTCTTATATTGCACTTAATGTCTATTTTATCCTATCGATATCATAATTTTATACATATATATTCTCCTTTAGACCTAACCTTTTTTCCTCTTTAGTTATTATTTATCTTTGGGTTTTCTATTTTGTTAACTATTGTATAATCGATAGTTTGCCAACATTCTGAGTGTGCCATGAGATGATTGCCACAGCTAAAGGATGTGTTACTGAAGCAAATTCAAGCTAAAAAGGTCTAATGAAAGTATGCCCAAAACTTTCGTAACTGAGCTAGAAGCATTTGCAGTTTTACATAACCCACTAATGCAGGTATTACGTCCGGCTGTTGATTTCATTGTTCTTAAATGTTCGGGGTGGCTATGACTTTCATTAGTTCATTTATTATCGAAGAATATCTCATGTCAGTTCATGTTCCTGGAAATAACCTTACAACATTATGCATGACGTCCCTCTTAGTACAAGACGATCAATGTGACTACAACACGATGCCACACTTCCGCGCTGTTGTAGATATATAATAGATTTTCATAATCAAAGTTAAACGAACTGATGAATTTGGAAGGGTTTCAGCAGTTGCTTGATCTTCAGGGTCACCAGACTTATATCACCCAAGATTATTCTTTATGAGGAAGGCTGAAAAATTTAGTCTCTGTAGCATAACTTGTCTCTAGAATTGTGAATAGCGCAGAACCTATTCGTGCTGATCTGGGACGGTTAGTAGAACTACCTCCTCACTTCTAAGATGAGCTAAACTATGTATGCAGCATCTTGGTGGATATTTTGAAGAACTAATTAAATAAAGTGACTTCTTCTTAAATAATTTTCTTTCAGATATTTTTTGCAACCAGAGTTGCCTGCATTAGTAGTGTTATCTAAAACTACAAATAGTTAGAGCTCAGTAACGATAGAGTTTTAGGCATATGTTCATGATAACCCACACTATATTATTGGTTGATGTTAATAATAATGACATACATACCGGGTGTTCCATGAAGAAATTTCAAGTTAAAAATGTCATAACTTGAAATTTCTTCAAGGAACACCCGGTATGTATGTCATTATTATTAGCATCAACCAATAATATAGTGTGGGTTATCATCTTAACACTTCCATTTCATATTAAATTTTATTCCTGTAATAAGCTCAGTCCTTAGATTTCCTATTGTGTTAGGTCTTGTTTTGCGTGAATTCCGCCGAGACATTTTCGTCGCTTTAAAATGCCTGCTGTTTTGATTTATTATATTATTCGTGGCATGTTATATTCATGGCAACAGGAAACTATACCTCGCCAGTTCGGGTGTTTGCTTCAACATGCGAAATTCAGATTTCGTTCATCATACTTTTTATTAAAGAAAAGAATATAAAATATAAAACACCAAACTAATTTTGTGTTTTATATTTAGATTATTATTAAAAAGTTCTCTTTGATGTGCTTTATATGATATTTTATAAGCTTTTATTAAATTAATTTTTTTTTATCTTATTATACAATCGGGTCGACTCATAAAAAAGCTCCGATGTAAATAATTAGTTTCAAAGGGATTAACTTAATATTGTGGAATCCAGTAAAAGATAGCTAAATATTCGTTAATAAAAATTAATGGAGAAGTTTTAAAAATTATCATTTTGTTGTACTTAATACTTGACTAACTACGAGAATTACGAAAAAATTGCGTGGCGCGTTTAAGATTTTACTATTTTTAAGTAGCAAAATGAAGGTACATGCATTATTTGATACTTATGAGAATACAAATGAATTCTATATTTCGTTTCAAGTAATAAGTCGAGATAAATTTTGTTCTATGCCATTTGGAAGATGGAATTAATCATGAAAGGACTGCGAGTATTCATTGTTGTTGAATAGATTCAAGAGAATACGATTATACAATATCAAAGTTAAGACTATTCGCACACGATCGCATGTGTATTGCATATTAACATAAAACATGCATTAATTCTTCTTTTTACGTAAAACTATTCGCAGAAACTTTTAATTTTTACAACTTGGTAAACAGCAATACATTTATTTCAGTATTATAAGACTGTAAAATTGCGTTTGGGTTATTTTATCACGTCCATATGCTTAAAATATCATTTCACTTAATTTTGTTATCTTTAATCTTGAATTTGTTTATATTTCATATCCGATTTGCAATGTTTTACCAGATTTATTCGAACTTTTAATTAATTAACAGATTTAGTATATTTTCTTTTACATGTTTAGTTTAACGTTAGCACTGTATGTATTTCCCACAGTTTACTTTAATGTCCATAGGTTTGCAATTTAATAATATGCTCTTAGGTTGTCAGCGACATTCTAGAACCTTAGCATAGCGTTAAGTGTTTCCAATTTGAGCCAAATCATTCAATCTCACCTCGTGAATAAGTGATGATGTTGGTTAGCAATCAATCTTTATGAATATTTCGTGATTTGTGCCTTTAAACGTTCTGTGAGACTGTGATAGTTTCTTTTGTTTTGGTTTTACCGTTTTATACGAGAAGTTTTTATTAGATTTGATTTACTCTGACCATGAAGTTATGCATCACCACGTATTGAATCATTCATCTGAGATATATTTTGTATTTTTCTGCCTTATTGCTGCTATTCCCTGTTTGTTCTTATTTTTAAGATCTCGTTCTTAGATTTAATGTTGAACGTAATTTTAATTCAACCGCGAAATTATTAGATTTCCTTTTTTACTTGTATGCTAGATATGTTTTGCTCTTACATTCTCTTGGTTGTCTTTGAAGATTGGAGAATTTTAATAAATCAATATTCAAGAGGAATGCAAGACCCACACTGATGTCGAAGGAACCTGTTCTTCGTTTTCTTTATATAGTTTAAGATAACACTGTTCCACTGAGGGTGTGTGTTAAAATTCAATTTGTTTGTATATTTTTAAGATAATACTGTTCTACTGAACTTGTTCTTCGTTTTATTTATGCAGTTGAAGATAATACCATTTCACAGAACCTGATCTTCAAAAACAATCCTGAGGGTTTTTCATTAATTAATATTTAATCGAAACATAGAATAGCTGTTCTAAAATTGTACTAATAAAGTAGCTGCAGCTCCGATTACATTAAGAATTAATTTTGTTAAAGAATAAATAATACACTGCCTATATTTCACACTATATTATATATTAACCGTGACTAGATTAGTCTACAAGGACACTGAAGAATATTAAAAAGGCCGTAACCGGCCAGTTGAAGGCGATTCCAGTATCTCAAGATTCAACATTACTATGAAGAGTGGAAAAACCATTTCTAACGAAATACCTTAATATTACCTTTACAAGGTAATTACATTGAAGGGACAATTCGGTATTGAAATTTCAGTTAAATAAACAGTTATTGAAAAAACAGACTTGTTACTTTATTTGCACACCTTGTACATTGAAATTGTAAGGATAATACTAACAAAATTTCCCCAAGTACTAATTATTATTATATGAGCTAATTCTTGACAAAGCTGCACATAAGGAAGCTGTTATGATTGTTCTTGATTGTTTTTCACAGATAACTAACTTGAAAAGTAATATAAAGGCTGTTTCAAATTTCGCGGTTTTCTTAAAGAATAAATAAAACACATAATTTGCATTCACTTTCAAAAACTTTTATTGGTAATTAAAGTATCAGTTTTGACATTTATAGGCGAAAAATAATATCTGCCAAATGACCTCCTCTTGCAGCTCCACAGACGTCCACTCTTTTGTTAAAATTTTCAATGACATTTTGACATAATTGAGGCTCTATCTCACCAATGACACGAATAATTTCATCTTTCAAAGCAGGAATTTATTGTGGATTGTTTTTATAAACCTGACTTTTCACACAACTCCAAAGAAAAGAGTCTAACGGTGTCAAATCACATGATCTTGGTGATCAATTAACATCACCATTTCTTGAGATTACACGTCCAGGAAATTTTTCTCTCAATAAATCAATTGATTCGTGTGCAAAATGAGGTGTAGCGCCATCCTGTTGAAACCACATATCCTCTAGATCAATATTCACTAATTCAGGCCACAAAAATTCGGTTATCATCGGACGATATCGATCACCATTGACAGTTACAGCTTCACCAGCTACATTTTCAAAGAAGTAAGGTTCAATTACACCACCTAACCATAATGCACACCAAACAGTAACTCGTTTAGGATATATAGGATTCTCATGAATAATTCGTGGATTTTTTCCCACCCCAGATACGGCAATTTTGTTTATTAACATAGCCACCATGTTCAAAATGTGCCTCATCGGAAAACATTATTTTTTGAGAAAAATCAGCTGGTTGTTCATTGATGAAATTGACAAATGGAGGACGTTTTAAATGATCTAATGGCTTCAGTTCCTGTGTTATTTGAACCTTATGTGCCTTCGGAGCTAAATCCTTGTGTAAAATACGCCATGTTGCTGATCCACTAAGTCCAAGTTGTTGTGAACGTCGTCTAATGAACATTACAGGACCTTCAGCAACACTTTCACGAACCAAACCAATATCTTCTTGTGAACGACCACTATGATTGCATTTTTCACTTTTTTTTTGATCTTCCACGGAACCGGTCTCTTGAAATTTTTTGATAATTCAACCAATAGTGCTTTCAGATGGACGATTATATAAGCCATAAAATTCGCATAATTTTCTAAAAATTCTTTTCACAGAACGCTGATTTTCATAAAATAATACAACTTGAACGCGTTGTTGTACCGTGTACGAAGACATTTTTATAAATGTCATACATCACACTTTTTAAACGCCCACATACCCAGACAAATTCAGTGCGCCATCTATATTTTATTTATTCTTAAAGAAACCGCGAAATTTTAAACACTCTTTACATATAAGAAAGCATATTACAACTTAAGTCATTTAAATGGTTTGAATTATTAAAACTTCTAAATATTAACAAAATGCAAATGTTGCCGAATAACTTCGTACTTTATTATAGCTCATTCCATTAATTTCTCCCTGACGAACTCAAAAACGAATTTTCTTTCATTAGCGATTAACATAAAAGTTATCTACTCTATTTTAAAAATAGAATTTGTTTATTTTGACATAACATTTTAATTCACAAATAGGAGTAAGAAGTTACAAACTAAAAAAATAATAGGTCAGGTTCCGAAAAAACTTTCTAACAACCTTCAATTTTTTAATAACATACAGATTTGTATAACAAGATATCGCATAAAATGACACTTTGTGCCAGTTTCTTTCTCCTCTTATCCGTTTGCTTTTTATCTCCTGAAAATTTCTCTTAAAGTTTTGGGAACCGAAACTCAGTAGGCGACAGAAAAAAGGTATATCCAGGCGACAATTTATTCTTGGAGGGTGATTTTTTTGTTCACATTGAACTGTAGCTAAAAATGTATTATAGATGCATGAAATTCAGAGGAAAATTTAACACGACTCTTACAAAAAATTATGAGAATTATAAAAAATTATACGTAAGAAATAAAAGCTTAATCGTAAAACAAGTTTTATTGAAACAAACGCTATTTATTAGAATAGCGCTTGTACGCAGTATGTCTCAAAGAAAACTTTTTTAAAACAGTAATTCTTAGTGGCGCCATCTATTTAAAAAAATATGTGTCGGTAAGGCAGATCTTTCGCCAATGTTACGTCAAAATATCATGACATTTGCATCATTAGGAGCAGAGAAATTGTACATAAAGTAACAGTGTGTATCATGGGATCGTGTAACAGGAGTCGAAGATCATAAACATCTAGAAGAAGATGTGTGTACGATGGTAGCACAGTACGTAAAGGGTCTATCGGAAAAGATCAGGAGAATATGCAATGAAGAAACATTACCTCCCTCTCTCGTACAACACACGAATATATTTGAACGACTGAAAGACAACGTGTCTATCTCGCATGTCGTTCCCAGAGTGTGTGCAGGCAGACACTTGCTATCTTGGTGCTTTGTCAAATTCAAACATTCAGGATAAGACTAATGACTATAAGATGAGAACAGCTATAAAAAGCATAACCGTAAACAGGTCGATTCTAACAAAAACGAAGCCTGACAACGAGAATCAAAAAGCGAAAAATTGTTTTTATAGAATAACATATGAATGTGGACGACTTTATTTATGACAGACAAGCAGAGTCCTCAAGCTTAGAATCAATGAATACCAAAAAATGAATTGACAAGGAGAAAAAGATAAATTTTGTCTGGCTCAACATGCTTGAGAAGGACATAGGATTGCCAAGGAGAAAAAGATAAACTGTGTGTGGCTCAACATGCTTGAGAAGAAGAACATAGGATTGCATGAAAGCTACAATCCTGACAAAAGACGAATATGACATTAAACGAAAGGTGATAGAAAAAAGCATAACCACAAACAGGTCGATTCTAACTAAAACAAAGCCTGACAACGACAATCAAAGAGCAAAAAATTGTTTTTAAAGAACAACACATGAATGTGGACGAATGAGAGACAAGCAGACCCCTCAAGCTTAGGACCAATGAACACAAAAAAAATGAATCGACAAGGAGAAAAAGATAAACTGTGTGTGGCTCAACATGCTTGAGAAGAAGGACATAGGATTGCATGAAAGCTACAATCCTAACAAAAGACGAATATGACATTAAGCGAAAGGTGATAGAAAAAAGCATAACCACAAACAGATCGATTCTAACTAAAACAAAGCCTGACAACGAGAATCAAAGAGCAAAAAATTGTTTTTAAAGAACAACATACATATGAATGTGCAGGACTATATATGTATATGAGAGACAAGCAAATCCCTCAAGCTTAGTACCAATGAACACAAAAAAAATGAATCGACAAAGAGAAAAAGATAATTTGTGTCTGGCTCAACATGCTTGAGAAGAAGGACATGGGATTGCATGAAAGCTACAATCCTGACAAAAGAAGAATATGACACTAAACGAAAGGTGATAGGAAAAAAGCATAACCACAAACAGGTCGATTCTAACTGAAACAAAGCGTGACAATGAGAATCAAAGAGCAAAAGATTGTTTTTATAGAACAACACATGAATGTGGAAGACTATAGGTATGAGAGACAAGCAGATCTCTCAAGCTTAGAACCAATGAACAGAAAAATGATTCGACAAGGAGAAAAAGATAAATTGTGTCTGGCTCAACATGCTTGAGAAGAAGGACATAGGATTGCATGAGAGCTACAATCCTAACAAAAGAAGAATATGACATTAAACGAAAGGTGATAGAAAAAAAGCATAACCACAAACAGGTCGATTCTAACTAAAACAAAGCCTGACAACGAGAATCAAAGAGCAAAAAATTGTTTTTATAGAATAACATATGAATGTGGAATATTATATGTATGAGAGACAAGCAGACCCCTCAAGTTTAGAATCAATGAATACAAAAAATGAATCGACAAGGAGAAAAAGATAAATTGTGTCTGGCTCAACGTCTTTGAGAGGAAGGATATACGATTGCACGAAAGCTACAATCCTGACAAAAGAAGAATATGACATTAAACGAAAGGTGATAAGAAAAAAGCATAACCACAAACAGGTCGATTCTAACTAAAACAAAGCGTGATAACGAGAATCAAAGAGCAAAAGATTGTTGACTGTGGAAGATTATATGTATGAGAGACGAGCAGATCCCTCAAGCTTAGAACCAATGAACACAAAAAAATGAATCGACAAGGAGAAAAACATCAACTATGTCTGGCTCAACATGCTTGAGAAGAAGAACATACGATTGCATGAAAGCTACAATCCTGACAAAAGAAGAATGTGGCATTAAACGAAAGGTGATAGAAACAGCGTACATGGTGATGCACGATGAGTTTGAGAAGAATCAACAGTCCTTATTAGAGCTACCACGACGACGACAGTATAGTAACTGCCGAAACGTCGGAATACTTCAACATCACTACCGATGGAAGCATCTTAAACAACTCGAAGATGTTAGCTATTCCGACAACAAATTGTATAGGGTTTTTCACTATTTTCACGCGTTTTTATTAATGTAGTACTATGTTTTATTACGACTTATAAATTGTAGATGTACCTGAAGGAGAACTAGATAACATAAATGGGGAATTTAGATCAGAATAGAAAAGTCAACAGAGGTAGGCAGAAATTTCATTGAATATTTTTTTTATATTGCAACTAATTTAAATATTTTTATGCCTATGTGTAAGATCGATTTAATCGTGATTTAATTTTTTTAATAAAGGAAACGCTTAAAACAAAAGAATCAATGAAAATTACATAAAATTCAGATTTATCTAAGCTGTTCCAGTAAAATCGTTGACATACTGTATAGGTTACATTTAAATAAATAAATGAAATATAAGAACAGAAATCAAAAGTTTTATATGTGTTACACACTACGACGGAGGCTTTTCAAAGTATCGCCGGTAGAAAAGAATAAAAGCAAACGGATTTACGACGATAAATATAGACAAAGGAACAAGTTATGTTTCAAATCTGAATAGTAAACGTTCTCTTTCTTCGAGTGCGTACGTTTTAATGCTGATACATGTGAAGGTTTATGTGCAAGCCAGAATGTTCAATAAATCAATATATTTTCATATTCTAAGGGAGCACATCCATAACATTTCATCGTTGGAGTATGACAATTTAAGAAGAGAAAACTTTAACGGAAATGAGAAAATTTTCCAAATGAAATGTTACTTTGTGTATTAGAAATACAAAGGGATAATAGGAAATTGACTTGTTATCTTGATATTCTATCTTATACAAGGAATTACGTATATTGGAGCGTAATTTACTAAAAGCCATTGAATATACTAGATGCAATCTAACCAGATCTGTCTGTTTGTATCTTGTGATTACAAGAAATATCTAGAACCTACATAAATCATTATGACGATATTACAAGTTTTGGGGAATATATATCTGTAATAGATCCGTACAATGTTTTCTTAAATATCATACATTACGTGCATATAAAAATGGGATTTTACGATGCGAAACCGAAAAGTTCTACTTTAATTATATAATTAATAATTTACAAAGGGTGTTTCGAATTTCGGGTTTTTTTTCAAGAATAAATAAAACATATAATTTGCATTCACGCATTTATATGCGAAAAATAATATCTGCCAAATGGTCTCCTCTTGCAGCTCCACAGACGTCCACTCTTTTGTTAAAATTTTCAATGGCAATTTGACATAATTGAGGCTCCATCTCACCAATGACACCATAATTTCATCTTTCAAAGCAGGAATTGATTATGGATTGTTTTTATAAACCTGTCTTTTACATAACCCCAAAGAAAATAGTCTAACGGTGTCAAATCACATGATCTTGGTGGCCAAGTAACATCACCGTCTCATGAGATTACACGTTCAGGACATTTTTCTCTCAATTGATTTGTGTGCTAAGTTGATTTGTTGAAGCCACATATCCTCTAGATGTCATTAATTCAGGCCACAAAAATTCGGTTATCATCGGTGTAGCAGTTACAGCTTCACCAGCAGCATTTTTAAAGAAGTAAGGTGCAATTACACCACCTGACCATAATACACACCAAACAGTAACTCGTTTGAATAATTTGTGGATTTTCGTCACCCCAGATACTGCAATTTTGTTTATTAACATAGCCACCAAGTTCAAAATGTGCCTCATCGGAAAACATTATTGTTTGAGAAAAATCACCTGGTTGTTCATTGATATCGATCATCATTGACAGTTACAGCTTTACCAGCAGCATTTTCAAAGAAGTAAAGTCCAATTACACCACCTGACCATAATGCACACCATACAGTAACTCGTTTAGGATACATAGGTTTCTCATGAATAATTCCTGGATTTTCCTCACCTCAGATACGGCAATTTTGTTTATTAACATAGCCACCAATTTCAAAATGTGCCGTATCGGAAAACATTATTTTTGAGAAAAATCAGCTGGTTGGTCATTGTACATTTATAGTCCTGCACTTTTAGTTTTTGTTATTAGATCTATTATATATTATCCTTAATGTACTTCCAGGAAAGTTTTAATTTTACAGTCTAGTTATTAAATGTATTTTACATATTATCTAAGTTTATGATATAGACTTAGAAGTAATAGCTCAGGTGGTTGGAAGCGGATAATCCCTTTGTGTTTAGAGTGGATCACAGAAATTGGTAATTATATAAATAGTCAGAGAATTTTAACTAGAAAAATGTGGCTTCAGAGCTGACAAGGTAAGTGTGGCTTCAGAACTCATAAGGAAAGTGCTCCTCAGAGCTCATAAGAGCAAGTGTGGCTCCAGAGCTCACAAGAGAGTAACAAGAGAGTTGGGCCTAAGAGATAAAGAAGAAAAGAGGCGGATAGAGAAGAGGCTCCGAAGGTAAATCTAGACCTATACAGCAGGCCGTTCTACTCAGGGGGTATGTGACTTACCAAATACGAAGCGTATCAGTCAATTATTTGTAAGAAAGTGTTATTTTATATATAACGGGTGAGCCACCTATCTGTTTAAATTTGAACCACTGGTTATTTCGAATCTGGCAATACTTATGTCATTCTATTCTGTCATAAAATTCAGTATATTATATCCACTGAACGAAATGAATCGATTTATGCTTGAGCAACGTTGGAATTTATTAAAAATTTATTTCCAAAACAAAGACAATTGGTCGGAAATTGCACGAAAATGTCGTACAAAATTTGGTCGCAGAGAAGGACCAACAGTGCCCGGTATACGCAAGTTTACTGCCAAAGTTCGTGAAACTGGTTTCGTTGTTGATGCACCAAGACGTGAGCGTGCTCGTACAGTGCGTACACCCGAAAATATCGAAGCTGTGGCTGAGAGTGTGCGTGAGAATCCATCACCATCAACAAGCCATCGTTCTCAAGAATTGAATATTTCACGCACCAGTTTACGTCGAAGTTTGCGAAAAGATCTTGGTATGACGTCTTACAAAGTTCAATTGGTTCAAGAGTTGAAGCCACGTTCGCTTTCGATTCGCTAGATGGGCTAACAAGAAACTGCACGATGATGTCGATTTTGCCAAAAAAAAATCATCTTTTCGGATGAAGCTCATTTTCATCTTGGTGGGTACGTTAACAAGCAAAATGCCGTGTTTGGGGCTTTAGAGCTCACGTCGTCTTACAGAAGCCAATGCACCCATTACGAGTGACTGTTTGGTGCGGCCCATATTTCTTTGAAAATGAGGACGGCGCAACCATTACGGTCAATGGAGACACCTATCGCACCATGATAACCGATTTTTTTGTGCCTGCTCTTCATGGTATTGATGTGAACGATGTTTGGTTTCAACAGGATGGTGCAACTTTGCACACATCTCATGCCACAATCGATTTATTGCGTCAAACGTTTGATGGCCGTTCAATTAGGCGAAATGGTGATGTCAATTGGCCGCCAAGGAGCTGCGATTTGACACCGTTGGACTATTTTCTGTGGGACGCCGTTAAAGACAAGTGTTATGCCGACAAACCAAAGACAATTGAGCATTTGAAGGCCAACATTCGTGATGCCATTGCCGAGATACGACCCCATACACTCGAAAAAGTGCTCGACAATTGGTCCGATCGAATGGGGTACTGTGAGGCCAGCCACGGCAATCATATGAATAAAATAATAATCCATATCTAACCGGAACAATTGTACTTCACAACAATATATATATATATATATATATATATATATATATATATATATATATACTTGTCTTATAGAAGATATCATTTTCAATTAGGCATTCTGTTATAAACTAATAGGCAACATAATGAGTTAAATGAGTCAAAAGCGATTTCTTTGAAAACGATGAACTAATACTGTTCCTATAGTAAGGAACGAAAATGTTTATGTTAATCCAATTCGGTTGGAAAGAAAATATCATTCTCTTCTTTGCCAAAATTCGCAAACCAAGGCTGCAACTGATTTAACGAAGCCTTAACTTAACTACATTTCCTTTGATAAAAGGGAAGGAACGGGACGAGAAAAAGACATTTGTAGGGGCTTTGAATAGGAGATTCTGTAAATCCAGTATCTATCGTGTTGCTTTGAAATTTCCGTAGTAAACTTCGAACTCTCGTCAACAGACTCGTTAATAAATACAAGGGGATACCTAAAAATAACCGGAATTTCTTTATAAAGACAACCTTAATACTTTCAATATACTCTCCATTTAACTTTGTACACTTGTCTAATCGAGGATTTCATTGTTGGAAACATTGTTCGAACTCGTTTTTCTGTATGGCTGCTAGCTGCTGTGCCTTTTTTGTCTTCATCCCTTCCACCTCGTTAAGACGATGTCCTTTCATGTCCCTCTTCATTCAACAAACAAAAAAAGTCGTTGCGTTACTTCACTAAAGAGTTAAAGTAGAAGAGATTACCAAGACTATGAGCATGTATACTAAACGTGCACACTACACTTTGCTTGTCGAATTAGGTATGTCTAAGCTCTCTGCCAGGTGGATGCCACATTTGTTGAATGCAGATCAAAAACACGAAAAACGCGAATTTCCAACGACAATTTGAGCCTCTTCAACATAAATGCAGTATATTTTTTGCGTCGGTTTATTACGATCGACGTCCTACTACATTACTTTGTACCAGAATTGAAACGGTAATCTCAGTAGTAGCATTAGTCTGTCAAAGAAGGCCAATAGATTTCCAATGATCACGATATTTTGGGATATGAAGTGGATACTTCTTATCGACTATCTCGCAAAAATCCAACCTATCAACAGGACATATGATGTCCACTAGGATAAAGCAAAAGTTGCCGTTATCGGAAAAAAGATACCCAAAGGCTCGAAGAACAGCGCTATTCTAGTATGACAATGGATGGTCACACAGCAGTCGCATTATTCGGGGAAAACTGGATAAATTACCATCCCAGGTTGTGCTCCAACTACCTTATTCACCGGATTTAACCCTTCGAAACTTTCACGTATTCACAAAAGTCAAACTGTTTCTCTTCGGAAGGAAATTTAAGACCAACGAAGAAGTTATTGCGAAAGTAGAACAGCATTTATACGACCTTGATGCTCAGGGTTATATCCAAATATATTAATGTCGAATGGGAATAGGTTGAAAAATTAAAAAAGAACCTCGCCTTAAGCCAAATACTCATATAAGTAGAAAATCTTAATTGTAATTATAAAACTAACTATTAATATTAGAGACGCATCACAAACCGATACCGATATATCAGCGATATTACGGTTTTTCCGATATATCGGAACCAGCGATATTTATTTGCCAATACACCGATACGTTTCGAATTCCACACTTTTGAAAATCCCTGAGATCGTGCGATGGTATCACTATTATTTAGTCTGTAGCGTTATTAAACAAGGCTTGATCTATGTTCTGGTAATCCTCGCGCTTTATTTCGTCCGTCTATTCGCTTGCTTCACTCGCCTAACTTTCATTTCGCTAATTGCTTTCGTTGCGTAAAATATTCTTTGCGACAGTTCTCTCACTAATTGCAGTACATTATTAGTTCCGTGATTATTAACAATAGTTAACATCAAAAGCAAAGAAATGTTATACGAAATCCGTAATTGATAACATAGAGCAATATGCATGCATTGTATAGAAAACGTGCGTAGTGATACCAGTTTCAAGAGTTACAACACGTCAAGCTTGTGGATTCACATGAAGAGACATCACCAAAGTGAATTGGATACACTTTAACGCCGAAACTAACTAACAAGACAACAGGGAGTAACGTCAGCGCCCCACGATCTAAGAGACAAGCTACCGAGTCGATCGATAAGAAGTTACTTTATAGCCATGTCGATATTAAGGCAGAAGATATAACTTACCCCATTGCTGAGCAAATACTTGTTGACATGGTGCCATTTGACTTAACGAGCAATGTAGGCTATCAACGAATATTAAAGAAGTTATGCCCGAATTATAAAGTAGTCTCGCGTATACACATTATAGAAAAAGTTATACCAGAAATGCAAATTAAAGTACTAGAACCGTTAAACGAGCTGCCACATATTACGATAACGTCTAATGTATGGACCAGTAATTCCTCTTCGCAATGTAATGACTATTAGTTTAACGGCTCACGGGATCGATGCTAATTTTAAATACAAGGATTATTAATGTAATGGTACGTGTAATTTTGTTGGATAGAATATTTTCATATTCTATTTTTATTTTTAATTTCTTTACTTAATTGTTATTTCCAAATCTAAATGTGTTATGATAACTCTTAGAAGAGAGAAAATACTTTATGGTATTTATTTATTTAATTTAATTTAAATTATGTATACTTTCTCTTAAACATATTATCAATGTAAATCTTTGAAAAGATCTAATTATGCAAGGGATATAAATGCATTGTATAGTGGGAATGCATTTATACTTGTGTTATAAATATGATTTTAAGAGAGTAATAAATGTTCAAATTCCTTTTAGGGACACTTACTGTGGCTCTTGGGTATTAAGTACATATGTAAATATATTGTATTTGTATTTGCCTAAATGTAATCCCGGAAATGTTGTATAGATATATTTATGGTTGTTACATTACTTTCCCATTTTGTATAGTGTCAGGTCCATTTGAAAAGAATGTTTAATTTATATAATCTTGTACTTTTAATTTTAGGTATTGAATATTGATCTATTATGGATTTTCTTTAATGTATTCTCAGAAAAGTATTAATTTTCCAGTTTTGTTATTGAATGTGTTTCGTATACTGTCTAAATTTATGATATGTACTTAAAAGTAATAACTCAGGTTGACGGAAGAGAATAACCCCTCTGTGTTTAGAGTGCGTAACTGAAATCGGCAAGTTTATAAATAGCCTGGCAATTTTAACAAGAATGAGTAGGGCTTGAGAGTTCACAAGCAGTTCAGAGCAGATAAAGAAGAGACATTCAAGACGTAGAGTTAGATCTGTATGCAGGTCATTCTACTCAGTGTATGCGTGTGTGTGTTATCTGATACGAAGCGTATCCGTCAATTATTTCCCAAAAAGTAATAGTGCGAGTATTGTAATTATATATATGTCCCTACAAGCAGAGAGCGATAACCATGATTTAAAACTATTCAAGAGCGAATAATTTGGAGTGCAAATTAGCGCATTAGAGAAAAGAACGTCCGAAACGGAGACTACCTGCAGTTGAATATGTTAAGCGCATATAAGTATATAAACAGATAATACAATATAAGCATAAGTTAAAAAATTGTATGTGTAATGTAAATTTTGTTATTTAATTGCTATTTTCTTTCTTATTGATTACAGAAAAGCTCTCCTAAAGCAATTCTGATTCTCGTTGAATGCGTAAATATTTTCTCTTCTCGCTATTTAAATAAGGTATGTCTATATGTATGCATCGCTTTGTAATCTGAAACGCTCTGAGAATTATTTCTTATAAAGAAAGTAACATATTTATGTAATCGTAAGGTTATATATTTAATCCAGTTTGCTAGCCTGAACATTGTGTTCAAGTATAATAAATTGTTAAATCGTCCTTGTATTATTATTATTATTATTCCCATTATTATTATTATTTAAGACGCGCAACAAAATATAAAGGTATATATGTATAAAGAAAGGATCAGTAACATTGCCTAGAAGTAATACAATTCATGAAACTCAGCATTCGGGTATCAATATAGCATGTTTTTTAAAGATCGCTTTTCAAGATCGTAATATACAGGGCAGAGTTCGAGACGTATGTAGTTACCGACAACGCTGCAAATATGGCTGCCGCTACCAAAGAAACTCAATAAACATACAATGTAGTACCTGTCAGATGCTTGAAAGCCGGCCTTTTTAACCACAATAAGATGAATGATATGATTACCAAAGTAAGGTCTAGTATTGGACATTTTCGTCATTCCACGAGCAGTAGCAAGATTTTTAAAGGAAATGCAAGACACCGATATTGTTCTCAGTCACTTACTTATACAAGGCACATCTACGCGTTTGGGAGTTAATACTAGAAGCTTTAAGGCGGTTGTTAGAGTAAAGAGTGGCAGTAAAAGCTTTTAGCTCGTATAAATTGCAAATAGAACTTACCACTAAGTGAATAATGATGAAGTTGCGTTATTTCAAAGAGTTTACAAAATCAATAAATAAACGCACTGTTGTACTATCCGACGCTACTCCGTTGATTAACAATCTTCAAAAAGTGATAAAAAGCATCAAATATACAGAAAGACATTCGATATAAAGTGAGAATGATCACAATTTATAGCGGCTGATATGATATTGACTCTCAATAAAAAATATAATTGAAATTGAAGAAGCGCATTATTTATCCCCAATGCTCGATCCTCGTTATAAGCTACGAGTATTCCATTTATAGTTTACCACTTATACGGCAAAAAGCGACTTGCAGTGTTAGTTAATGTACATCTTAATTCCGAAACCATTTCAGAATCGATGATCCAGATCTAGACAAGTTCTGGGCCATCTACGAGGTACAAAAGCTCAGAACTTGTACTAGGTTGGGGCGTTATCGATTCTGAATTTGTTTCGGAATCAAGACGTGCACTAACTAGTTTTGTTTGTGAAAGTATTATTACGGAGTCTGAGGAAAATGGGCCCTTGTCCTCTTTGGGCACCTATTCTCTCAAAGAAAAGGTTGAGAGATATCTCTTTATCTCTCTTAATTTAGCGAAAGAAGCATATCCTCTCGTTTAATATCTCAATGGCTCTTTATCCAATTTTTAAAAAATTGACATGGAAGTAACCTCAGTTTCCAAATGAATATTGTCACATCTGAGAGACTATTTTCAACAGTCGGTCTCATCCCAACAGACTTGCGGAATCGGCTTTCTCTGCATAACTCGACGAAGTTGTGCTTTTAAATAAAATATTATTAATAATTATATTAATTTTGTTAAATTTAAAAATTTTATTTCCATCTTCTTTCTGTAAAATTATGTCCATGAAAGATTTTATGTAAACAACTTCAGTTGTATCTTATTTGCAACCTTTTTCTAATTCTCTGTCCGTATCGATATTGGTACCAATATCGTTAATACGAGGATAGTTTGACAAGTACTGAGAATGGAAAAGAAAAACGAGTTTTTTAAATACAAAATAATCTTTATTTTTCAATATATTCTCCTAAAAGAGCAATGCATTTATTCCAACGGTGCTCCAGTGCCCTTATGCCATCTCTAAAATGCGATTCCGAAAGGCTTGGAAAATACTCATTTACGAAGATGATAAATTCGTCGATAGGCGAAAATTTCTTTCCACCTAGTGCCGTTTTCAATTTTGGAAAAAGCTGGAAGTCGGAAGGGGCCAGATCCGGCGAATAAGGCGCATGCGGTACTAATTGGAAATGCAACTCGTGGATTTTGGACATCGCAACTGTGCTGGCATGCGAGGGAGCGTTGTCTTGGTGAAACAGAATCTTTTTCTTTGCCATTCCTGGCCGTTTAGCACGAATCTCAACATTTAATTTTTGTCGAAGTTTTGCATAATATTGTCCGTTTATTGTGGCACCTTTCTGAAGGTAATCAATGAGCAAAATGCCAAAAAATTGATGCCATCACCTTGTTTACCGATAAAGTGGTTTTCGCTTTCTTTGGAGGTGCAGAACCACGTTCTAACCATTGTTTCGACTGTTGTTTAGTTTCGGGTGTACTGTAGTGTATCCAAGTTTCATCGCAAGTAACAAATCACCTACAAAAATCAACCCGATTCCGCTTATAAAGTTCCAAACACTCATTGGAAATGCGCAAACGAGTGAACCTTTAATCGGTCGTAAGCAATCGCGGCATCCATCTTGCCGAAAGCTTGGCCAGGCCCAATTCTTTCGTTAAAATGTGGTGTACACCTTCTGCTGAAATTTTTACCATATCAGCTATCTCTCTCACTTTGAGTCGTCGATCCTGCGTAATAATATTATGGATTTTTATAATCATTTTCGTAGAAGTCACGACTTTGGGTGCTCCTGAGCGCGCTTCGTCAACACAGCTTGTTCTACCACGTTTAAATTCATTTGCCCATCTACTTATTGTGGCTGATGTAGATTCACCTATTGTTTCCCATTACTCATCTTTTATTTCGGTAGTTTTCATACCCTTAATTACGAAGTATTTAATCACCGCACGATACTCTGCTTTTTCCATTTTAACAAAACGACGTGTTGCTTCTTTTTCAATCAGCTGTCAAAAATAAACTAATCAACCGATTCGTCTAAATATCGGAATGTAAACATATAAATAGGCAACCTAAATTATAGTGCATTTATTTTACCAATTAGAGCGCCACCTATGTGTCATTCTCACTACTTGTCAAACTCTCCTCGTAGTTTTCTATAAACAACAGTATTGGTATCGTATCAGTAAAAGCACGTACTGATGCATCTCTAATTAATATATTAAAGAATATGTAAACTGATATGGCCCTGTGGCCTTACTTAACTGGGAAGCATAGTTATTTAAATATTTGCGGTTTTTTGAACTATTCGTTTATTGGTGGGAACATTAATTCATTAAAACAAAAAACCGACGCTAAATAGTACATAATAGAACAGTTTTTTTTTATTACAAGAACAATATTTCTATCTTTTTATTCGATTAGCAATAAAATGTTCCGAAAAATATTCAGTATTCTACGTAAAACAAACAATTGTGAGGAAAGGACATTTTCATGTAAATTTCTTTCTGGGCAATTCATGCCGCCTCTAAAAATTTTATGTCTTCTGAAGTGCTCTCGGGTAAACAATAAAGATATTTTCTACTACCCTTTTACTACTTCGTTTCTGTATTTGTAGCGAATGATTTCTGCTCGACTTATTTCTCCTAGTCCTAATTTGAATAGCGAACCGTAGTAGAAGTTCCGCCATGAATTTATTTTATACCCGTGACCTTCGTGACCAGCTATAAATAAGTTGTTCGGGTGAAATATGGACGAAATAGATTAATATGGGACATATATAGACAGAAATCGATATTACTAATTAGTATATCCATTTTGTAAAATTTATTTCATGTTGAAAGTTATATACGGGATACGTCAGGATGTGTTCCGGTTGGAGATAATTAGAAAGTATCTACATTAATCAAATGAAAATTTATATACATAGATTTTGCATAGAAGAACGTTAATCCGCGATATTTGAAAATTCTGAATTTTAACAGTTTTTTAATTTTCTTATTCTCTGCTTTTTCAAATTTTAATAATAATAAGAATAATAATAATAATAGTTCTTTTTTGAGCGAGGAAAACGCACTTAGGGACGAGGTAAGTGTCCCGTTGTGTTGAGCATGCCTTAACTAGAAACCACACTTTGCCAAGGTGAAAATAATAATAAAATAATTCTTATTTTTCAATATATTCTCCTAAAAGAACAATACATTTATTCCAATGATGCTCCAATGCCCTTACGCCATCTCTAAAATGCGATTCCGGAAGGCTTGGAAAATACTCATTTACGAAGATAATAAGCTCGTCGAATAAGGCGCATGCTGTACTAATTGGAAATGCAACTTGTGGATTTTGGACATGGCAACTGTGGTGGTATGCGAGGGAGCGTTGTCTTGGTAAAACAGAATCTTTTTCTTTGTCATTCTTGGCCGTTTAGCACGAATCTCAATATTTAATTTTTGTAGAAGTTCTGCATAATATTGTCCGTTTATTGTGGCACCTTTCTGAAGGTAATCAATGAGCAAAATGCCCTTTGAATCCCAAAAAATTGATGCCATCACCTTGTTTGCCGATAAAGTGGTTTTCGTTTTCTTTGGAGGTGCAGAACCACGTTCTAACCATTGTTTCAACTGTTGTTTAGTTTCGGGTGTACTGTAGTGTATCCAAGTTTCATCGCAAGTAACAAATCGCCTACAAAAATCAACCGGATTCCGCTTATAAAGAGACAAACACTCATTGGAAATGCGCAAAGGAGTGAACTTGTGATCAGCCGTAAGCAATCGCGGCACCCATCTTGCCGAAAGCTTGGAAAGGCCCAATTCTTTCGTTAAAATGTGGTGTACGCGTTCTGTTGAAATGTTTACCATGTCTGCTATCTCTCTCACTTTGAGTCGTCGATCTTGCGTAATAGTATCATTGATTTTTATAATCATTTCCTTTTAAGTCACGATTTTGGGTGCTCCAGAGCGCGCTTCATCAACACAGCTTGTTCTACCACGTTTAAATTCATTTACCCATCTACTTATTGTGGCGGATGATGGAGCAGATTCACCTAATGTTTCCCGTAACTCATCTTTTATTTCGGTAGCTTTCATACCCTTAATTACGAAGTATTTAATCACCGCACGATACTCTGCTTTTTCCATTTTAACAAAACGACGTGTTGCTTCTTTTCCAATCAGCTGTCAAAAATAAACTAATCAACCGATTTATCTAAATATCGGATTGTAAACATATGAATAGGCAACCAAAATTACAGTGCATTTGTTTTACCAATTAGAGCGCCACGTATCTGTCATTCTCACTACTTGTCAAACTATCCTCGTATAATTAACCTTGATTAGCTACAGCCGTTGCTTTGGTTTCAGTTTTCTTCATGAACCTCGCGGTCTACTGCCAGCGATCGTTTCCAGACATTATCCCCACATCGTTGTCAGCCGTCAAAGGGCTTACTTCCTCTTATAGCACGTCCCTGTACTCGGTCCACCTTTCGCATTCGAAGATTACATGTATATTACAAAATAGATGACGGTGGTTACATGTTAACGAGACGACAGATCGTAAACAATTCTATTGTCAATATTATAGCATGTGTCTTGAAATCTTGGCAATCGACATTTCCATTACAACTAGCTAGCAGAAGACTCACTGATTCTACTGACAATGCAATTACACAGATCGTGTTGAAGACGTTAGAAAAATTTCAAGTGTCAAAAAGTGAAATGTTGTTTATGACTGGTGCTGCCACGACAATACGTTCAATGGGTCGATTTCTTTCACAATACTGTTATAGATTGTTACACGCTACGTGTAAAGTGCATGCTTTACATCTTGTGGCAGAAATTATTCGAAAATGTTTTCCCAAGATAGATGCATGAATAGCGAGTACAAAAAAATATGTCTAAAATCTCCTAAACGTCTGCACGAGTTTCACAAAAATTTTTGAGCATCGTCTTCTGCAGAGTGCTTATATTGGCAAGCTCTGTTTTCCACTCTACCCATTCTGATCAAGTATGTATTGAATAAAAGACAATAAAAGTAGTAGTAATAATAATAATTAACACATACGCAATGCCTATTCTCGTGTAATCTTTCGGCATAATTAAGTAGTCCAACACAGAACTAGAAGTTTCTAATCGTCTTAATAGAAGTTAACAAAATATCGTTTACTGTATCCAATCACTTCCTCAGCAGATTGTTGAGGACACGACTTTAGAGGATTAGAGAGTCTCCATTCCATTCTTTGAATATCTACCAACTTTTTACATACACACATCGATTTTAAATTAATTGCATGCATCTTCTATCAAATTTATATGTAAAGTTTGTAATAATATTGGCTCAATATTAATACATTTTCTTTTACCATAAATGTGTTCAAGTTTGCTTAGCTCACAGTGCTATTCAGTTTAATATCGGTTAGTGAACTAACAGGGAAAGTCTCTCAACTCGTAAACACTGACTTAAAACAAGCTTAGTAATTGAGAAGCTTCAACAGAGCTATGTAAGAAACCGTTTTCGTTAGCGTGATAAGGGCATTTTCGAGTGCGAAAAGTCACTTGTTCGTCGTTTCAGGAAAAAGTATCGATTAATATAAAAAACACCAGCGCTTACCTCTACCGATACATTGAAGAAGTCTTCATTTGAGTTTAGTACTTTTTTATACGATAACGTTTTCTCCATATAAAAACCTTTCAAACAAAAAACAGAAGAATACTTTTTGAACATAGTCGATTTTAAAGATCCTTCCAAATTATGGAAATGTTCGACAAGATAGATCGATACGCCGACGAGTTTGGGTCGATACGCCTCAAAAAAAATCTACGACGAGTTTGGCTTACCTCTACCGATACATTGAAGAAGTCCAAAAGCTCTACACGATATTCTTTATTCTCAAAAAAAATCTACGCCACTTGTAAACCCAACCTCATCCAGCGTAAGGAAGAAAAGGCGATTTCATAATATGTAATAAAAGAATATTCTGTTTTGATGTAAATTTGTAGCTAATACAAGGGTGGTCCCATAAGTATCCGGCCTGACCTAGAGATGGCGGTAGTTGTTTGGAAAATATCACTGTATAGAAAGTACACAATTTGTAAAGCATATGTTTCAAATTTGAAGACGCCACATTGTTTAATATTTGTTTGGCTGTCATCAATAGTGAATATTTTCAGAGAATTTGTAAGAATAGAGAATATTGGTCATCGTTACGTGATACAATACTTTTATTCGAAAGGCCTCAAGTTCTGGCCCAACCGATATAAAAGCTGACCTGGATTCTACTCTGGGTGAGTCTGCTTCTTCGTTTACAACAGTGAAATATTCCAGAGTTTAAACGAGACCGTACGAGCTGCCAAGATAAGCATCGCAGTGGTCGACCAAATGAGGTGGCGACTCCAGAAATGGTGAAGAAAATCCACAAAGCGGTACTGGATAATCGCCGACCGAAAGTGCGTGAGCTAGCAGACACAGTAGGCATTTCAAAAAGTGCAGTACATCGCATATTATCTGAAAATTTGGACATGAGAAAGCTGTGGGCAAGATGGGTGACGCGTTTGCTCACACTCGAGGAAAAACAGTGTCGTGAAGATGTTGCAATTAAGTGTTTAGCGAAGTTTTACAACAACCAAGCAGAACTTTGGCACCGTTTCATAACCGGGATGCGCGTGGAATAATTTTTATTGACTACCTTGAAAAAGCAAAAATTATTAACGGTGAGTATTATGCGAACTTATTGTTTGTTTGAGCGAAGAAATCAAGCAAAAACGGCCGCATTTGTCTAAGAAGAAAGTATTGTTTCATCAAGACAATGCACCAGCTTACTAATCCGTTATTGCAATGGCCAAAATGAATGAATTAAAGTTTGAATTGCTACTTCGTGCACCCTATTCGCCAGATTTAGCCCCCTCGGAGTATTTTCTGTTCCCAAGCTTAAAATAATGTCTAAGTGGTCAAAGATTTTCTAACAATGAAGACGTGATGTCGGCAGTTAATGGCTATTTTGAAGAGCAAGACAGTTCTGATTATAAAAAGGGTATCGAACTTATTGAACATCGCTGGGAAAAGAGTATAGAGCCGAAAGGAGATTATGTTGAAAAATAAATATATTTCTTTCCAAAATTTATGTGTTTTCTTTGTTGGGTCGGATACTTCTGGGACTACCCTCGTAAGTACTTTATTTACCTAAACAAAATGTATAAGAGTTAAAGTTGAGGCTTTCTTTATAAGTGTCTTAATATTCTTACATTTACTCTCAACTAAACATTATACACCGTAGCGCTTCCGTTATTTAAGTAGAAGAACGCGCGAGAATACACGAACCATCAAACATGTGTTGGCATTTTTTAATGTTATTCCACTACCAAAAAAAAAAATAAAATGTATGCATGGAGTGTAGGAGTAAATGTACATACCTACACTTCATTTATCATTTCTACGCACAATCGTTTCTTTAACAAAAGCAATATTACGAATTCCTGAAACATTTCTTAAAAACATTCGTCTTACGTGCAAATAAAGTCTTAACGTAGACACCTCGTGGCGCGTTGGGAAACGTTTATTTTGAATTTCTATTCTTCTCATATCCGTTTACGTAGGTGGCAGAGCAAAATAACACGAGAAGTGGAAGTAAATTTAAATTGCAAATTATAAGTGGTACTTTATTAAGAGTTTTTTTTTGTTACAGGCACAAAGGTTTCCTCAAGGATTGTCCCAACGGGTTGCTCACAGAACAGGTAATATCTTATTTTCATAAATAAAGCTATACTTTCTTGCGTGAAATTTAATGAGATTGTTCAAATTGGTTCATGAACACAGTTCAGTTTGTGGAAATATATTTTGCTTTAACTTTCAGTTCTTGCACTTGAAATTTGTTTCGGATCAGAGATCATGGTCTTGTCTAATCAAGTAAAATTATAATTCAAGTCTAAAAATACAATGTTTAAGCATTAATCTTTGTATTTCTATTATATCATAGGGATCAATTAATAGAAAGCCATAAACATCTATCTAAAGAGGTAAGGGACCGATTAATAAGAAGATTTAAAAGACGGCCAAAAATCAAGAACTAATATAACGATAACTAAGTTGAATGTAAGCTTACATTACATGTATTATTGACTATTGTATTGTCCTATAATAGCATTTTATATCTGTCAGGCAAATATAAATTATTATTATAATAGATTCGAATATGCCCCAGCTATCTGGTATTCTCGTTAACGCTGCCATCAACTGAAATTGGAGTAGGTTCAGCGTCACTTTTTGATATACCTAACACTTAAAAAAGCCAGTAGCTGTCCCGAGAGAAACTTCGATAACGATATTATACAACCCCAATAGGTACGTGTTAAATAGCTTCTCACACATCCAGCACCGAGCAGTTCTCCTATAAATTGAAATACAAATATCAAACGCAGATTTATATCCCCTTCTAAGGTAGAATTTTGCAAAAGCTAACTGGAAGAAATTATCTATAAAACTGGACAGAAGCATCTGGTGTGTATCACCAAGAAGTTGTACAGAACAACAGAAGATTTGCAAAGAAACATATACCTCGAGGAGTGAAAAGACTCTATATTCCTGGCTGAAACGAGAGAAGTAAATTGTTCTACAAAGACTACCAAGAGAATAGTCGAGTTGACGTGACTGATGAGCTCCTACACAGTCTGGATGAAGGGGGAAGACTTAAATTTAGTTCAAATGTAGATAACCTAAACTTCGAACATTTGCATAGGAGAGCCTGTGGCGTTCTGAAGACGGTAAACGGAACATTTCACAAACCACAAGGTAAATCATGTAAAAATGTCGAAATCAAAAATCAATAAACCTGAAGCAAGTAAAATAAGCAAGAGCTAAAAACCCTAAAATCCAACAGCATTACTGATGGAAATATCGCTAGTGAATTTACTGAAGATGAAATTTGGATCGCGCGCACGGATGACAAAAACGAAAAAGCCTCTGGATTTGATAATATACATACATTCCGAATTTCTAACAAATTGTGGACAAAATGTGAGGACGTGGCTCTCTACGTTCTACTCGGAAATCCGAACGGGCATTTTACCACGTGAGTTCAAACCCACAAAAACTGTAGCTATCTTAAATCTAACAAAAAACATAATCTCTAAATCAGACGATGTACCTGACAGTTGCAGACCCATCCTTTACTCAGCTGTTCCTACAAGCTGCTGGAGTGACTCATATATGTATAATAGAATCCGCACACTGGGTATGAGATTCTTACCGCTGGAATAAGGCGGATTTAGGCTCAACCAGAAGTGTGAAGACCAAGTATTAATCTTGACCACCCATATCGACATCTATACGATAGGCGACTAAAAACTGAAGTAACGTTTGTAGATCTCACAACTGCGTATGATATAGTGTGGAGCAAGGGTGTGTTGTATACATTCGTTAAAGTTATAGGATGCACATAGTTGAACCAACTAGTCAATATGTTATCTAAGAAGCTATTCAGATATCCATGTAAGCGATATTAAGTACTACTAGTCTACTGAATTAACCAATTTCAACAGGGCTCCGTATTAGCCCCACTTCTTTATATATATATATATATATCTGGTATGAGACAACATGATATTGCCATAGCAACAAATAATACCAACATCGATGTCCTTGAAGACATCCTCACTGAAGGTCTGTAAAAACTGAGCGCCTGTTTCCAACAATGGCGTCTCACACCAAACACTAGTAAAACCAACACATGTTACTTTCACTTGCATAACAAATTAGATCACGAAACACTACATGTAACCCTGAATGGCACTATTCTGCCCCGCAACAACACTGGATAAGACCCCTTCGTACAGGAAGCACTTATCCAATACTGCTGCGAAACTACAAACAAGAAATAACATTCTTTACAAACTTGCTGTAACTACGGACATCTGCACCAAGCCTCGTAATATTCGACGACAGAATACTACATGTTCACATGGCTAAACACGAGTAGGAATACGAATAGAGTGGATTCTGTTTTCAACCAGACCATGCTTATTGTTTACGAGACTGTGAAGTGTACCCCAAAATTCTAGCTCCCCGTTTTGAATCACATTGAGTCGCAGCATTTTAGGCAACATAGGCTCTTATCGCTAGTGCATGAAAAATTACTATAAATACGACTCTGCCAATTCATGAAGATGTTCCTGATACCGCATTTAGTCGTCTTAAATCGAGAAAAGTTACTTTCAGAACCGCCCAGTTGCTCTCAGAAGAAGGCTTTGATGCGACCAACCCATGGACCAATGGTTGAATGGCGAAAACCAATGGTAAAACCAACCAATCGAACATATGATGTACGAATGTGATCATCGAGTATTGCCCGGCACTCAAGAAGACTTCATAAATGCCACACGTGGAGCCGTTCGGTGGCAAAATCTTGATGATTTTTACGAGTCTAAATTTATATGCCTGTCCTCATTTTATATATATGTTTGTACTGTACTTTACCATAAGCTAAATAAATGAACAAGCATATGCAAGGAAACCAAAAAATTTAAAAAGGACAAGTAGGCTACAATAGATTTAGAAAAGTCCCTGTTGAATAGATCTTCCAGCCATCTCAAACAATCTATTCGTCCCTGTATATGAAAGATAGTCTAAGGTAATAGAAATATATTATAATTTAAAATTTAAAACAAGTCAAAAAAAAACTCAACATATTGGGCTGGGCTATTAAATAAGGCTATTCATGTAAAGTACCTCAGCAAATATAACACAAATTAACAGTCACCACTTAATCAACAAATCATGAAATACAATTATCGCAAACGCAACAACTAACCAACTATAACAATTCGAAAACAGCTCGAGATAATTATATGGTACCGCATATGTCTAACGGACCGAAATGGATCTCATGAGATACTAGATTGCATTAACAACATACGCCCGCATATAAAATTTACATCGCAAATTGAAACGAATAGTTTGCTAAATGACCAGGGCATCACAATTACCAAAGCAAATAACCAAACGCAGTTCAAAATTTGCCGAGGAGTTATACAAATGGATTACATCATACGCGCAACACCGACATGAGATCAAATAGAATTAAACATAGTTAAATAAATAGCTATTTCCAACGGGTGAAGCGAACAAACCGTAAACAAATTACACGAATGGATAAAATATACCAAACACTACAAGCAACAGCACGCAACATCAAACAAAAGGATACAAAAATATTCAATGGATAATACTTGCGTGGGCAAGAACATAAACATGGTAAAAGTTTAAAGAATACAACAAAACAAGTTAATTCAAAATTTTCTTATACAGTGAAACCCGTATTGGAAACCCTATTAATAGAATACATCGGTTAAAGGAATTAAAATCTCAAGAACAAAACCATTTCCCTTTAAGTATTAACAAAATTATTCGGTTATAAGAATATCTTTTAATAGAATATATTGGGTAAAGGAATGGCTTTTCTAAGAACATTAATGCGATTTTGTCTTCATAAAAAAATAAATTTCTCTACCTGCTTAACTAAAGGTGGATGTAAACCAAAAGTTACTATGAATGTTTACTTTACTTTTAGAAAGCTAATATGTACATAATTACAGATAATCTTCGGATAATTACGTATTGCAATAAAATCTTGTACCTAAGTGATTTTAAACAGTATTTAGATAATGGTTAATTCTGTGCGAATTACAAACATACAATAAAAAATTTTTCGGAGGTTTTAAAAGCAGGAAATTTCTATATTTCTGGTCAGTTTGTTATTTAACATTGCAATCGAAAGTGAGTGAAAGTGAGTGAAAAATGGCTTATTCGACAAACTTGAAAAGAAAAGACCTTGCTCTGAAGGGAAAAGTAAAATTACTTGAGTTTTTAGAAGAACAACTTGCAATCAGTCGGATGTTGCCAAAAAATTTGGTGTGTCTCAAGCACAAGTGAGTAAATTGTTAAAAAGAAAAGACAGTATTTTAAGTGATTGGCGTGATAATTTTAAATCTACTCAAAAACGAAGACGCAACGGGAAGAATGCTGACATAAAATTTGTAGAAAATGCTTTAAATCATTGGTTTATGGAAAAAAGAGCGCGTAAAGTTCCACTTAGCGGACCCATTTTGAAGGAAAAAGCCGAACAGATTGCACAAAATCTGGGTAGTGTAAATTTTCAAGCAACAAATGGGTGGTTTACCAGATGGAAAAGTCGTTCCCAAATTTCTTTCAAAAAAATTGTAGGTGAAGCAAGTGACGCAGATGTAGTTGCTGCAAATACGTGGATAAGTGAGGTTTTACCGTCTTTATTAAAAGATTATAAGCCAGACTGCATTTATAACTGCGATGAAACCGCTTTATATTATCGCGCTATTCCTGACGGATCCTTCTGTTTTCGCGGAGAAAAGGCTGTAGGAGGTAAAGCTGCAAAAGACCGAATTACCCTTTTGATGTGCGCCAATTCTGACGGAAGTCATAAGTTGCCGCTCCTTGTCATTGGCAAGTCAAAAAGCCCAAGGAGTTTTAAAGGGGTAAAATCTTTGCCTGTGAAATATACTTCAAACAAAAATGCTTGGATGACAGCAGCACTGTTTAAAGATTGGCTTTTAAACTTCCATAAGGTAATGAAACAATCAAATAAGAAAGTTTTGCTGTTTATGGACAACTGCTCTGCTCACAAGCCAGATGTGCGTTTGACTAATGTGCAACTACATTATTTGCCGGCAAACACAACATCTATAATTCAACCCTTGGATCAAGGAGTTATCTCTCTTTTTAAGAGAAATTATAGAAAGGAAATAATAAGGAAAATTATTTCTACAATTGATTTTTATGAGCCGTCATCTACTGAAGGTGCAATTGGCCTATCTCGAAAACTAACAATTTTATCTGCTGTTCACATGATGAATAAAGCGTGGGATAAAATTCAGTCAAGCTCTATTTTAAATTGTTTCGTAAAATGTCAGTTTATTAAAGGAGAGGAACAAGAAATTGTCAACATCGAAGAACCACTTCCGGATGCCATGACAGAAGAAAATTTTTCCATTTTCGTTTCTTTTGATGACAATTTACCTGTTTTTGAAGAGTCAGACGAAAATTGTGCAAACAAGGTGATGGAACAGAAGGAGAAAGAAGAAGCAGAAGAAAATACATATTCAAAGGATACTCCATCAACCGCGCCATCATCTCAAGAAGCGAAATTACCATGTGACACTATAAGTCGTTTTTTTATGATAAAAAACTGATTGTAATTTTGCACATTTCTATGCATTAGATAACCAAATCACTGATATTTTGTGTAAAGAAAGAAAACAAAATAAAATTACAGATTATTTTGTTAACGATGTGTAGAGTTTGAAATAAAAAAAATAGTATCAATTAAAAAATATGTATTACGCTGAAATGTGTTTTATTTCTTTTGTATGTATTCTTAAATACATTTTATGAAAATCGCAACATAAATTTACAGTATCATACTGAAGTCAATTTTATAGTTATAAAATCGCAGATATAAAGAATACGAAGTATGTATGTATATACATACTTAACTTACTAGTAATAAGAAAAAATAAGTCAAAAACGGATAATGGAATAATCCGCATATAGGAATAATTTTGGCGGACAATATGAGTATTCCAATAAGCTGTACCTGTTAGATATATCAAATAATACTACCCATTTATTTTGATTTATATTCATCATAATGCCTTAATCTATTGATAAACTACTTCCAATGTTTGATAAATTGTCACAAGTACAACTGTCTGGGAACTATATCAATCAATCTTAAGGACACATCATGAAACCAGAGCATTTCTTTAGATACACAAGATCAATTGGTGTGGTAATCTGTCACGAATGGTAAAGTCACTTCTGTCCGACCTCAAAAAGGGGAAATCAAAATTCCGGAAAAAGGAAGGGAAGAAAAAAAAGGTGGAATAAAAAGGAATGACGTGATTTTTCATGGAGAATAATGTTTATGTTTCGCATAAAATGGAAAAATTTGGTTTTGTAAAGGCAAAAGGAAAGCAAAAAATATAGATTTCTTTTCATGTGCTAAAATTTCCTGCTTATTTGTTATAACTTCTGTATACCTTGATATACACGTATATCTTGCTTTTTGCAATTATAAGTAAAATATTTGTTGAACGTACATGTCTAAAAAATATGACTAAAGGAAATTTGGAATTATTTTAATTGTTCGATTTAATATTTTTTCATATTTTTATGTTAAGGATACTTTTAGAATAAAGTGTATTTAATTACTTTGGCTTAATTTTGAATAAATAGAAAACATATCAAAATGTGAATTTTTGATGTATTTTTATGATTATATCTAAAATTTAGATATTTTGAAAATTCCTAGTTCTTACTAGAACGAGAAAAGGGGATGTATATATTTAAAATATTTGCGTTTTAAAAAATTACTTAAAATTTAAATCGCTTTTCATCAAAAAAATTACGGCTTTCAGACACTATTTATATATTAGGTGCGCAACTAAGTTATTGCTGTTTTTCAAGAGATGGCTCCAGTAGTAAGTGCTGGTCGATTGTGACATAACCAAAACGTCATGAACCAAGCTTAGACATATGGTAAACAAATCACTTTGACACATTAGTGATTTTGTTTTTGCGTCATATACTTTTGGTTGTGTGAAAATGTCTGACTTTGTGCCAAATAATCGTCATTTGCGGGAAGTGTTGCTTTTCTTCTTTCATTCGAAGAAAACGGCGGCTGAAGCGCATCGAGAACTCCAAAAAGTTTACGGAGATGCTGCTCTAAGTGAAACAACGTGCCGTGATTGGTTCCGTCGCTTCAAAGACGGTGATTTCGATGTTGACAATCGTTCGCGTGAAGGAAGACCAAAAACCTTCGAAGATGCTGGATTGGAGGCATTGCTCGATGAGGATCCGTGCCAAACACAAAAGTAGCTTGCTTCAGGAGTTAACCGCCAAGCCATTTCCCAGCGATTGCATGCGTTGGAAATAATTCAAAAACAAGGAACTTGGGTTCCTTATGATTTGAAGCCAAGAGACGTTGAGCGTCGCTTTTGCGCCTGTGAACAACTGCTCCAGCGGCAAAAAAGAAAGGCTTTTCTTCATCGCATCGTTACGGGTGATGAAAAATGGATTCATTACAGCAACCCAAAGAGAACAAAATCATGGGGACTGCCCGGTCATGCTTCTACGTCGTCGATTTGGCCGAATTTTCACGCTGCCAAGGTTTTTCTGTGTATTTGGTGGGACCAGGGCGGTGTTATTTATTATGAGCTGTTGAAACCGAACGAAATCATCACTGGGGAACGGTATCGAACTCAATTGATGCGATTGAGCCAAGCACTGCGCGAAAAGCGGCCACAATATGAGCAGAGGCACAAAAAAGTGATTCTACAGCATGACAACGCTCGGCCTCGCGTTGCCAAACCTGTTAAAATCTACTTAGAAACGCTCAAATGGGAGGTCCTACCCTACCCGCCATATTCTCCAGATATTGCGCCGTCCGATTATTACTTGTTCCGTTCGATGGCACATGGTCTGGCTAATCAGCAGTTCCGCTCATATAAAGACATCTCAAAATGGCTTGATTCGTGGATAGCCTCAAAAGACGAACACTTCTACGGTGACGGTATTCGAGCTCTGCCAGAAAGATGGGAAAAAGTTGTCGCTAGCGATGGGCAATATTTTGAATGATTCATTTGTAAACATTTTTTCACAATAAAGTTGCATTTTCATCAAAATAAAACAGCGAGAACTTAGTTGCGCACCTAATATATATATATATATATATATATATATATATATATATATATATTCTCTAATATGTATGTATATTACGTTGGTACTTTCATCTAGTATGTTAATTTCCGAAGATTTCTTTCAATTTTTAAACGAGTATTTTCAAGTTCAAACAAAAAAATATAATCGTAAAAGGGAAAATCTACCATTAGAAATTTCGTTATTGTGCCAACGCACATGCGGGTTTCTGCAGGTTTTCCAGGTGCGACACTATTTAATTATCTGCTGATGATGACAACCTAGTTGTCGAAACTCGTATACAGAATTACAGCAGTTAATGTGGAAAGGGGTTATATTTCAACCTTCAGTGATTAAGTAAATCAACCTCAGGCTCAATGAAAATTACCTACCAGCTGAATTATTATTCTACGTGCGTTTTATTGACCAAACCTTAAATTTTTTGTAAAGAATGAGTACTTATCATAAAACTTGCGAATTTAAGCTAATAGTCTGTAAGTTCAGAACTACAGCCTTGCGTACTCTGGAAACTATTTATTTAGTCAGAAATTTCGACTTTTTCGAAGAGGGTATATTCGCAAAAATTTATATTTTTTATAACTTATTATAACGAGGTATGCTGTAAGTTCTATTACTGAATCACTATTTTGATTCACATGTCGTTTATGAAATGGTGGTGATAGGATCAAATCCAGTACTTTCCTTGTCTTCAGTGGAGGTTGATCGATAAGTGCTTAAGGATGGCAAGAGGTGTAAAAGAGAATCGCATTCTTAGGTCCAAAAGAAAGGTCGACACCAAAACTTTTTCGGCTCAATCCTAAAATATTAAAAAACTTTGAAAGCCATTTGAAAATAATTTTAAAATGTGTTTATGGATTATCTCTCATTTTAAACAATTTCGATGCGAATTTTTATTTCTAATAAAAGGCGGTTAATCTATTACCACGTAGGCTCTATGCGCATACACCATCTCCTTGCAACCAGAAAATGTTAAGACAATAACTTTAGCGCCACATTTTTGCGCCCATGTTTCTTTCTTTATGATAGACTCTCTTTTTCTATACTACCCATAATCTGTTGGGCATGTGGACAGGTGGCTCTGAAACAAAACAAAGCGTAAGAATTTTTGAATTCAAAGGAAAGGTGATGATCTATGTAAGCCTAGGTAAAATACTAGGGTGCTAAATGCTAAAATATCCCTGTTAAGTAATTATATAATTATAAAATTTAATTTGTGGCAAATCGGTAGCCAATTTCTCTAAAGGAAGTGCATTAGACACAATCGTCTCCTCAAGTAATTCATTTTAATATGTTAAATATAAACTGTACATTAACATATACACGTATACCGGTGTATTAAAAATAACCTACAATTAAATGCAAAATTTTTTTTATTAAATTTCGATGCACCTAATCTTAAGATTAAAAAAAACATTTTAAAAATAGTTTAAATTACTAATATTACTTGAGTCTGAATATTCCCAGTGCTTCATCTTAGTTTCTAATAAGTCTTGCATACTTTACTGATGTGGCTACACTGCAATTATTCTGCCTTTCACTGGTCACTACGCATTACACAGTTTGAAAGGTTTGGTCCTCTGTCTCACTTGATATTGGTTATCTAATAATTTGGGCACTTCAACGTTTCAACATTGGTTGAGCTTCTCCTCATGACCTTCAGCAATCTTCCTCATTTCTTCTTTTAACTTCCTCACCTTAAGTTACCGATGAAAATTTTCTTTCTGAACATATTAAGGAGCATTGATAATGTTCCATAGTACTAGAATCTGGATCACTTGGAGGTAACTATAATTGCTTTAAATACTAAGCGAGAAAATGAATTAATATACGAGGGTAGTTTGACAAGTAGTGAGAATGGAAAAGGAAAACGAATTTTTTAATACAAAATAATTTTTACTTTTCAATATATTCTCCTAAAAGAGTAATACATTTATTCCAACGGTGCTCCAATGCCCTTATGCATCTCTAAAATTCTTTACACCTAAAGGTTGAAGTCGAAAGGGGCTAGATCCGACGAATAAGGGGCATGCGGTACTAATTGGAAATGCAACTCGTGGATTTTGGACATCGCAACTGTTCTGGTATGCGAGGGAGCGTTGTCTTTATGAAACAGAATCTTTTTCTATGCCATTCCTGGCCGTTTAGCACGAATCTCAACATTTAATTTTTGTCGAAGTTCTGCATAATATTGTCCGTTTATTGTGGCACTTTTCTGAAGGTAATCAATGAGCAAAATGCCCTTTGAATCCCAAAAAATTGATGCATCACCTTGTTTACCGATAAAGTGGTTTTCGCTTTCTTTGGAGGTGCAGAACCACGTTCTAACCATTGTTTCGACTGTTGTTTAGTTTCGGGTGTACTGTAGTGTATCGAAGTTTCATCGCAAGTAACAAATCGCCTACAAAAATCAACCGGATTCCGCTTATAAAGGTCCAAATACTCATTGGAAATGCGCAAACGAGTGAACTTTTGATCAGTCGTAAGCAATCGCGGCACCCATCTTTCCGAAAGCTTGGAGAGGCCCAATTCTTTCGTTAAAATGTGGTGTACGCGTTGTGTTGAAATGTTTACCATGTCTGCTATCTCTCTCACTCGTCGATCTTGCGTAATAATATTATGAATTTTTATAATCATTTCCTTAGAAGTCACGATTTTTGGTGCTCCAGACCGCGCTTCATCAACACAGCTTGTTCTACCACGTTTAAATTCATTTATCCATCTACTTATTGTGGCGAATGATGGAGCAGATTCACCTATTTTTTCCCATAACTCATCTTTTATTTCGGTAGCTTTTATACCCTTAATTACGAAGTATTTAGTCACCGCACGATACTCTGCTTTTTCCCTTTGTTTCTTTTTCAATCAGCTGTCAAAAATAAACTAATCAACTGATTTATCTAAATATCGGAATGTAAACATATAAATAGCCAACCTAAATTACAGTGCATTTGTTTTACCAATTAGAGCGTCACCTATGTTTCATTCTCACTACTTGTCAAACTATCCTCGTAATTAAAGTAGAGTGCTTTGAAGCAATGAGAATGTGGGGCAAGAAAGTAGCACTAAATAGCACGTGATTTGTGTCTTTCGAGGAAGAAAAAAAATTACATTAAATCTGGAAATAAAATTATAAAGTGATAGAGAAAGGTGTTATTAAAATTAGTTCTACTATATTCAAAATGTAAGATTTCTTGTTATAATAAATGTTAAAATACAAACAGTCGCAGAATGTATTATAATTCAAATATTTCTTTTTTCAAACTAAAAATAGTAATTTATTTGCCCATCTATCTATTATGTCTAACTGAAAGTTAAATATTTTGAAGTCTAGACCGAAACATGAAACATTCTCTAAAACTTTATTTTGTCATGTTACCCGTATTTTCCTGGACGAACAGAGGAAGCTAGGAGCTAGCTTGCTTCATGATAAGTTTTATACATACACATATATGAAATAGTGCGGTATTATCAGCTGCAGTTTCGCACGTTCTTGTATAGAGAAAACTCTTTATATTCTCAACGCGCTAGGTACTCTCTGAGAACAAGATGCGGAAGCTTCTGCTCGAAGATACGACACATATGCCAAAATATCTGTCTCGCGGTGCATGGTCGTTTCACAGATTTGTAGATGTAAACGGACAGACTTTGTTAAAATGGAAATAGGTGTAATTTGGAAGCGTCATGAACATAAATGACACATGTATGTATTCAAAGTTATGTAAACATCTATTTTTTACTTTACGAACGATGGAATAAGGGAATTTTCAATTCTAAAGTAACCACGTTAAAATTATTAAAAATTAGAAAAGATTTTTATCTTAAAATTTAAGTTTCATTTGGGTTACATTATTTTGGGGTAGATTTTCCTTGCACTTCTTCAGCCTATTCTCGAAAAACTTCTCATTTAATCCATATATCTATGGACTCAAACTGTACGTGACTGATACTGCAGTGCAATTATATATTACGAAATGATAAATTAATATAAGCTTTATTATCATTATTAGTAATATACTATTATTATTAATAAAGGTAAGAGCAGTTTTGAAACTGTTTCGATCTTAAAAGACGCTTGAAAGTAAAGAAATATTTAGCAATGAAGCCCTTATAAACATGCATGCGGAGGAAACTTTATAAATACTTTGTGTTTGAACAAAATACAAAAATACACCATTCATATGCAAAACAAAAAATGGAAAGGAAATATAAACAAAGACTGTTCATAGAGCACTTCGTCCATTTTACGGTCCATATAGTCGGTCTAGTGAGCAAGCAATTCGTGCAGTTATTGATCGTTTCCGCACTAATTTTACTCTTCTCGATTCAAAACCATCAACAAGACAAAGAAATGTGCGTACCGAAGAGAGTATTGCTGCTGTAGCGCGAAGTATTGAAGAAGACGCCGAAATGTCGATTCGTCGTCGTTCTCAACTTGTTGGTCTTTGTACTTCGCCTACGTAGAAAATTTTACGTAAGGATCTTAGCTTACGTGCCTATAAAATACAGCTTGTGCAAGAATTGACGCCAAACGACCATCGTTTGCGTCGTATTTTTGCTGATTGGGTCATTTGGCTGAAGATGAGCATTTTTATCAAAGAATTGTGTTTAGTGATGAAACTCATTTCTGGTTAAATGGCTACGTCAATAAGCAAAATTTCCGTATTTGGAGCGAAGATAATCCTCAAGCCGTTAACGAATCACCTTTACAACCATTAAAATTGACTGTTTGGTGCAGTTTACACGGTGGCTGCGTCATCGGTCCTTATTTCTTTCGAAATGAGGAAGGAGCTGCCGTTACGGTAATTGGCGAGCGCTATCGAGCCATGCTGACTGAATTTTTGTTTCCAAAAATTAATCAGCTATGCATCGACGACATTTGGTTTCAACAAGACGGCGCAACTTGCCATACAGCGCGCTTAACAATCGATATATTGCAAAATCAATTTGGTGACAACTTTATTTCCAGAAGTTTTATTTACATTTGGCCCCTCGTTCGTGTGATTTAACGCTCCTAGATTACGTTTTATGAGGCTATGTTAAGACATTTATTTATGCCGACAAACCATTGACGCCATACGGCCAGATTTATTGGAAAAAGTAGTCAAGAATTGGACTAATCCAATGGATCATGTAACTCGTAGCCGCGGTGGACGTTTGCCGGAAATCATATTTAAAAGATAAATGCCACGAAATTATCTACCAGATTATATTTAAAAAAATTTTATTCCAACAATATTTCTGTCTTGTATTATCATTTTAGTGTTATCAAGCTCTTAAAAAATACCCTATACATTATATCTTCTTGACAAAAGGCAAAAGCTAATTTATTCCAACCAAATTGGATTCAATTCTCAGGAGATGATCTTATTTAGACCGGGTGCTGTTACGAACAGACGGGAATCGAATCATTTTCCCCTAATTTCACATTAACTGTTATCTCTCATGTAAAAAAAAAGGAAAGAAGCAGTAGAAATGTGTCAGTATATGTACAAAAAGCAGTCATTATAAAAACAGCAGCAATGCTCAAAAAATTTCTGTCAATAGTGTGTCTCGCTTTTAACATTAATTTAAAAAAAATAGGGGGGGAGGAGGGGAAAAGGAAGAAACTGAAATTAATAATCAACCTAAAAAACCTACTACATGATGTTTGAATAACCAGCGTTGTTCTCTCAGGGTGCAACTGTCAGCCTACCCAGACGAAGACGATCGTGTCGATTGTTCAATGAATAAAATAAAAAGAACGCGCCACCTTGTTTGATAACGGTGCAACACCCTGAATAACTACATCGGGGCGAGTAATAAGCAATCTCGTATCCCTCTTGGTTATGAAATTCCCCGTTAATGGAGAAGGAAAAAACTCGTTAACAAGTGAATAATAAAATTAAAAGAAACGAAAGACAATTAGATGTACGTAATTCTGCTTTTAATTTAATAAAAAGGCAAACAAAAAAAGGTTAATTTAATCACACAGTAAACTAGATGTAAAAAAAAGATAACCAAATTTCTAGTTGAGATTTGAGTTTACCGAATTACTTGATTATATAAAAAAGCAAAATTAAAAAATCTTATCCGTAACTGGGACTAACTTCGTTCACATCAAATACTTACAATATGAGCATATTTAATAGACCAGCGCTGGTTAGCTAATAATATTATACGCTTATTAAACTATAAAAAAAAAACAAATGAGTTACAATCTAGAAAATTCTTTACTTGTCTTAGACAGAGGGAAGGGTGAGGAAGAAAATAACAATTAAGGAAATAACTAGTAATACTTTATCTAACCTCTTTAACGAAATAATTTTCGCTAAAGAAATGGATGCTCAAATGAAAATATGAACACTTGGAATTTTCACGACGAATATGACGATTCTCGAACTATGACTGTTCACGTGGCCGTTAAGATAGCAAGTTACAATTTTGTATTTACAACTAGGTGCAAATAAAAAGATTTTTAAGTTGACTTGGTACAAAAATTCTTGTACATTGTACCTAAGACCCTAACATAACGTCAACAATAGAAGAAATTAGAAAAATTACACAATACGCATAGCTAAAATGTGTGAATACAGTGAATACTGTACCTAGTTTAAAATCCGAAAAATAATTCAATTTGTCAGAACAAAAAACATTTCTAATCCATATTCTGATATAACTTTCACCTCAATAACGTGTTTATCCACGAAGGGTATGAAATGTGGTAAAACATCCAATAAACAAACAGTTGGATATGCGCAACGGAATGCTTAGAAACATAATCACAAAGAAATGATGCCATCTTTTACCGAATACATCTCGATTCGTACAACCTAAAGTCGATCTATATCAATGTTTTAGAGAAAACAAAAATTATTCCAGTATATAAGAAGAGTGATGAAACTGATGCCATTACCAAAATATATTCAAAAGATCTAAGGAATTTATATTAAAATTATTGACCTGTACAATACATCGTTCTATAGCTGATGGAGTCTTTCCCAGTACCTTAAACAGTATTACAGTACATAAAAAGAGCGACGAAATTGATTTACAAAATTATCGACCAATTTCTCAGTCGAAGATGTTGGAAAAAATTATGAGTTCGAAATTTACAGAATTTTTTAAGAAGTACACTATTCTGGAAGCTGCATTGCATAACAAGCTTTTACCAGGAATAAATCCACGAAAACAACCTCTTTACATGTCACCTGAACAAGGAATGTAAATGTATTTCAGTCTTTATGGACCTTTGTAAAGCTTTTGATATGGTTGACCATTATATTCTATTGTCGAAACAATTCTTATAACATTCGAGGAAAAGCATGGTCATGGATTATCATATCTGGGCGAACGTAAGCATACAGTTAATATTCATGGTATTTGTTCTAGAGAACTAACATCAAACCGTAGCGTTCCTCAGGGGTCGATAACAGGACCACTACTATTTAATAATTATATTAATGCTTTGCCGAAAATAAGATCTGCTAGTAATATCGTCCTATATGCTGATGATTGTTGCAATTTATCCGCCTCTGTATCTAATGGGATTGCAATCGTGGATTGCGAGGTAATGCTAGTGAAATTTCTGAACTAGTTCAATATGAATTAACTCTTAATTTGGACAAAATCCAATTGCGCCTGGCGTTAAAATAGTGAACAAAGTTTGCTTTTGCATATCAATAGAAAATCTTTGAAACAGGTTCAATCGACCAAATTCTTAGGACTATGCCTTAAAAATAATCTCTATTGAGAGACTCATGCTAATCAACATTTTTTTGTATCTTCCGCTATTTACAGGTTATCTCACATAGCTAATGAGAAAATACGTTTGGCATATTATTATGCTTTCTAACATTCAGTCCAGAATAACATATGGTGTTCTTTTTTGAGGTGCGTTAAGTTTCTCCAGACAGGAGGTTTCTTTGAAGCAGAAGACCGCTATACAAAACATGGTTGGCATCTCAAGAAAACTTTCGTGTCGTCCCCGTTTCAAGAAACTAAAACTTTTAACGATTATTTGCATTTACATTTATGAAACTTGACTGTAAACATGACTGTAAAACGGGAAAACGTAATCATGATTACACCCCCCGTAATAATGATTTTTTTCTATACCGTCACACCTCTTAACTACTTACGAAAGATCTCCCTATTATATGAGCATCAAGCTTCATAATGCTACACCTAAGTACATAAGAACTACAACTAGCTTGAAACTGTTTGAGGAAAAATTGTGGCAGCACCTAATAGAGAATGTTTTTTATTCGATAGATGAATATTTGAATATATAAATCATTTAGTTTTGCCCTGTTTTTCTATGGATTATAAGTCCTTTTCCTGTTTATTTCTCTTTTCCTTTTTGAATAGATTGTGATTCTTGAAATTTCTTTTATATTTCATTTGTGATAATATTCTATTTTGTTCTCTTTTTTCTTTTTACTTGTATTATACCTATTGTAAAGTTTTTTTTAGACTAATAAAATTATTATAATTCAAAATAATGAAGTCAACACATGAAATAGAAATTTCGTAAAATTATTAAGAAAAGAATTAATGTTCCAGAGGATCTTAAGTCACACGGTACATACTGCCATACAAACTTCCATTAAAATTAAGTAAAAATATATCGAAGTTTAACTGAAGAGCAAACAAAACGTAACCAATGGAAAACCGATATGTCATTCAATCGCAATGGAAGACTGATATGTCACGCAATCGCAACTATTGGCTGGTTAAAGGTGGTTTCCTTTAAATGGACATGCAAAACATCTTAAAAGTTATAGTAAGTACCGTGTTGAGATGGATAATAAAACTGTACAATATCAGCCGTGTACAGTCCCAACTCATAAATATGTGAGCAAAGTGAAAAATTTCTCGACGCTCTGTCGAGGAACTGAGAGAAATCTAGGCTATAATAATAATAACTTTTAGTTTTATTATTAATTACTTTAGCTATAAAATATACAAGAGCTACTAAATTAAACCAAAGATATGAGAATTCGTAAATCTTTCACTAATATTTTACTCTGGTATTGGATAGTAAGTTGATAACAATATTTAATATTTATTACAAACTATTAACATTTTATTGCTGACCGTTCTAATAATGAAACTTTTTTATTTCCTCGTAAAAGTTTTATGGCTATCGTCACAACAAAGAAGTTATTCAAATTCTCGAGTGCCTCTTTACTAATCTTTGTTTTTCCTTGTTTCAGGGCTTCATAAAAATATACAAACAATTTTTTCCACAAGGAGATCCTTCCAAATTTGCCTCGCTAGTTTTTAGGGTTTTCGACGAGAACAATGTAAGTATAATATTTGCTCACATAAACCTTCGATTTTATGTTACTTTTTTAAGTGTATTAAATCTTAGACTTTAATACTATGTAAAATGTAACTTTAATTTCCAAAAAAGGAACCTGTACTATCGCAAAAAGAAACACCACACATAAATTTATATTTTTATGTTTACTTAAGTCATGTATATTACAATTTCGTGCAGAAATAAACAACTTGAAAGTCACCGAAGAAAAAGGGGCAGAAATAGCTAATAAAAAAAATGCTACGATAAATTTCTTCGGCTTTTCTTCAGCGCCAAACATCTGACGTATATGTACGCGCGACCTGATAAAATCCCATTCACGCTCGAATTTTATTTATCACGTACAACAACGATGACAGATCGCTTCATAATTACCTATTATACTATAATAAACGCTCGTTTATATTTACCTTTCTAAAATATAGTTAAATAATACCTTTTCAGTCGACCCCCAAATTTGCTCTTAATTGATGTCTTTTTCTGTGAACAATCGCTTTTAATCGCATGAACTTAATTACGCGCGGGTGAAATCTAAGAATATTGTCGAATACAATGGAAGTATTAAACTCCTTCTGAAATTAGCTGCTATCATAAAGTTCTAAATGAAAATTTTGAAAATATTTATCATTTAGACTCATTATACAAGGTCTGGCAAAATGTATGTATTGATAATGAAAGGACAATTATACGAGGGTAGTCGTTTATGTTTCGGTAACGGCAAACAAAAAAAAATTTTTATTATCGAAAATAGTTTTATTGCTTTTCAAAGTATTCTCCTCGAAAATCTATGCAATTTTGCATTTGTTTTAACCAATTCGAAAAGTATTGCCGGCACTGTGAAGGCGGTATCTCCAAAATATGAGTTTTGTATGCCTCAACGAAGTTTATTCTTCATGTGCGGGAACAAAACGAAATCACAGAGTGCCAGATCAGAACTGTACGGCGGACGGCTCATCAAATCAATGTTTTGTCCGATCAAATATTCAATTGTTTTAACCGACACGTGAGAGCTCGCATTGTTATGGTGGAGAATGATCTGTCGTTTTCGGTTGGTTTTCCTTATTTCTTCAAAAACTTTTGGCAAACAAATAGTTCTGAATCATTCGGAATTGACCTACAACTATCAAAAGGCACGGTTGCAACGGACCGGTTTTTCCGAAAAAAACCAGGCGATCACACAGTCGACTGCTGTTTACTATCTAGCTCATACGTATAGATCCAAAATTCATCACCTGTGATGACATTATAAATGTTCTTTGAAGCGCCGCCATTGTATTTTTATGCATATCCTTCCACAAATGGACGCGAGTACTTTTTTGAGCGGTTTTCAAATTATGTGGTACCCAACGTGAACATAGCTTCTTAACGGCTAAATGTTCATGCAGGATCTTATGCACGCTGGTGTTACTAATACCTAGAGATGCCTCGATCTCACGGTATGTTACATGACGGTCTTGCATTATCAATTCAGACACTGCATTAATGTTTTCCGACACAACAACATTTGTGGGACGATCTTCGCGAAATTCATCGTCCAAAGAACGCCGTCCAAGGTTAAATCCACTATACCAATGATATACTGTAGTTTTCGATGGTGCTTCATCGCCATATAAAGGATTCAGCTCGTTGATGCATTCTTGTTGAGATAATTTACGCCGAAAGTTATGAAAAATAATTGCACGAAAATGTTTGCGAGTTAATTCCATTTTTTCGCTGACATAAAATTTTCAAGTTACTGTCAACAATAGAAATAGCGACCGGGTATTAAAACTGTCAAGGTAAATATATTGTCAAAAATGACAAACTTTACGATGCAATCATCAGATCGGAGGCAACATTAACAGCGTTGACAGTTCCCGAAATATAAGCAGCTACCCTCCTATCAATATTTAACAATTTTTGGGGTCGATGTGATGTTTTTCAGATATTGATCAAATATCTGGAAATCCCCCAATTACTAAAATTAATGTTAAGATATCAAAAAATTTTATTCTGGCGGATGCACAGTTTAATTTTCTTAGGAAAATTGACATATTAATAGGTGCTTCAGTATTTTGGGATTTAGTTTGTGTGAGACAAATACGAATGAGTCCAAATCAACTGTTCAAAAAACTAATCCGAGATAGCTTATTTCTGGAAGTGTATCGTTGACAAAGAAAATCGATCGAGAGTGCAATAACGCGTCAGTAAGTTACGACTTTTTTTTCAATTAGCTTTCAGAATCAATTATATAACTTTTGGACAGTGGATGAATACGTGAGTAATGGAAGAAAATTCACAAAGGAAGTGCAGGCATGCGAAGACCATCAGGCACAAAGATTTGGCACTTTGAAGTTAATTTACCGACAAGATCTAAGTTATTCATGAAGCAGCAATACACAGTTTCTTATCATTGGGAAAAACGATTAATAGAAAATGATCAATTCAAGAGTTCATGGAGGAATATGAGAAGTTAAGGCATATATCTGTGGCGAAATGAGTTCAAGTAATCAATATATTGTTTATTTACTTGGTGTATTCAAAGAAACCAGTGAAACATCAAGATTGAGAGTAGTTTTCGATGGCAGCCCCATGACAAGCACAGATGTATTACTGAATAATAAATTGAAAACAGGTCTAATGTTGCAAAGTGATCTATTTTCAATGTTATTACTATTCCATAAAGATAAATATGTAATTACTGCAGATGTCGCAAAAATGTACAGAATATTTGTGAATGAAAATCATCGAGACTTAAATATAGTGTAGATCAATAACAGATGACCGTATATAAATCCATAAACTGAACACATTAACTGCACCATATTTGGCAATTCGTTGTCTTCGACAAATCGCGCATAAGAATATAGATAAGTTCCCGGAAGCTTGTAGTAACGGGTGAGGCAGAATAACGAGCGATTTTAAAAAGGCTGTAAAAAACAAGAAAAACAATATTTAGGAATAAATTCATTATTTTCTCAAAGAACATAAAAAAGCATTAATTATTTTATTTTTTAAAAATAACTCCGGAAAGATGACATCCGTTCAGGCGTACACATTCTTCCAATCGTGTTTTGAAACTATTCATTACAGTTTGCAGCATTGCTAGGGGAATGTTTTCCACTTCCTGTCGGATCCGTTCTTTCAGGGCTTGAATTGTTTGTGGTGGGTTATCTTGAAACACTTTACTTTTTAAGTACCACCACAAGAAAAAGTCGCACGGTGTGAGGTCCGGTGAACGGGAAGGCCAGGTGATGTCCCCATTTCGAGAAATCACATGATTTCGAAATAATCTGTTAACAATATTCATGCATACTCTGGCTGCATGGGAGGGTGCTCCGTCTTGTTGAAAAAATGTTTCCTCGTTAACTTCGCAGCGTGCAAGCTGTGGTTCAAAAAAGTTTTCCAACATGTCGGCGTATCTTTGTGAGGTTACTGTCACAGCATTCCCACGAGCATTTTCAAAAAAGTAAGGCCCAATAATCCCCGATGAAGACATAGCACACCACACAGTAACTTTTGTGGAGTGAAGGGGTCCTTGATGCATTTGTCTAGGATTTACGTCACTCCAGTATCTAAAGTTCTGCTTAGTGACGTAACCGGACAATTTGAAATGGGCTTCGTCACTCATCCATAAGTTGTTTACAATATCCTTACGTTGATTAATTAAATCTGAAAACTCTTCACAGAATCGTTGTCGACTCACATAATCCGTGCCTTTAAGAGCCTGTACGATTTGGATTTTGTATGGATGAAGGTGGAGATCCTTGTGTAATATTCTTCTGACAGTTTGGTTTGAAATCCCAAGTGTAGTACTATGTCGGCGAGCTGAATGACGCGGGCTTCGCTCAATAGCAGTTCTTACACGGTCGATATTCTCGGGCGTACGCACCGATTTTGGCCGAGCAGGTTTCTTTTTTGTCGTTGACGAAGTTTCCTCAAAGTTCCTAACCCATTTTTTAATGGCACAGGTAGACGGCACTGGTTGATTGCGATTAATGTTAAAGTGATTTCGAAAGGCACGACGCGCGCCTATGTAAGAATTATCATTTTCATAAAACGCCTTAACAGCGTACGCACGCTATTGAGGGGTCCAATGAACGCTCCATTGTTACTAAATGCTAATATCAAGGAAACATGGCCGATAGCGTCCCTACCACCTCCGAATGACTTGGCGCGAATCGCGGGCTTTTTAAAATCGCTCGTTATTCTGCCCCACCCTGTATGATACTTTCGGACTTTTATGTGGACGACATACTAACGGCTACAAAACGATTAAAGGAGCTAAGCACTTGAAACATGATTTAACAGGATTTCTTAGTGATTTCATCTGTGTAAATGGTTAGAAACAAACAAAAAGAATAATGGCCGGGTTGGTCAATCAGATCGGGGATTCCTGTAATGATACGTTTAAAGAGCAGAAAATAATGACAATGAAATATTTTATGTTCAAAAATAAAGCTAGATTCGAATATCTGGAACGTAAATATGAAACGGGACAAAAAGGAATATTAAACCAGAAAAACATACAAAATCTATAGATCGGAAGCAGATGTTTGTACACCTATTACAAGAAACTCAGAACTTACAATCGCTAACCCTATTTAGAACAAAAATAAAGCAATGCTTAATAACGAATATTTTATATAACATTAATGACTTTTTCAATATAACGTGCTAAGATGGGTCTGCATTGAAAATACATCTTTAAATCATTATCTTTATTTAAATGCTTCATTTCACCAATTGCAAGACACGGTACGTTTAACAATGATAATATTTTGAAAGATACTCAAGAAGAAAATCTGAAAATAAAGTAATAAAAACACTGGTCCATCAAAGTCGCATTTGCACAGGCGCTTAATTTAAGTTTGAACTTCCCAAGGATGAACATTTCTTTGACGGTGTACAGGGATTGGGTAACGAGAGAGAAATTATCGTTGCTCTTATCCTTTCCGTGCCCACCGTCTTTGCCACTTTGACATGCTTTTATGACTCATTCATCTTATTCGAATTAAAAGCGAGTTATTTTAAGACCATTCGATTACAGTGGATTATCCGTATTTATATTGAATACCAAAGAAAGAAGGAATATACAGAAGTCTAATAACTGAGAAAAAATATGTGACAAAATATCAATTCTTGAACAAAAAATATAACCTTATGAATTTGCCGAGAAGAAGTTGGCTTATCCTTCAACTTATAATTTCAATTTTATTTTTATCTCATAATGTAATCCTACGAATACGTATTTTTGTAGTAAATATGAACTGTAGCCGCATGACTACTAAAGACGAAAGAATAGAAGAATTATAAACAAAGAGATAGGGAATATTGCTGAGAATAAAATAGAAAACTAAGACGTAAATTTAGGAATTGAAAAGTGTAGAAAACCATCTTCACAACAATGTCTAAAATCACTCGAAGTTGCCAGTCTATTTCACTGTGACCTTTCCAAGTCTATTGTAAACTTCCTGTCTTCTGAAGTCTCTTGGCTTCTTTTCATGTGTTAAAATTAGCCTTGATTATGATTCTTTTACGACAACCTGTCATCCATTAACCCTTACAATTTTATCTGCGCTGATGATCCTGATTCATTGTTGCCTTCCTAGCTTGCTTCCACATAAACAGTTATTCGTCGCTTTAGATTCCCTCGCATGCTTTTTCTCTTCAGTTTTTTTGTTTTAGGGTTTCATTCTATACCATTTTTATATCGTTTCAACAAGTAATAAAGGCAAATAACAATCCACCTGATTGAAGGGAATAATAATGATAATATATATTTATTGCCCAACAGGCGAACCCATTTAAAAGACAAAACATTGAATACAAATAAAACAAAGTACATACAGTCAAAATAAATATCAAAAGTAATTAATAATGTAAAAAGTAAACAATACCACTAAAAAATTAATAATAACTTAAAATAATAGAAAATTAAAAATAATAGAAGAAGTAAAGGAACCGTCAAAAATATCTCTATAGAATTTGTTGGCATTCAACGCCATGTGATACAGGGAAGTCTTACAGAGGAGATTCGTCCTCGGCGTACCATAAATAAATGTGACAGCCTTCTGGAGGAGGAGCGAGAAACTGCAAAGTTTAATCTGAACAATCAATCCGACCATTCGCCAGCTTGTAAATAAAACGAGCACTGTTTCTGGATCTGCGTTCCTCCAGTTGTTATACATTGTGCTCCTCCAATATAACATTGTAATCAACGCCACGCCCAACATTTGAATTCGAAAACTTGAAAGTAAGGAATTTCAAAAATCGATGTTGAACGCGTTTGATTGCGTTTATCTGCGAATCGTATAAGGTGCAACTAATGCAAAGAATAATATTTTCAATAAGCTAATATCGTTAAAATACTGCGTTTGCCTCATTATAAAGCCAGCACTCTTAACCGCAGAACGACAAATATTTCGAATATGTAAATTAAAACTCAGTGAGGAGTCAAAGAAAATACAGAGGTCCTTGATGGACTCAACTTTCATAAGAGTGTGTCCATCTAGCGAGCATCAGGACGACATAGAAGTTCTGCTTAATCGAGTAAGACAAGAGAGTTATGCCTTATCGCCTGGGGGAACACTAACTATCGTATTTCTCTGAGACCGTGCAACTCTCATCACGCTACTTTATACTTTAGCTTGAGTTTAGCTCAGGTTATTTGAGAAAGCTAATTCCGTACTCACACGTAAAGTATGAGCTTCTGAGAAATTTTTTTGGTGTTGGCAATAACAACATTTTTTAGCAAGAGCTTGCTGCTAATTGTCAAGTTGCTCACAGTGCTTAACTGAATTGATCGTCTAATTATTCGATAGCAGTTCATAGTAAACTATGCCCTTGAAATCCCACCAAATGCGCAGCGTTACTTTCTTTGGGTGGAGGTTAATCTTTGAGGATGTCTGGAGAGCGCGTGTCTTTTTTAGACCAAGAATCCATTTTTCATTTCCAGTAATTATATTAATAAGGAAACATTGTTCCTTGCTCCTTTCAATGCGCTGGCTGCAAATGAGTATACGTTGTATCAGTTGGTGTTCATTAAGATTACGTGAAACCCACACATCGGCCCGATAGAAATACCCTTTAACATGGAGATGTCTTTGAACTGTTACATGCGATACTCTGACGACGCCCGTAATCTCGCAAAATGTAAAATGTGGGTTTTCATCCACTACAGTCATTATTGTGTCCGTATCAGTTGTAATAGGCCATTTAGAGCGCTACCAGTTCTTAAACTAAACATAACAATTCTGTACGCCATGATCGGTAACTTCAGATTCCCTGTGGATATGCACCTTTTTGGCTGCTTCTGTCGCGTTTTTTCTTTTCGGGAAATAATACAGCATGATATACCGAAAATGCTCATTTTCTTTCTCCATTTTCCCTTCGCACAAAGCCACAAACTGGATTATCAAATTAAAGAAACTACACTAAAACGTAGCCACAACTATATGCTACAAATAGAATCACAGAATATTCAACTCCACTAGCTATTTCCTACCCACTACACGTCAACATGATCGGCCCAAAATATCAACTAATTTATGTAACAACTACAATTACAATAGCAATACGATGATTGTTGTTCGTTCCTAAAAATGACAAAAATTCTACTTCTATAAAACTTGTCATCTCTAATATGCAGAGTATGGTTATTCTAAAAATGAATGGATTTCATAGCACAACATTTTGTTAAGGAAAAGTAGTGCAAAATTTCAAGAACGTCAAAAGTGTCCAATTCATAAAGTTTTATTTAATATTTTCTAAGTTTTTAATGTAACTACCACATGCTGCACAAACAACATTAAGGCGATATGATAACTCCTCCCGGACGAATAGTAGAATACTACGATTGATTCAGTTGCCTACTATTGTTATTCGATTTTTAAGGACATCTAAGTGGTTGGCTAACGAGGAGAAACACAAACTTGATCATTTACATATTTTCACTAGAAAAAGACACCTACGACGAGGTCTAGGCATCTCATATGCCAGCAGGGTCTTGGGTTGTCGTAAATGTGTGTTTGAACAAGCTGCAGCCTGTATGGTGTTGAATGTAGTCGTCTTCCTATGATACGACAGATAAGAGGTTGAGGTAAGGAAGACTGCGGCTAGCTCGATTTGTGGTCTGTATCTGATTTTGCCCAAAGGTAGCACTAATTTTCTGCTCTTGTTCCTCCGAAAGTCAGGGTCGATTTGGACTTTTCCCTTCATATAAACACTTACTCAATGTAAACTCTTCAAACCGTCGTCGTATGTACTTCAGAAAAGACGGTGTAAGGCTGAGTCGTCTTTGAATAGCACACTACATTGTAGCAATTAAATTTGTTTTCGTGAATTCAATAACGCAGAAAGCCTTTTGCTATCGACTTGCTATTTCGAGTATAAACAAACAAAGTAACCAACGCACTTACAGCATTCATGTGGTAGATGTTCTAAACTTAAATCGGTTCTAGTGAATAGTAACTAGTTCTATGACAATGCTTGAGAGCTCAACCCATATTACGTCATGAAATCGGTTCACTTTTTAGATAATTTTGTGTTACTATTTCATAAACTGGTTCTTCTTTATATGTTGGTTTACTAAGGAGAAAGAATTTGGTCAATTTATATTAGTTAAACTTACTGTTCATGAAAATTTATTTTTAATAAGTGCTGCTTTCGTTTATCACCTACACATAAAACGCATATAATACGAAAAGGATACCGGCGACGTTATATTTATCAAACTTTATTAAAAATACGAAGGCGTTCCCACAGAACCCTTAGCGACTTGTGAAAGTAAAATTGTCTTTAGGAAACAAGGACGATAAATCATCTGTCAACGATGTTCCTCCAACAGCTTTTTGACTTCGTAATAAGGGCGTCTCTAGATGTTTCGTTCCGTTTATCTAATCTGGCATCGTCTTCTTCCGCCTATTGTTTTGGACGCTGGCATGATACGGTGCCAGAAATGATCGCTAGGCAGCAATTTTTCAGACATAAAGTTTCTGAATTGTATTCATTTAATGATGTCACAAATTACGGTCACTGATGACGAACTTCTTGTTCATCAACTATGGAGGTAGATTATCTAAAAAAGGGACGACCTGAAAATGATAATTTTAAGATTCGGGGAGACTCGCAGCATGGGGACAATTCATAAAACTTTTAAAACTCCTGCGAATAATTATTTATTGAATTTAACTTGTGTTTATTGAAAGTAATATCGAATTAAATGATTTTTATAAGCAGCTAATACACGGCCACTCTTAAGATAGTAATAAAAGTTATTATCATTATTATTTATATGTAGCTCATGAGATACAAGTCCAAGAAAATATTAAAATAGGATTATTACACACACTTATACAATACAATTATATATGTATATACACATCTCCATTATTATGTAAAATACATAACGATTCAATGAATAAGCCTCTGAAATATAACCCGCGTTATACTTACAATGAAATCTCGATGCCCTCTAAAGAAAAGTTGCTAATACTAAAGGTTTTAATAGTTCTTGAAGTAATACGTGAAACTAGGAAACTAAGTTTAGATATGCGGTATTGTGTGTCTACGTGAACAGATCAAATTGTCTCCAGAATGAACCAAAAGATGGCGCTTTGCGTTTGCTTTATCACTTATTCTTATTTCTAGAGTGCAGCCGTAAACGTTGAAGGAGTTTCGTCGCTGGTATGTTTGTACGTAATGCAGCGTGCGTCTTCCTCCGAAAGTGTACATTTGTATTACGGAGTTTTGTACGTTGTATAGAATTATGTCGCGGTTACCTAGTGAAAAAACGATCAAACATGTTTATTTGTGAATTTCCGGATTTAATGTATGATCGGGCAAAAGTGAAATGTTTAGTTTGCGATGGACCACTCATTTGCAAAACAAGATATGACTGCAAACAACACGTGACTAGTGGGCAGTAGAAAAAAAACTGGCGTACGATCGAATAAACAATTTCTATTCAGTTTATATTCAACACTGATGATGTGTAATCTACTGTTTCGTTTATTAGATAACAAATCATTTTACTCATTCTGAAATAAATAAGTGAACTGTAAATTACCTAGTTCGAAAGCGTTACGAAATTTGGTGCTATCTGCTGGCGAATGTATTGAAAAAAGAATTAAGTCGGAATTGAAAAATAAAAAACTCTGGTTATGTGTGGACGAAACGAAAGGTTTCTATTATTAATGTCATAGTTTGTACAAAAAAATCACTTAAATTGTCACCTTCAATCTCACTAGCTTTCAAGAAAAGTACAAAATATACTGCCGAAGCCGTTTAAATACATTGCAAATATTTGAACTTTCAAGAAACCAACTATAAGTGCATATGACTGATAGTACCGCACCTATGCGTTCACTTCTTATACGAGGGAGCGTTTTTATATTCGCGGAATGAGCGGGTTGTAGAGGGGTGAGTAGGCGCATTGGGGGCGCGACTCATGATTAGTATAAATACGAAGTTTCATTGTTATTAGACAGTTAGTCTTTGAGCTATCGTCAACCAAGTAACATAATCAGGAGTGAAAAGTGAAATATGGAAAAAATCGAATATCGTGCCGTTATAAAGTTCCTTACCAGGCAAGGAAAATCAGTCGCGACCATAATGAATGAGACGTCATTGGTTTACGGCGACTCTTGTCCAGGAAAAACCATGGTGTACAAGTGGCATAGTTTATTTAAACAAGGAAGGGAATCCCTTGAAGACGACCCGAGGCCGAGCAGGAGCATTGAGGTGACCACGCCAGCACATATCCAAAAAGTTGAACAAATTGTAGTCGAAGATGCTCGACTAAAGAAGAAACAACTCGCAGAAATGGTTGGAGTACAACAATTTTTAAAATCCTACACGATCATCTCGGCATGTCTAAGGTCAGCGCAAGATGGGTGCCGAGAATGCTCATGCCGCCGCAAAAACAACAGCGCGTAGAGTGTTCGCGTGCATTTTTGGACCTCTGTAATGAAGACAAGGATGGTGTATTGAGTGGAATTGTTACTGGAGACGAAATTTGGGTTCATCATTATGAACCTGAGTCCAAACAAGACTCCATGCAGTGGCATAAAAAGGGCACAGCACCTCCCAAGAAATTTAAAGTGTCACAATCAGCTGGGAAACTCATGGCAACGGTATTTTGGGACTCGGAAGGAATATTGTTGATTGATTATAAAGATAAAGGTGTTTCTATAACCGGAGAATATTACGCTTCAATATTAGAGCAACTAAAAGAAGCCATTAAAGAGAAAAGACGGGGAAAATTGACAAAAGGTGTTCTGCTTTTGCACGATAACGCGCCCGTCCACAAGAGCCGCGTTGCGTTAGCTGCCCTGCATAAGGTGGGCTTCGAAATTGTGAATCACCCACCCTACAGCCCAGACCTGGCTCCGAGTGATTATTACCTGTTTCCGAAAATGAAAAAAGAGCTGCGGGGTAAAAAATTTACTGCCGATGATGAAATCAAGGAGGCAGTTTCGGCGTATTTTGCAGATAAAGAGAAATCATTTTTTTATGAGGGTATAAATAAATTAATTGAAAGATATGAAAAATGTATCCGTCTTGCAGGTGCATATATTAAAAAAGAAAAATAATTTGGTTTTTTTATTTCCACCCCTTGTCTCCCATTCCGCGAATATAAAAACGCTCCCTCGTATGTTTTGTGTAAAAATCCATACTTTACATCTTGTAGCAAACATGATTTGACATTGTTATCCAGAGGTAAATGGTTTTATAATGCACACAATGGCAGTGTTTCATAAATTCCCTAAGCGTATTCGAGAATTGAACTGGCAGTGTCCCAACATCCCTCAACCTCCACAGTCAATTCTTACACGCTAGGTAACATAGTTAAGACAGCGTCTTATTATTTTCTGCATTTCTAAGAAATTAAATCTGTAGTTTTACAATTTATCTTGAAGAAGCAACTACCATTAAGGAAAGTTAAAAGAAATTCAAAAATGCTGAAGCTGAAGCAGATTTACAAATAATTTGTGAAAAGTACAAAGAAGTAGTTTAAGTAATTGAGAAGCTACAAAATTCTTCGTTGCCATTACTGAATTCACTCTAAATACTGGACAATGTACAAACACAGTTACATCGAAGAAAAATGGATCGATAATACCGCTGGTCCAAAAACCACATTAAACAGTCACACACTCAGGATGCATTGAATTATATATTATTATTATTCTTTTATGATTACTGTAATTAAAATATAATAAAATATTAAATTCGAATTATATTAATGTTGATTTACTCAAGGGCTCTTCCAAATTGCTTCCGGAGATTTCGCTTTAGCAACTAATGAAAGCGACCTTCCTAATCAGAAAACCTCTATTGTTAAGATCGCAGCTAAAGAAGAAAAAGCTGAAAAGTAAACCATGCCTTTATATTTCAGTTCACGTTCGAATCTATGTTAGTATAAGCCGTTCCATGTATTTAAAAGATAGTTCTCTAACTGTTATCTCTTCTTTCCTAGGACGGATCCATCGAGTTCGAAGAATTCATTCGAGCCTTATCGGTGACGTCACGAGGGAATCTAGATGAAAAGCTACACTGTAAGTATATCCGGCTATTTTTCTTTGTGCGGCAGCCGAGTCGTGCGAAATAAGATAAAGGTCGGGTGAAGCTCTTAGATGTTGTATTATTGAAGTTATGTCAGCGTTTGATTCAACAAACAAAAAGCAAAGCTTATGCAAACGTGAAGGTGTTCAATATATGTATATACTTACGTAGACGTTACATATTTATGAAATCGGTTTTTTCATAAGCATGTTATCTGTGTAGAGACGTGTATACGCAAACCTAATTTCCATAAAAAGTCGGTGAAACACGCTAAATTTTAATAAAACGAAGACATAAGTTTATCTATGATGCCGTGATGGCATTTATTATGAGTATGACGCAGCATAATATTGTATCATAATACGATATAATATAATGAAGTAAATTAGGAGCCTAAATTTATCAAAAAAGGCAAATAAAAGCCCTGAGCGCATCAATCGCACTCTGTATACGTATTTCGACAATTAAATTGTCATATCAGCAGATAATTAATTACAGTGTCGCACCTGAAACCGCGGTAAAACCCGCACAGAATAACTCCGCGCAACTTTCCCCGCTAGAAACCAAACACACATTCAGCATGTGTTTGGTTTTCCCAAAAACTCCTAAAAAACCAAACACACGCTGATTGTGTTTTTGGTTTTTAGCGGGAGTTATTCCGTGCGACTTTTACCGCGGCTCTAGGAGCGACGCTGTGGTTAATTATCTGATGATGATGGCAACTTAGTTGTCGAAAGAGTATGCAGAGTGCGAACATTGATGAGGTAAAGGATTTTTTTAAACGTTTTGATTAATTCAATTAACAACAGTCTTCATTAAAAATGTCCAAGTAAAAGTATTATCTCTTAGTTCTTAGTTCTTAACTTAAATAAAAAAAAATTATAAGTCTATTGTTTTCAGATTAATTTGTTCATTTAATTTTCTTACCGTTACAAATGATGTAATTATCATTATATATAAGGGTATTATTGTAAATATACTTATTTTTATTAATAAAAATGTTCTTTTTATGTATAATCACCGCCATTATTTTGAATTTTTGGTAATCATTACACTGCACAACAGCATTTCTGATGATTGGGTTATGTTACATATTAGTCCAATTTTTGATGACGATTTCAATACCGTGATTGAAATTTCTGTATCAGCTCTAGTTAAAAAAATATGACACGGGTGTTTTTTTTGTAATAAAACACAATTCTTATAATAAAAAAAATTTCTCTTACATGATTTTCTTGCTAAAGCTGAAGGCAGAGAGCTATTCTGAATGCTCCAGCAATAGTCAGCCATCATGCGTGCGTTCCTGTAGCCCTGATAGCGTTCCTAAGATTGGCGGGAAAATAATCCAGGTGGTTGTGAAGAAAGTGCAAGTTGATGCTCATGTTACATCCAAACCTTTGAAAGTGACTCATCAGCAAAATATTTGAGTAGATTTTGTTCTCTTGTGTGGTAATAAGAAATTTTCGTTTCTTTTGTTACTAAGTTTCTTTCTTTTAGCCTAGAAGCCAAAATTTCTGAAGCAGCCTTTGACAGTCTCAGATCTCTGACAAAGTCGTTTAAATTATCTTGCTTGAATAGTTTTGGCGCTTTCAGGTCATATTCAAAGTCACTATCGCTACCGTCAGTTTTTGCCTCAAAATGCATAGGCTCCTCCTGTGAAGCATCAGCTTGAGGTTCAAGTGATATTTTAGGACTCACAACAAGTCTATGTGCCGACCGTATGGAAAGATATTCCCATGCGGCTCGATTTTTTCGGTTAATTCCAGTTATGTTCACCAAACAAAAATAGCAGTCGTCGTGGTGGCTCAAGGGTTAGTCCAGATCATAGCGGTTTCGTACCAGCAGCTATTCTTTTTCTTATTTCTCCACAAACGTAGAAATTCAACGCACGTTTTGCACACCTTTTGCGGAATCCAAGGCTTATCTTTCATTTCCAGTGTGACCAAAGTAATTTTTGTAAACCTCAATCACGAAAGCTACTATATTCAAACGGTATTCTTTAAATATATACTCTCCGCAAATGAAGCAAAAATGATTTGAATCATTGACACAAACTCTTCTTGATGATGTCATATCAAATTATATTAAGCAAAATTAATATTTTCTTACTTACAAGCAAATTAACACACAAAGCGATTTTTTCGTAAAAGCTATATCTCGTAAACAAGAGTTGTTACAAGAGAAACTGAGGGTATATTTGAAATCAACGACATCAAATTAGTAAACATCACGTGATAAAAGTCAATCATCAGACAAAAGTTGCCATATTATTGTGCAGTGTTACTTATTATTATTATTAATATTAATAAAAAAATTGTAAGTACTTTCCGTAAGGTTATATTATAAATATACTTATTTTTGTTAATAAAAACCTTCTCTTTATGTACAATCACCACCATTATTTTGAATTTTTTTGTATACTAAAATTTCCCACGAAGTACGCGATTGCAGTAAACAATAAGAACATATAATTTCGAAAACAATAAATGCTAAAACGAATTTATGCTGCTCTTTCGCGGTCACATTATGTGTAATTTATTGTCCCTTGGCACGCCCCAAAAGAGAAAAGTCGTTAACCAGAAACATAAGTAGATATTTCTAAACCAGAAGCACCGTCTAGGACCCATAGACTCTACATTTCTTTCCGTATAAAGGGGAATGATACCACTCTAATTTACATGCGTGCGTGTGTTCTGAAGAGGAGGTTATCACATCTCGGCCTATACGCAGAGGGATTTGTCAAGGTTGTTGTAACAAGCGTGAAGGAATAGAGAATGAAGAGTGAAAGGATAAAAGCTACGAAAGTAGGGTAAGCGTTTTGCGCAGTAGTCAGGGCTGGATTCGGAGTGGGGCCTGTTTTAATGACTTTCTCAATAATGCTGATCTTTTATTCATTATCGTTTCAAAAAAAAGGTTCGAAGTAAGCTTAAATCCATTTTTCTTATCAAAGTTTATATAAGTTCTTATATAGTAAATATATTACATGTTATGGATTAGATTTTATAATATATTCAAGAAAGTAAACCACAATATTTTAGCACGTCAGTATATAACTTGTGTGAGTAACGTACGTATGTGTAAAAATATGAAATTGCAGTTTGTCGAGCTAACACATACTTAAAGCACGAAAAAATCGTATTGGAACTTGCACGTATTGATCATTTTAGGCGCAGAATTTCTTTATACTAATTGGCAAGTGCCGAAGTATAATCTAAGACCTTGTGCATAGACACCGTTTTTTAATAAGAACATATTATTACCTCAGCTTTTACACCAATCACGGGTTAGGCGTAACACTTAGTTATGAAAAAACAATCATCCACGTGTTAATAATATATCTTGTTTACTACGCGTTTCTAGGAATTCACTTCTCATCAGGTAAACTTGTTTTATTCACGAACGATTCTTTGTGAACTTACCGTATTCTTCCGATACAAAAATAATGAAAAAATGATACCTCCCTCTTTCGATCCATCACACAAATGTACGAATGAAAGAATAAGGACATATCATCTCGGAAAAATCGGTAACGAAGTTACCAGTAAATGATTCAATGAAAATTTCAAAAGTATACAAATAGGCTACGTAGCTCCTTGTTTATTGTAACGTATTAAATGTTTAAAATGTTCTCCGCTGATTTCTTGACAAAAGCCTATCCTGTAGTAAAACACTTGTTAAACTAAAAAAAAATATATTCTTCATTGATTTATTAGCAAGAATCTACGAAGCTTATCACACTCTCTTTTCCAAATTTTTTTTCGCTGAAACAAAAACTTCCTAAGATTTTAAAATAATAGAGAGATGTAAGAATATAAGTGCATGTCAATCTTGATAGTACAAATTTTGTTTTGAAAACTAAGTTTGCGATTAATTAACAATGCTATATTTAACGGAAACTCTTCGAATTGAAATTTTGATGATGGTTTACTGGAATACGTGTAGAAGTCAAGTGGAAGTTATCAACATTTTTAATCAGAATCGTCCGGATTTGCTAAATATATCACAAGGAACTGTGATAAATTCGGAATTCATACACAACTCAAAGAGCTACGTACCTCATTTTAGAATTACAAATGATATTAATAAATAGATAAAGCCAAACAAGTTCTTTCGAATATAGATTATACGTAATATTAATGAAAAACTTAAAATAATACGAGGGTAATTTCACAAGTAGTGAGAACGGAAAAGAAAAACGAATTTTTTAAATACAAAATAATTTTTATTTTTCAATATATTCCCCTAAAAGTGCAATACATTTATTCCAACGGTGCTTCAATGCCCTTATGCCATCTCTAAAATGCGATTCTGGAAGGCTTGCAAAATACTTATTTACGAAGATGATAAGGTCGTCGTTAGACGAAAATTTCTTTCCACCTAGTGCCGTTTTCAATTTTGGAAAAAGGTGGAAGTCGGAAGGGGCTAGATCTGGCGAATAAGGCGCATGCGGTACTAATTGGAAATGCAACTCGTGGATTTTGGACATCGCAACTGTGTTAGTATGCGAGGGAGCGTTGTCTTGGTGAAACAGAATCTTTTTCTTTGCCATTCCTGGCCGAATCTCAACATTTAATTTTTGTAGAAGTTCTGCATAATATTGTCCGTTTATTGTGGCACCTTTCTGAAGGTAATTAATGAGCAAAAGGCCCTCTGAATCCCAAAAAATTGATGCCATCACCCTGTTTGCCGATAAAGTGGTTTTCGCTTCCTTTGGAGGTGCAGAACCACGTTCTAACCATTGTTTCGACTGTTGTTTAGTTTCGGGTGTACTGTAGTGTAATCAAGTTTCATCGCAAGTAACAAATCGCCTACAAAAATCAACCGGATTCCGCTTATAAAGGTCCAAACACTCATTGGAAATGCGCAAACGAGTGAACTTTTCATCAGTCGTAAGTAATCGCGGCACCCATGTTGCCGAAAGCTTGGAAAGGCCCAATTCTTTCGTTAGAATGTGGTGTACGCGTTCTGTTGAAATGTTTACCATGTCTGCCATCTCCCTCACTCTGAGTCGTCGATCTTGCGCAATAATATTATGGACTTTTATAATCATTTCCTTAGAAGCCACGATTTTGGGTGCTCCAGAGCGCGCTTCATCAACACAGCTCGTTCTACCACGTTTAAATTCATTTACCCATCTACTTATTGTGGCGGATGATGGAGCAGATTCACCTAATGTTTCCCGTAACTCATCTTTTATTTCGGTAGCTTTCATACCCTTAATTACGAAGTATTTAATCACCGTACGATACTCTGCTTTTTCCATTTTAACCAAACGACGTGTCAAAAATAAACTAATCAACCGATTTATCTAAATATTGGAATGTAAACATATAAATAGACAACCTAAATTACAGTGCATCTGTATTACCAATTAGAGCGCTACCTATGTGTCATTCTCACTACTTGTCAAGCTATCCTCGTATATTGCATGTTTACCTAATGTTACTCAAAATTTGTATTTGTGTAACTTCCCTCCTTTCTTTTCCTTTTTTTTTAGAGAACATGATGACTATAAATAGTAAAGACCTACTATTTATCAATATTTTTAATCAGAATAATTCGGAGTTGCCGCATATATCACAAGGAACTGTGTTCAAAATTCATACACAATTCAAAGATCTTGAACATGTTCAACCATTGAGAAAAGCCTCAATTCATAAAAGGTGATGTAAAGATAAATATTCTACAACGTTTACAAGATAATCTAATATATAGTTCATGACAAATAACCCGAGAAATGTCTGCCAAAGAACTATTTTGAAGTGTCTCCTTGATTAAAATATTTATTCTTACACAATGACGTTTACCCAGGAACTGACCGAAGACCATGCAGACCGCGTAGATTACAGTTCAGCATGTCTATACATGCTGAACAGCTGTGAGATAGCTCTCGATAATACTATTCTTTCGGATGAATTAACTTTCACGTTGAATGGGGAATTAAATTGGTAGAACTGTAGTTGTCGGTCAGAACATGATAGTTGAAATACGTACCCAATATCCTCAAAAGGTAAACATTTGGACTGTCATATAATTGAACCAATTTTTACAGGCAATTTAACAGGTGAAAATATTTAAATTTAGTTAAAGACGAAGTTGTTCCTGCGCTGGCAAATTTATATTCATATGTCATAGATTCGACCCTACCGAATGGAAAAGATGGACCAACACCTTACTATTTTATAGTGAAGTCTTTAGTTAAATATTTACGAATATATGGATTGGACGAAGAGGTGGACTAGATCTCCTAACCGTACAATTTAAATTTCCTTTTATGGTGTTACGAGGTCTTTGGTTACAGAAAAGTTATGCTGAACGAAAGCAGCTGAAAATATTTAAATTTTGTTAGAGATGAAGTTGTTCCTGCACTGGAAAATTTATATTCACATATAGTAGATTCGGCCCTACCGATTGGAAAAGACGGAGCAACACCTTACTATGCTATAGTGAAGTCTATAGTGCAATATTTAAGAATAGACTTATTGGACGACGAGATGGACTAGATCTCCTAACCTTATAATTTAAATTGCCTTTTATTGGGTTATGTTGTCCTTGGTTCCAGAAAAGATATGCTGAAGGGAAGGTTCACTACTAAAACGTACTTTTATAATCTCCTTCGTCAATATTTTTATCCTCTCAGTGACTGCAGAGATGTAAGGTGGACCGTCATTTCCTTTCTGGCCATAACTTTCCTGGAACCAAGAACAACTTACCACGCACCGAAAAAGAAGGAATCTATAAATTAATGTATGAGTGCAAAGAGAACTACGTAGGACAAACAGGAAGATACATTTATTAAAAAGTTAAGTAACAAAGAATTGGACACTCAGTGATTACAAAATATGCTAACGAGGAAGGACGTAAAACAAATTTTAGTAAAACAGAAATATTTCCGCTACTATGACGGACTACCATCGAAGAATTATTGGAGAAGCTCTCCAGATAGAAAAGCATCCAAACTTCAATCGCGAGGACTGCCATTAACTTAGCAAAACCCAGAAGAACCTATTACGAAACTCCATCACGACAAATATAAACCATTAGCTTAATTAAGAAGAATGATAACGAAGAAAATGGAAACAATAATACAGCGAAACTTACAGAAGATCTCTCTACAAATAACACCAGCTGTGAGAATCTATGGAACTAGTTTTAGAATTACAAATGATATAAATTTATACGTGAGTATTACATCTAAAATTTAGTTGATTTAAATACAGGTTGTACTTAAAAATAATGAAAAAGTGAAAATAATATACAGTATTGTGCAAATTAATGGAATCAAACACAATATAACTAAGAAAACCGTTTATTTGACATATAATCACGATGAGATGGTATAAAATTATAAATTACTAGTAATTTAATAAGAAATATGCCCTCCTTTGGCTGGGATGACAGACTGAACTCTTTTCGGCATGGAATCTATTAATTTTTGACAGTTTTCCTTTATTTTCTCGTCCCGAAACCACACCTGAATTATTGCTTCTATCAATTTTGTCTACGTTGTGCAGTCCATATTATGTAACCTAGTCTTACAAATCGCCTACAGATTTTCAATTGGGTTTAAGTCTGGAGAACTGCCAGGCCAGTAGAGGAGAGTTATTCCTTTTTCCTTGAAATATTTGACCATAACCTTCGGTTTGTGGCATGGAGCTGAGTCCTGTTAGAAAATTGCACCTATGTTTGGCTGACATTTCTTTAGATCTTTTCCCATATACTTATCCAGTAGCTCTTTATATTTCTGGCTGTTCATCATGCCTTCTATAGGCACCAGCGATCCGATCCCCATGTACGAAAAACATCCTGAAAACACCTTCTTTACAGGATGTTTGACAGTCTGATCGATATGAGCTGCAGTGACTTTTCATCTCCACTTTTTCTCAAGAATTTTGATCGCTGCCCCTGCACCAAAAAATGGGACTCGTCTGAGAACAACACCTTTCTCTAGTCTTCCTCATTCCATCCGGCATATTTCTTGGCCCAAATAAGCCTCTGCTTCATCATTCGTTGAGTGAGGAGTTGCTTCTTCTGTGGTCGAATGGCTTTTCTTCCAGACTCTAAAAGTCTCCTACGAACTGTCGAGTCATGCACTTTCACTCCAGTGTCGGCTAAGTCTTTTTGCAGTTCAAAACTAATTTTTCTTGGGTTCGGCTAGCTATTTCTGACCAAAAAGTGATATCCTGGGGTATCATCTTCCAATTTCTCCCACATTTTCCCACTCGTTTCACTTCAACTATTCCGGTATCCTTTTTTTGCTTTAGGATCTTGCTGCTCCTTGACTAACACCACATTCCTGAGCAATATCTCTCTGTGTCATTGAAGTGTGCTCACTTAATGTCACAATCTTCTCACGTTTTCTGGGCGTGATATCCATATCGCGAACAACCGGTAAAAGCACAATATAGACCAAATTTTGAACTTTAAAAGAGTATATGTGAACAAACTCTCTAAAACGCACTGAATACCTGTGTAATGTGTTCCCAGTGATATAGGTTATGTTTTTTGACATAAAACTACTGTCAGAACTGACCTAACAATGTTGCCACGTGCAGAAAACTAAAAAAATAGTCATGATTCCATTAATTTGCACAATATTGTATTACCTGTACACGTAACGTTACTAAAAATTTGTGTTTGTGTAACTTCTCACCGTTCTTTTCCTTTTTTTAACGACAATGATGATTATAAACAGCAAAAGGCTCAAATTATCTCTTTGTTTTATTCCTTTTTCGAATATAAACTTTCACCTCTTGTTTTGATTCTAACAAGAACATCAATGTATACAGATTCTATAACCCTTGTAAGTACCTTGTGAGCAAATTAAATTGTTTATTTATTAATGCTCATTATAATATGTACCTCCACTGTATATATTTCGTATAATGTGTCATGTAAATGGCCAGAAAAGTACAATAGCAATAAATATTTAAACATTTTATTTGAAATTTCCTGAGAAAACTCGTAAAATATCTTCGTAAAAATTTTTCTCTATTTTCTATTTGTTTTTATTCAGATATACCCGAACTTTCGTAAATTCGTAGTAATTTTGTAGCTGGCGCTATTGTTTTGCATATTTCACGACCTCTTCTTGATCTAGATCCGCCACTGGCAAACTAACAGATCAAAGTATGTACGTATCTCGTCTCCATCTACGAACTAACAGACCTTCGCAGATCCCGGCTCGTTGTGGGTCGGCAGTCTTCTGAATACCGGAACTCCCACGCAATTAACTTTCTCGTTACCGCTCGGCCTGAATTATGATTACTTCCATTCTTCACGACGATGCTGACGTTCCATTTCTCTCCTCTCTTTCTCTTTCCATCAAAAATCCAGAGCACTCGAATATCCTTTCATCCAACACACGCTTAACATCCATTTGCCATTGACGAATAGCGTTACAAAGGCGTCTCTACAGTCTCCATTTATAGCGGTCGAAGTTGGAAGAAGAAATTTTGTTTCAATCCGTGCTCATCTATATAAATGCTGCGTCGCCGTTTAGAAAGGCAATGACAGAAAATAGAAACGGGCGAAATGGAGAAATTCATGCGACCGACGAAAATCTAATTGAACTTCGTAATATAGTCTAAAGACTATGGCACTTTAAATAATTCACTGATATCGGAGCAAATATTTTAGAGATCGTTCGGCGTAAATAAACTTGCGGGAAAAATTGGTTCGAAATCATTTAGGAAGAATTATAAAAGTTGATGCTTTTTCAAATTTAAAAGTAAATTGGTTTTCCGATATTTGCTCCCATCTTTCTCTAATTTCACAATTTAACTCGATTTTAGGATGATGATGTCTCGTTCACTATAAATAAATTATCTTGAAATTTCATTTGCATTATCATTTATTTAACTTTCCAGTTTTAGTACATAGGTAATTAAACATAAACTTTGCACTTTTAAGATTCTAGATTATCTAACCTGTCCTACTCATCGTCGGTAATACGAGGTATGACAATTAAATAACAAGACTGTTGTGAAGAATATTATTAATTGCAAACAAACTTATTTTAATCACAGAAATATAACCCCTTCCTACATTAATTTTCGTCGTTTAATTTTCTGCTGATCATGACAACTTAGTTGTCGAAATATGTATACAGAATACAAAAATTAATGTGGAAAGGGGTTATATATCAACCTTCCGTGATTAAGTTAATTAACCACTGGCTTCATCAAAATTACCAAATAAACTTATATTTAACTCTTATCCCCTTCAACGTACTCTCATCCCCTATCTATACACCGCTGTATATGTGTTTTCCATTGTTCGAAACAATACTGCAGTTCATCAGTTGTCAGCCTCTTCAACAACTGATGTTTTTGCTTTTACATGTTCAACAGACTGAAAATCTGTTCCCTTTAACGCACTTTTCAGTTTGGGGAACAGGTAGAAGTCACATGGTGCGAGATCGGAGGATGTCCAGTTACAGCTATGCTGTTGTTCGCTAAAAACTGCTTCGCAGATAGGGTATTGTGAGCTGGTGCTTTGTCCTGGTACAGAATCCACAAGTTGTTCTGCCACAAATCCGGTCTTTTCTTCCGTACTCTTTCCTTCAGCTTGATTAGGACTTCTTCGTAGTATTTTTGATTGACGGTTTGACCCTCAGGCACCCAGTCAGTTATGATAACACCCTTGATATCAAAAAAACAGCATTGCCTTCTATTTCGACTTGTTCATTCGTGCTTTTTCCGGTCTTGGTGATCCGACGGCCTTCCAGTGCATCGATTGACGCTTTTGTTCCCGGTCATACTGGAAAATCCACATTCCATCACATGTGATGATTTTTGTGAACACCATCATGTCAGAGCAAATGTTCATTCGATTATCTTTTTGTTTCTGAGTGAGGTTTTTCGGCACCATTTTTGCACAAACCTTGGTCATGTTCATTCATTATGCAAAATGTGTTTTACTGCCCTTCGTTAATGTTTACCATATCGGCAATCATCCGAATGCTCAGATGTCGGTTTTTCAGCACAATTTCATTAATTTTTTTAACATTCCTTCAGTTTTTGCAATCACAGGTCAACCAGAACGTTCATCTTCCATTTCTTCCCAACCTTCAGAAAACCGTTTGTGCCCTTCAAAAACTCGCGCATGTGACACAACATTATCACTAAACACCTCCTTTAACATTATCACCAAACACCCCCTTTAACATTTATAAACATTCTGTTGGAGATTTTTTAATTTAACAAGGAATTTCAGGTTAATTCGTTCCCCTGTTCTTTATGTCAACCATTATCGCTGCACTATATAGTAAACGGTGTTATCTACAATTAAAGCTGGAAAGTAAACTAAAGCAGACAGAGAGACGAAACTACGGGTTGTTGCTTGGGAAGTATCAAGATCAATGACATTCTAATTACAGCCGCGCCTTATGCGACTGCACGATCGAAGGAGCATAATCTCGTTATTTAATTGCCATACCTAGTATTTATTGTATAACTTATTACTATAAAAGAAATAACAATTTTTTAGGATATTTTATGCATTAGTGATGTTTGGATTATCTATATAAAAATAATAATGATTATAAGCTATATAGGACAATACGTACAGGTAGACAAATTACTAGTAACAGGCCAAACATTACACTTATTGATAAAAAACAAACGAAAACCTACTTAATAATCATTGCTGTACCAAATAGCAAAATATACACAACTTGCAATCGAATTAAAAGTGCTTTAAAATCAAGAAGAAGTAACAATAATGTCAATTGTAATGTTAGTACAGGAATTACAAAAAAAACAATTTCTTAGTCACGTACAAACTCTAGAAATAATCCCACATACATACACAATATACAAAAAGCAATAATTATAAAAATAATAGCAATGGCCAGAAAATTTCTCAATCAAGAGTAGAAAATTTCAAAACCAATTAGCTTTATTGTGTGTAATGAGGTGTATTGTCGTTATTATTATTATTATTATTATTATTATTATTAGAACCCGAAACGTATACTGAACAAAGGCAAACATAAAATTATTTATTTCCCAATTTATTGCTTCTAATGAAATATTAAACTTTCCCTTGCGCAATTATATTCCTTCTCAAATCTTGTTTCTAAATTTTGGGAATTACTCGTGCATTCCATTTCGAGATAAAATATACTTCGCATTTGTAAAAATATTTCTCTTGCTATGAGCGCAATCCCTTTAATGCGATGTTATTATTTCGCACATTTTAATCTCTTAAGGCAAAGTGCTCGTAAGCTCGACAAATTACTACTTTTGAGTATGAAACGCCTGGAAATTTCTACGAAAACAATGCAATTTATAAACAAGAGTGGATTTGGCACTTTAGTAAATCGTAACGACATCTCATTGAAGTGAGGCATTCATATAATACCGAGTATGATCCTTTAAATTACATAGCTTTTATGGAATAATAAGGGCTGATTTTAAACTAAAAAAATGCAGAAACGTCTTTCATAGAAGAAGAAAAAGATGTGCTAAACCAATTGAAATAAAAACACAATCTCTAAATGCACCTTGACAACAGAATACTTACATAGATTGGCATCAATGTACGATTTACTTTATTGATTTTTACCAATAATAACCAAAACCTTGCTTCAAATATTCACTTTGTAGATGAATGTGGAAAAGTGTCACCAATGTACGAAGATGAAATTACTCAATCTGGAAATTTATGTAATGCCAACTCATGTGATATATTTAATGAATAGTATATCCATACACGTACTTGAAAATGTGAAGCGTTTTACAATTTTTTTCTTGCTTTTCTAGCTGGACGCGCGTCTCCAGTTTTGCAACTTGATTCACCTATAGTGTCTAGCTTGTAAAAGGACACCATCAGTACTGCTGTTGGTCTTGACGTTACTGCCCTGAAATTAAATGTCTGTCAGTTAGATATAGAAAGACGATTATTCCGAAAGATTGAACTGTTGTGTTAACACTGAAATAGCTTTGAAAAGATATATTGTAGTTCCAGGTCTTGTGTAAAGGATAGTCGACATGGTTAAGATTGAGGATTTCTATGGATCCTTAGATTTTGCGAGTATAATAATATGGATTGCTTAATCGAATCTGGCCAATGCAATAGTTTTAAAAAGAACTTTGCCAGTTTTTGTATAAAGGATAGTCGACGTCATGGTTAAGATTGAGGATTCCCAAGGATTAAATTTGTTAATGCTTTCCACTAAACGGTCTTGTGAATACTGCCACAAGCCTTTAGCAAATCCATTAATACAGAGTGTATTGGACGTCGTAGAGAGAAAATGTATAGATGAGAACACATTTCGTACGGTCAGTCGGAGCGTTGGAGCATGCTACATATACTTCAGTTAATATTTTTACGAAACTAACTCTGTAACAGAAGGCTACAACGTCATATCCTGCGCTTAATAGGGCAAAAAATAAAGCCCATATTCTAGCTATCCAGTGATCCTCATGGGCACTAACTAGCTGGAAATAAATGAGGAGAGAGGGAAGGATTCTCTGTTAATACAATGAAATAGAATGCCACAATATTGTGACCTTGAAAACTCTTCTGCCAATAATGAAACAGAAGATCCACAAAATACGTTCGTTCTCTGTGTTAATTAATTTCGCTAATGACAAGGGGTCCTTGTGCAACAAAAGAAAAAAAAGCTAAGCTCTATATCGAGACGATTTATTGATCAATATTTTGATTGACAAAGTATAATTTGGTAATTGTTTCTAAAGCACAGTATCTAGTACCTTATTATAACTGAGTTAACTTTAAGTTAATAATTTCTTTCCTCTTCTATACGTATAGTTGGTGCACACACGAAATTACACAATGTGCCTTTAATAGACTATTTGACTAATTTTGGGAAATTGTTTTAAATTATTGTTTATTACATAATAAGGACATATCATTGATATTTCCGACATATCTATTGTATTATCAATAAAAATCAATGTGGAAGTTTAAACGTCCAAGACCGCGCCGAAAACGCTGTTTGTGTAATGGCGCTGGTCATATGGCATGCGTGACGTCACAGGCTAGGACGGGATAAGTAAATCTAGTAAATCAAGAAGTAAACCTGAATAAAACAGCGTCGCTGAAGTTAATTTCATGTTTTCTTCAAATTTATTGGATATAATGGGGTATAAATGGTGTGTAGTGCCACAATGTACAAATACATCTATAAAGAGTCCACACAAACTGTTTGTTTCTGTTCCAAAGAATTCCCAAAGCATGTTATTTTTTAATCCAGTTGTTGCATAAACATACAAATATAAAAGTAGAACACATTTTGTTATGCTTGAAAAAAATTAGATTGAATAACACATTTTCTGAATTAGAGGATAATTTTGGAATATCACTATCTTATGCTAGTAAATTGTTTTTGCGAAATATACCTATAATAAGTTGTTTTTTAAAACCTTTTATCATAAACTTAGACAAAAAATTAATTAAAAAGAATCTCCCAATTGCATTTAGACATAACTATCACAATGTGAGCTGCATCATTGATTGTTTAGAAATCGATGTACAAATACCATCAAAGGCTCTTCATCAGGCACTGACATGGTCAGAGTACAAAAAGGGGAATACGGTGAAGTATTTAATATCTTGCACTCCGAATGGTTTGGTTAATTATATTTCAGAAGGGTTTGGGGGTAGAACAAGTGATGTTACCATACTAGAAAACTGTAACTTTCTAGATGGGTTAGAACAGGGAACTTGTATCTTAGCTGACAGAGGCTTTAAGCACCTTGAACAGGCACTTCATCAAAAAGGCATGCAATTATTAAGGCCACCCAGTGTAAACGCTGGTGTAAAACTATCAAAAACAGAAGTTCGACAAACTAAAATAATTGCTAGCCTGCGAATTCATATTGAGAGGGTGATAAGGCGATTAAGAGAATTCCATATGCTAAAGCAACATTCAGTTATAAATAATAACATTCTCCGTGTACTTGATCATGTCGTTATTATTGCATGTGCTCTAATAAATTTGCAGGATTCTCTTATTAAATAATGTAAATATCTAAATAATGTAAAATAAAATAATAAAACAAGAAATACAGAATGGTTTTTTATTTATCACAAACTGATGTTACTATACAAAATAGGATATATATTTGTTTTCCAGAAAATAGCTAACGTTTCGCCAGTATCGCCGTGTATGCTAGCCCATGACGTCACCAGAGTTGCCACCAATGACATAGTGTTCCCGTTACAGATAAAATTTCAAAAATTATGAGATTGTTTTTTGTGTAATTTGTCAAAGATAAACATAATTTAGTATAAAATAAAGTGAAATATGTTCTTTTACGATATTACCCGATAGGATGACCACATATTGTGGTATATTTTCAATGTAGTCAAATACCCTATTGAACACTTTCCAAACAACAGCAATAATAGAGCACACAAACAAAATAATTTCAATAAATTTTATAACATAATAAAGTTCAGCTTTCAGTGGAATATTAATTACTTTAAACTCTGAACTACTTGAACTTATTCAAACTTGGTTACATGAATTAAAAGAAACAAAAAAACATAAAAGTTGGGCTGAGAGCGAACTAACTGTTTGTCAACAAGCATAATGAAGACTTAAGTATTAACCAGGTAATTAGTTAATTAAAAAAATGTACACAACCTAAGTCAAGAATTTGATGAGGTACTTTCTAAATTACTAAATTGTCTATCGACATAAAAGTTTAAGTACAGATATTAACTCTACTGCTTACTGAATTAATTATTACATAAATTCCTTCTGTTAAGTTGCCTGGTTTTAATAAATTTTTACTAGGCTCAGATAATTCTACTTCAGGCCTGTACGATCTTAAATGGCTTTGAGCTAACTAATGCGATGACAAATAAATGCATTCGCTGTTACCTCGGTCTCTAGAATGAATTAAATACAACAAATTAATATATACTATATATATATATATATATATATATATATATATATATATATATATATAAAGGCTCTTCCAATAGGGACTTTGGCAGTTGATAGGGGCCATGTTGTTGAAGCTACATCTGTCAAATTGACTGTCATTTATTTAGTCTGTTTATGCCAAATCACCGTGGATGGATATAGCGTTCAACAATACGTGCAAATGATAAAATCGTTTTATCAAAACGGGTGTGGTTGATAAATTTGAGTCCACTGGTTCAGTAAACTGTGAACCAACACCGGTACGACGACGAAACGCAAGATCTGCTAAAAACATCGCCGCTGTCTGTGAGAGTGTGCAGGAGAATCCGAGGCAGTCGGCCTTTCTTTTGGCCTGAACTGGATGAAATGGACACCAACTACATGTTGTTCCAACAGAACGGCGCTAAGTGCTAAACAGCTCATGCCACATTGGAGATTCTGCACGAGCGATTTTAGGGCATAGTCATCTCACGTGGAGGTGATGTGAACTGGTCACTGAGATCGTGCGATTTGACCCCGTTAGACTTTTTCTTGTGGGGTTTTCTTAAGTCGCAGGTCTTTGGGAATAAGCTACGAACCACAGGACTCTCAAAGCTAACATAACCCATACCACCGGTCAAATTCACCCTGATTTGTGTACCAAAGTCCATGGAAAATTGGACATTTCGGATGCGCGCCACCCAACGTAGCCGCGGTGGTCTTTTGCACGATGTTATATTTCATACATAATGGCATCGATAGGCTTGTCAAACGAATAAAAAATTTCAATATCTTACACACACTTTGTTTTATTTAAATTTAAGGATAGGAAGCGCTTAATAAAAGAGAAAGGTTGTACGAACGTCTCTATCTCAGGTATAACAGCTTCAATAAACCTTGATGAACCGGTTAATTGCCCTTGATACTCCTTGAGTGTGTTGGATAAGCTCCGTTTTTCCAGTTTGACGGGCGTAGGATTTCACATAGTTTTACTGCTTTCTTTCACTTTTAATTTATAACAGATAGGTGTACCCAAAAGGAAGAAATCCCTGAAGTTAAAGTAGGAAAAGGAACGAAAGAAATTGGGGCACTATGAAATACAAAGTTTTAACATAGAAACCTCCAGTTGATGTTGACAGTAACAATATGAATATTCAAAAGCGTCTCTTCAGTAAAATACTACCAATGCATATTTAACTTTGAATCTTCATGCACCACGTGCTATGGAGTTTTTTTACCAACCGAGTCTAACTATCTCAACTTAAGGTCGACAAAATTTCGTAACTTGTTTATTCAAAACCAACAATGGTTGATTGAAAAGTAATTAACTCTTTCCACGAAATAAGCCTGATTACTTAATCCAATATAGAATGGCAAGATTGGTGTAGAAGCAGAAACTTGTTTACTCTTTAATATCGGATCTAGAAAAGAGTAAAAAAGAATACGCGATCTTCTTTTATAATCACAGGCAAAACAAAAAAGTGAATGCTGAAACTATGGCCAAAACTACTGGGAAAAATTTCAATTAATACAAAGACAATAATTATACGATTTGATTCATTAAATTCTATTAAACAAAATTAATGTTTCGATGGGATCTGTAATCGATAAATTAAAATCGTATTGATTATGAACTACAGAGGGCAGCTACGAGAGGACATTAAATGTACAAAAGAACAATTAAAAATATACTTATTCCAATAACATATACAGGTGGAATTTTATGTTTGTAATAAGACGACGCTTTTTACGTAAAACACTGTTGAACCTTGCTTACCACAGCTTGGCATTGGTTCAACAGTTCAAACAGCACGAAATAGTGTAGCTGTTGTTCGTGAATTGTTCAGAAGTGTTTAATCTCGTTTTAGAGATATTGCTTCGCCTGCACGATCTTTAAAAATATATTAGCCAAATGTAAGTGCTTTTCCAGTAACTAGGTAAAAAACGTACAGTATTTCCAAAAGAAAGGAGTGCACATACATATGTTCCACAATAATTCATTTTCTTTGTAAGTAAAAAAAGAACAATTTACCAATATCTGAAGAAACTAATTTGAGAAAATCTAATTGATGTTCAGTATTGTTTGCAGATAACAGCTTAATAAAATTATGGCGTTTCGAATTACATTAAGTTTAATATTATTGCCCGCCTGAAAACCAGCTTATTGAATTTACGAAGAAGTGGCTCGATTATACGTTAGACAGACAGGGAACTCGCAATCGTAAATTGCGAATTCCGTGTCTGCCTAACCCATAATCGAGACACTTCTATTATAGACACGGATGAAAAACATAATTACGTACTTCTATTTTGTGAGAGCTCGTAAGATTTCAATAAATCCCTAAAAATATTAGTTTTCCATCGCTTTTCTTTTTAATAAATTACTCCTCAGAGAACTTGGTATTTTTCAAAAATTATTATACATTAACAATTGCTTGTTTTCTAAAGTGCTAAAAACGATTTTGGTGTCGTTGATGGCCATTCTTTTGGCTTTACTCGAGGGAATAAGCTTATACTTAAAAGACCATATCGTATGATTTCGCTATAAAAAATAATGAGGTTATATTCTGTTAATTCAGATCTACCGTTGGTATGTAATTTTGATGGAGCCTATGGTTGATTAACAACCTTCAGTGATCAGATCTACCGTATTACGTACAATTAAGGCTAAATTCAAAACTTTTCATTTTGTCGTAAATTTGAATAACTTCAAAGGGGTATACTTGCAAACTCACTCAACTTTACTACTTAAATTTTCGAAAGTTCTAAAGACGACTTTAATGTCAACATTTATCTAAATCTTTTGGTTTAATCATAACACAATAAAGAAACTTAAAAAACCATGTCAAAATAATAATTATAACTTTACCAAACAAGAAACCTAATAATAGACTAAAGTAGAAAGACAAGGTGTATATACAATACATACCAAGTGTACTGGAAATTCATTACCGGTAACACTGTCATTGATTTATACCTCTTTGAAAACGTTGAATTTCGTTCCTGAAAAAGTGTATTTACAGCACGCATTAATTTTCTTATTTAATTAAAAGAAAAAAGCCGCTGAAAGTTATCATTTGGTGGTTGAAATTTACGGTGAGAATGCTCCAACATTAAAAATAAGTGAGACGTGCTTCTACAATTCAAAAGTGGTGATTTCGATACGCAATGTTCTGGTAGACCAAAAAAGTTTAAAGATACGAAACTGTAGGAGTTATTGATTGAAGACCTAACCCAAACTAAAAATAATTGGCAGAAGCGTTAAATGTGGCCCAAGAAACGATTAGCGACTGATTACGGGTAATGAGAAAAATCCAAAAGATGGAACAATGGGTGCCACATCAATTGAATGACAGGCAAATGGAAAATCATCTGTGAATTGCTCTAAGCACAGAAAATCATTGTCATCACCTTGCAAAGCCGGCCCATCGACTACAAGGCCAAATCGTTTTGGTCGCAAGGCAATGCTCTATGTTTGGTGGAACCAGAGTGACGTGGTATATTACTAACTATTGAAATCTGGTGAAACAGTTAATACTGATCGCTACCGATAACAAATTGTCAATTTGAACCATGCATTGATAAAAAAACGTCCAGAATTGACCCGAAGACTCGGTAAAGTGATTTTATAGCACGCTAACGCGCTGTGTCATACAGCAAAACCGGTCAAGGGATAATATTGCACCTGCCGTACTCTTCAGACCTCGCCCCGTCTGACTATCACCTTTTCGCAGAGCAGCACTTCGTTAATTTCGAAGAAATTAGAAAATGTCTCACTGAATGGTTTTGCTCAAAGGACAAACAGTTTTTTTTTTGATGGTATCCAAAATTGTCTGAAAAGTAGGCTAGAGGTGTAGAATCAAATAACCAATACTTTAAATGAATAAGTTTTTGAATTATCTTGAAAATTATGTAGTTCTTTTTACGAAGAAACCGGTAATGACTTTCCGGTACACCGGGTAGGTCAGTATACATTAGTCAACAAGTAGTCTCATACGAGAATACAGGCTAATATCTTGGCGTAATCCTTAATGTTGAACTCAGGTGGAAACCACATGTTAAGAATACCGGTACACTTGGTATAATAAAAATGCACATCTTACAAAACCATGAAGAAAGCATTTGCAATTTATAACTACATAAACACGACACAAAAAAGATTCTTTGCACACCTAAACATGGTTTCAATCAGAGCACGATAAAATATTCCTTGTACGGTGTAAGTATGTAAAAAGTAAAACAGAAAGAAATATTTCGTTTCGACCTCGTCTCACGGTTATTGTTGAGATTATCGTAGAACTTTGTCAATGACAGATCTTGTTTTAATAAAATTCGAGTTTGTATTGATACCCCGGGTCGTATCCTTAGGGTTTCTGTAGTTTGTTAGATGTCGTTCTGTCGGATATAGAGGGCACTCGTGTCTTACTCGAGGGATGAAAGCGTTGCCGTGATACACAAATACTTTCGCCTTTCCAGAAGCTAGATCGTTCCGTCCTTTTGTTAATTTTAAAACAAATTATCTTGGATAATTGAACGTCTAGTAAAGCCTTATGAATGTGAATAGATTGCGAATTTGTATTTACACAGAATTTTTCTGAAATTTGCCATTCTTTTTTGAAGACATGTTGAAAACATTAGTGCTTTTTGATACGGAAGGTTGGTTTAATGTAGTTCTTTACCAATTAGGGTGCGTGTTTTATTTTCTTATTTTCGCTTGTTGCTAGTTTTAGAACAGCTAGTGTCACCAATTAATACCTTTTATTAATGTTATCCTATTGTTTGAGGTCTATTAGCATCTCCAAAGAGTCACTAATCGGATCAGTTTTATTGTTTGTTGGTCATCGTTTAAACCAAGTAATATTTCTCAAGTTTCATTACTATTTTTTTTTCTTTCGATTAAAATTTACGTCAAAGCAAGTACTTTCTTATTTAATTAAAGGATTATGTATTCCTATATGTATGTTTTCTTCCTTTTACTACGTTGATGATACCAAGGTGGCGTTCTTAAAATGAGAACCGACACTACCATCTCGACGGACCATTCAACCTAGGATAGACTTTTCTTCTTCTGTTTAATTTTGTATTTCAGATCTAATTTAGTTATTTGGATAATCTGGTACATAGACTTCCGCTGTCCTGGTCCATACTATCTGCTTCTGGGCTTCTGGGCTTCCGGGCTGGAACCGCCCACTGGTATAACTGCCGACATTTCGTACCCACTCATATGGGACATCCTCAGGGCTCAGCTACTGCTACTATCTGTCGTATTGAAACTATACTCTACTCAACAGTAGCAGTAGTTGAGCCCTGAAGATGTCCTATATGAGTGGGTACGAAACGTCGGTAGTTATACTAGTGACGCGGTTCCAGCCCAGAAGCCCAGAAGCAGGAGTTTGTAAGCGTGATCTAGGTGTTTGGTATTTTTCAAATGTTTTTATAAATTAACAAACATCCGCGTGCTAACATTTTCGGAACTTCTAGATACAATTTTGATGCCAGAATTTACCTAAATCGTTGACCTAATCCTGAAATAAGAAGAGCCTCGAAAAATCTTATCAAAATGAACATTTGAAACATTTTAATGTTTTTCCTTTTATATGGGTTATCCTAGTAACGGCAACAGATGAAGTATGAAAGCATTGAATTACATAAATCCTTCAATAGATGAAAATATCCCAAATAACTTAAACTGTACATATTTCATCGTTAATAATTTCACATCAGTCAAAATCTTGTAGAACGATCTCGTAATTTTTAACAATAAATACTATCTGATATGCTCCTTAGTTTTAACATCTTCAGTTTATATATTAGCTGATATAATAGGGTGTAGCAAAAGTTTTATTGTTTTTTTTTTTTTGAATTGGCAGACTTTGGATATAAAACTGTCAGAAATAAACTTAAAATAGTTGTAATTATTAAAGTTATGTATGTATATTAAACATTACTATTGTAACTGTATGTAATTACGTTATCTTTAGATTTTTATTGATTTCGTAAGCACTTTTTTTGAACTAAAAATTCTCAATACAAATAAAGAGATTTTGGCACTTTTGAATCATTACTGGAAATTAAGGCAAAAGCGCTGTTAATGGCTCGTGTACTCCGTAAAGTTGAATACCAAGATGTTATCTCACATTGAACTGCGTAAGACTGGTATAAAAGATCCAAGAATGGTCAAAGAGATCTTAGAGACAAGCGCTATTCCTGAAAACCTTCCATCATACAGGCAAAGAATTGAGGACACTCCGACTTACAATACGTGGTAATTGTCACAAGAGGTCCTTTGCAGTGGACAGTAGATCGCCATCTCCACAAACTGGGAGAAATCAACAAATGATGCAGAGGAGTGTCTCATGAATTTACTGAAGAATATGCACAATCATAAATACAATTCCATAATCTTTCTGCCAATCCACAGGATCTCGACTTCTATCGAAGAATTGTAACATGCAACTGAAAGTTGGCCCACCTTCGTAATCTAAGCAAATAAAAGCAGTGGTTAATCCGCGGCCAATCGGCATAGCTTGTGTCCAAGCGCAAAAGCTTTGAAGCAAAGGTAATGCAGTGCGTTTAGTGGAATTACGAGGGTGTTATCCATTTTAAACTGGTATCAGAAGGTAGGGTGTTAAACTCAAATCTATACTGCGAGCAATTAATCGAATGTATGTAATTTAAAGAGATAGATACCCCACATTCTACAATAGAGATCGCGTATTATTCCATTAAGATAATCGTAAGTTGCATACTGCTTAAAGAACTGTCCAAAGACTGGAAGAATTAAATGGGATATAATTTCTACCACATCCAGCTTACAGTCCAAATTTGGCACCATCCGACTGCCATACTTTTTGGTCAATGGCACACCTTCTTGCTGGGAGTATTTTTGCCACTTTTGTGGAGGTGAAAAAAGAAAGCCGTGGACTGTTTGTCTCTAAACCAGCGGAATGACATAGGTTTGGAATTAAATACCCTATCAGACAATAATAAAGAGCTATCGATTCTAATGGATTATATTTTGAATATTAATTATCTTTCGTGTCCTTAAATTAAATTTTGTTCACAAAACTCGAAAAGCCTTTCGCTTCGCCCTATTATTTAAAAGAATATCGAATAATTATGGATTGCTATTCCAATGCCATGCAGTATTTGATTCATGTTTTCATGTTTCCAACTAAATAAAATGATATGGGTAGTAGACTCACAATTTATTACAAAATTATTAAATCATTCACAGCACACAATGTCATTTCATGTTCATCATCCATAAATGCGGAGATTTTCTATCAGGCAATTTACGTGTTCGTCATGTTAGTTCTGTAATTTGTTTGGATTACAAGCAGCGCGTCCTGACAGAAAAGGCTACAAAAGAAAATACAAGAATAAAAAAACTATAGCTGAAAAAATCACTCGTGAGGTTGACTGTGTGCGCTTGATGGTATGTTATTATGGTTTGTCGTTTTCGCTGCGGGGACAACGGAAGTATGCCATTAGTTTCGCGAACACACAATCGACAAACGGGTGGCACTTCCTGAAGTTTATTGCCGGTGGCTGACTATTGATTAATGTTGGACGTTTATTGTTCGTTCGAAAAGTGACACACATCGAACGTGATACGTGCAGATAATTGGAGAATTACGTGAAAGAAAGAATGGTTACTACAAGCTTCCCAGGCAATTATTTCCGATGTGTTCTAGCCGCACGGAAGTTGTATTCATCTTCGATATTAGAATACAGTTTTCCTTATTTTACATAGAATAAAAGATAAATCGTGCTTTAAAAAAGTCACGCAAACCAAAAAAAATATTCTATTACGCTTTGAATGCAACAAATGGAAACAGTAATTACAAAAGTCCTTACCCAGGTAATAAAGATTAAAGTATAATGCCGGCTACAAAAATTGCACCATTTAATTTCATTTTCGCTTACTTTGATTTATTTGTTGTTTTAAAATGCAAAATTACATAGATTAGGAGATACCATTTATAAAAACGACTCCATGAAAATAGAAAAATATCTGGTCAAAACCAACCATTGTTTCAATTATTATTATTATTATTTAAAGGAACATTTGATGATTGAACCTCTCCAACGTGACGTGAGTCATAAGGCTATTTGAGATGAATTGTGGTTGTACATATACATATACTATTGGCAAAATCGTTGCATGTTTCCAACTGATACTTCTGTTTTGCAGAGCAAATGACTCCAAAATTCTTCCTCCCATGGTCGTCTTCGTCTTCCTTTTTCTATCATCAATGCGTACTTAGTTATGTATATTCTTTTAACTATTCTATTATCACTCGTACTGTTTCACTCCAATTTTGTAAAGTATTAGTAATATATTTAGCAATTCTCTGATCACGTCGTTTCTTATTTTATCTATTATCTTCTTGTTAATGATTTTCTTGAAAAACATCATTCCTGCAGCGTTTATTTTGCTCTGACAATGGAAGGTCACATGACTAGGAAGACGCGAAAACTCCAGCATAAAGTGTAAACAAAAATAAAAATTATATAGAAACGTAGATGAAAGTATGTTGAATATGGAAATAAATATAATATATGTACAGCATATTTCAAAAAGAATATACGTATTACAAAGTATTATTTTGGCCAAACTATCGATCGCTGCGCCTCGGCTCGGCTATTGGAGAAACGAATACATAGTCTAGTTTATTCGATAGCCGCTAGATGTCAGTTGTCTTCTGTTTTTCCTGGTAACCGTCATATGTTTAAAATGGCTACTCCGCAGCAGAAATCATTTTCTGTTCTCGAGTTTGCGAAGTGCAATTCCGTGATTACAGTGCAAAGACATTTCATGTTGAGCTACCAAGTTGATCCTCCGAATGGGTGGAACATACGCAGATGGTATCGACAGTTTGTAGATACAGGATGTGTATGTAATGGAAAGAGTCCTGGCTACCCTCGTGTTTCTGAAGAAAATGTTGCACGAATTCATATTGCTTTCCAACGTAATCCTTCAAAATCAACTTGTCGTGCCAGTAGGGAGTTGCAACTGCCTACAAGAATAATTTGGCGTGTTTTGAGACGTCGGTTGGTTATGAAGCCGTACAAGTTACAGTTGTTACAAGTTCTGCGTTCTGACGACAAACGGAAACGGGTGGTATTTTGTAACGAGATGCATAATGCTATTGACAATGATAACACTTCGCACAACGCATCGTGTTCAGTGATGACGCGACTTTCCATGTTAGTAGTCTGGTAAACAAACACAATATTCGAATTTGGTGTCTACAGAACTCACATGCAGCCATTGAACATGTACGAGATTTGTCTAAAATCAATGTGTTTTGTACGATATGCCGATCATCTGTTTACGGCCCATTCTTCTGTGATGGAAACACGGTTAACGGTCAGCAGTATCTCGCTATGTTACAAAACTGGTTGTTTCCGAGGCTGCACGAAAATAACTTCATTTTTCTAAAAGACGGTACACCCCTTCACTGGAGTCGCCAAGTGCGTGAATATCCGAATGAAATTCTACCGAAGCTTTGGATTGGTTGTCAAGGAGCTGGCGACTTAGCATGTCTGAGCTGGCGTCCACGGTCACCGGATTTGACTCCCTGTGACTTCTTCCTGTGGGGTTTCGTTAAAGACAACGTTTATGTACCACCACTCCCACAGAACCTGGAAGAGTTGAATGAATGGAGGACATGATGAATATTTCAGGTGCATTTAGTCCTTTAAAATATAGACATTGGTCTGCAGCATTTTTAATTTCAGGATTATTAGCATTCTTCCAAAACCACGTTTTTCATCGGCGGAATGTACTATTGCTCAATAAGAACTCAGTGTCTTCTCTTATCAGAGTTGATAAAGAATTGACTTCTCATCTTTAATAACAATTTTATACATCGTAGATATATCTACGCATCGTTTATTCTGATTTTCGTGCAAATTATATAGATCGATTTGGAAATGTCTTTTGTACAAATCAAGATGATGAAAATATCAAAAATCAATATTCTTTGAAAGCCTGAGAATCCTTAATAATTCACGATTATTAACATGAGATTACTATTCCTTTACATCGTGTAAAGTCTCTTCTAAATGTAGCTAAAGATCCTCTTCATTTTACAAGATCATCTCTTCAACGCTTGAATCAACAGGACACAACACGTCGATTTTGAGTTGTGTTAGATTGAAATGTGTTCTGTTGGGTTAAGTCGAGTTGTCTTTTAAAGAGTTTGACGTAGCATTATTAAATGCTCCCTCTACCTACGAATATGGTTCTTAAGTTACAATTTTTTACTCTTAATCTGGTATGTATCATCTGAGTTTTTAATTTTTGTCCTTCCACATGTTCTTGTTCACTGGTCATTTAGATCATTCGTTGTCACTGGAATATAATTTTATTTCAATAATGTTGCGAAGCATATATAGGGTGTCTTTTTAAGAGCTTGAGAACTTAAAATGATAATACAAGACAGAGATATTGTTGGAATGAATTTTTTTTATAATCTGGTAAATAATTTAGTGACATTTATTTTTTAAATATGATTTCCGTGATACGTCCGTCGCGGCTACGAGTTACGCGGTCCATTCGATCAGTTCAATTTTTGACTACTTTTTCCAATAAATCTGGCCGTATGGCGTCAATGGTGGCTTGAATATTGGCTTCCGATACTTCAAGAGTTGCTGGTTTTTTGGCATAAACCAATAACTTAACATAGCCCCATAAAAAGTAATCCAGAGACGTTAAATCGCACGAACGAGGGGGCCAGTGAACAGGACCACTTCTGGAAATAAAGTTGTCACCAAATTGATTTTGCGATAAATCAATTGTTAAGCGCGCTGTATGGCAAGTTGCGCCGTTTTGTTGGAACCAACTGTGGTCGATGTTTAGCTGATTAATTTTTGGAAGCAAAAAATCAGTCAGTGTGGTTAGATAGCGCCCGCCATTCACCGTAACGGCAGCTCCTTCCTCATTTCGAAAGAGATGACGCCGCCAGCGTGTAAACCGCACCAAACAATTTTAATGGATGTAATGGTGATTCGTTAACGGCTTGAGAATTGTCTTCGCTCCAAATACGGCAATTTTGCTTATTGATGTAGCCATTTAACCAGAAATGAGCTTCATCACTAAACACAATTGTTTGATAAAAATGCTCATCTTCGGCCAGTTTTAAATGATCCCAATCAGCAAAAATGCGACGCAAACGATGGTCGTTTGGCTTCAATTCTTGCACGAGCCGTATTTTATAGGCACGTAATCCAAGATCCTTACGTAAAATTTTCCAGGTAGTCGAAGAACAAAGGCCAATAAGTTGAGAACGACGACAAATCGACGTTTCGGCATCTTCTTCTATACTTTTCCCTACAGCAGCAATATTCTCTTCGGTACGCACATTTCTTTGTCTTGATGGTTTTGAATCGAGACGAGTAAAATTAATGCGAAAACGATCAATAACTGCACGAATTGCTTGCTCACTAGGCCGATTGTGTTGACCGTAAAATGGACGAAATGCTCTATGAACTTTGCGAACAGATTTATTTTTTCAAAGTGAATTTCCACAATTTGGAAGCATTGTTTTGGCGTTAAACGGTTCATGATGGCTTTCCAAACCTTACTGAACAGAAATGTCAACACGGTTTGACATTGTCAGTTCTCAAACCATAGTTATCGATATCGATAGTTCTCATGCAGCTTAAAAAGCACCCATTATTACGTATTTAGCAACTATTGCAAGATTTAATATCAATAAAATTGACCGAAAGAAATTTTCGGCATCGAAGACTAATATTACATCATTTCTCAAAAATAACAAACGATACTTGCTTGCAAAATGTGGTTATTAAGAATGTTCTATAAAAACGTAACAATAACATTTAGCACAACATAACCACGATCGTTTACTTAAGTGTTTAAATTTTCAGAATATATTCTCTGTGTACTCGCAAAATAAGTAATCGGTAAGCTATCTTACCAATTTATAATGACACAATCCGTGGAGATATTTTTTTCAAATCGCATTATCATATGCATATTATAAACTAGGCCACGTTCATCTAGTGGTTCAAAGTGTACATTAGGAAGACCGCAAAGCTGTACTTTCCAAACACAGTCCTATGTAAACTAAAATATTTACCATTCTAATAGTTAAATATTTCTACTGAGCAAAGACACTAGATATGTCCTTAATACTTCAACAAAAGAATGAATAGATATATGTATGTGAATTTCATTAGCAAACGATCTTCGCATATCAAATAATCTCTTTATACTAGCTGGTGCATACATAGCATCTTGCAACAGGATTCAAGTATAATTGGAAAACTTTCTGATCACATTCGACTGTTTGTTTTTAATTAAACGTCTAATAATCTATATAAATCATATTTAATAACGGTTAAATTTCTCGCTTCTGTAACTGCACCGGATCCATTTTCGATCTGTTAAACGAGAAAAGTTCGTCGTCGACGTATAATTTACGATCCAACAGTTTTGTTATAATCACAAGTTAGTGAGTCAGCGATTTCAAACTGCTAACTAAACATATGACATTTCTAATGTCATAACGTCAGACAAAGCTAACTTCTCGATCAATATTTTTATCTATTGTTTAGATGAAATCTGTGTAAATTTACTTTGATTAATATGTGAAAGAATTTCGTAAATAAAATATAGATGGAAGAATAGAAATACTGCACTATAATAAAATTACCAAACAACTGTTTGTATTACAAGCGTGACTGGAATGAAATTGGAGGATTGAAATAATTGTTTGAAAAACAAATATGATAAAATTAAAGAGGATTTAGACCCAGTGGACATGATATTAACCACTTACATACAAGGAGTAGAGCGGTAAATCTTCTTCAGCGCAACAGGATAGGATCCGTTGTAGTTAGTACGTTAGTAACATTAGTACAAATAAACACTATAATCATATGCTTGAGCTTGTTAGTTCTCTAAAAATGTTAATAAGACTATTATGGCAGTCACCCCGTGTGACGACCGGTTTTTTAAGTTTATTTTGGGTTGTTTTTTGACGAACTAGAAAAATATGGAACTTTGAACTTTTTAATATATATTTATTGACATTTCAAGAGTAAGTCAGAATACTTTCAAACCAAAATCGACGGTCTCCATGATTTCGGCTGATTGGTTTATCTGAAATCAAAAACCAAACTGCATTTTAATCTGTGAAGCTGTGGCTATCGCATGAATTAGAATCATTCGACAATATTGAAGATTGAATAATTAACATGTTTCTGAAAATAAATTTTTTTTTCGATTATTTTGTTACGAAACCAAAACGGCCCGGAATTTTTGCATTATTGACATGACTATGTATTTATGGAATCTACCGTTAAAATTTCAAAGCAATCGGTCAAATCGTTATTTAGATATCTTGGAGACCAGTTACAAAAACGCAGTTTTAAGAAAAGCTAGTTTAGAAGTTGCTACTGCTACTGTTTGTTGCACTGAAACTTCTGTTCAAAGTTTCAGTGCAACGAACAGATGCAGTAGTTGATGCCTGAAGATGTCCCATACGAGTGGGTACGAAACGTCGGCAGTTATACCAGTGACGGGGTTTCAGCCCGGAAGCCCAGAAGAAAATAATATGGACCACGACCGTGGAAGTCTACGTATCATATTAAAAGCTTACTAGTTTGGTGAAATTCATTTATTTTATTCAAAGTAGTCGCCTTCGGCTTCAACACAACATTTTGCAATAAACATGTCGAATGCATTTTTAAGTTCATAACACCAAGATAATATGTGCTCTTTGTGCACTATGCCTTTCGAATCATAAAAACAAATCAACGTTGTCTTCCCTTTTGCCTTCTCCAAACGGCTTTTAGTCGGTCTTTCTTCGCTTGGATGCTTCCATTCAGAGCTTTGTCTCTGGATCATATCGAAAACACCACGTCTCATCGCCAGTTTCAATATAATACCTGAAGTTTTCGTCCCTTTTTGAGTCTTTAATCAAGTCTGTACAATGTTGAATTCGGTTAGCTTGTGTGGTACAAACCTAGCGCAAAAATTTCCCAGTCCCAAATGCTGTGTCCGAATGCGATCAATTGAATATTTGGAAATATTTAATTCCATTCCCATTTATCGAATTGAGAATTTCGGCTCATTTCTGATAAATTCGCGCACGAGTTCAATGCTACTTTCTGTAACCACAGATTTTTTTACACCAGGATGTTCATCGTCTTTTATGTCCGTACAACCGTCTTTAAATCGTTTATAACACTCATACAGATTCTTACGTGATAAACATTCATCACCGCACACCTGTTTCATCAAAAGTTTAAAACAGAACATGATATTTGCTCTTTGTTCAAAATTCATTTTCCGACCAATGCCAAATACACACTGTTACTTTATGCCCAATTTATCTGCTTCTAATGACGCAAATGTTATGATATTTTGACATAACATTGGTGAAAGATCTACCTTACCAACACATTTTTTTAATAGATGTCGCCACTAAGAATTACTATTTTAAAACATTTTTTTCTTTGTATATTAAATTTACATTTTCTAAAAGATTTTATTTTACCTTTTAAATATTATTTCCAATTTATCATTGCTAAAAAAAATCTACTTTTTTAAGCATCGAAAGCTTTTTTAACCGATTATGTACCGGTTTGAATTTCACTTATTTCTACCCGAGGAGGCTTGATGCCACACATTTAAAATCAAATTAAGTTCAGTTTTGTTTGTGTAGTGTTCGTTCTATTTTTTTTCAGCCTGACGTCCCTTTACGCGTTCGCCTTTAGCCGTATACTTCTATAGGATATGGGTAAAATTAGAACTAACCGCGAACGTGTCATGCCCTTCCAAGTGTGAATAATCAGAGAAACTAGATAAACGCTTTATTTACTACAGCAGAATAAGCGATGTATGTATTTAGAATTTTTACACTTTCGAGGCCGTAGAGTTGATTTGTTTACAGAAATAATTTTCACAGTTTGTAGCGATTACAAATAACTGTTCAGGGAATTATTATTTTTTGCTTTTGCCTTATAAAAGTCATATTTATGCAGGAAAATTAGTAAATAACATTGCCTTTCTTTAAATAGTATATAATAAAAAAACAGCAATTTATTCAAGACTGAATATACATATTATATTATTACAAAGTATTTCTATATTTAACACAATAATAACAATAATAATAATACGAGGGTAGATGTTTATATTTCGGGAATAGCAAACAAAAAAAAATTTTTTATTATCGCAAATAGTTTTATTGCTTTTCAAAATATTCTCCATGAATATCAATGCACTTTTGTATTCTTTTAAACCAACCGAAAAGCATTGCTGCCACTGTGAAAGCGGTATCTCAAAAATATGAGTTTTGAATGCCTCAACTGCCTATTCCGACGTAGAAAACTATTGACCACGAAGTTTCTTCTTCACGTGTGGGAACGAAAAAAATCACAAGGTGTTAGATCAGGGTTATACGACGGGTGGCTCATCAAATCAATATTTTGCCCGGTCAAATATTCATTTGTTTGAACCAACCTGTGAGAGCTCGCATTGTCATGGTGGAGAATGAACTGTCGTTTTCGGTTTGCTTTCCTTATTTCTTCAAAAACTTTTGCCAAACAAATAGTTGTGAACCATTCGGAATTGACCGTTCTACAACTCTCTAAAGGCGCGGTTGTAACTTGATCGGTTTTTCAGAAAAAAACAGGCGAGCATTTGTTTCGATGTGCTTCAAGCGCGAACAACTTTTGTTGGTTCTGGCTCATTTTGGAGTACCCATACAGTCGACTGCTGTTTACTATCGGGCTCATACGTATAGATCCAATCCATCACCTGTGACGACTTGATAATTGTTCTTTGAAGCACCGCCATTGTATTTTTTGTGCATTTCTTAACACTAATCCATGCGAGTCCTTTTTTTGAGCGGTTGTCAAAATATGTGCTACCCAACGTGAACATATCTTCTTAACGGCTAAATGTTCATGTAGACAATCTTATGCATGCTTGTGTTACTAATACCGAAATATAAACGGCTACCCTCGTAACAACAAGTTTACTGTTCAGGCAATTCATATATGAATATATACACGTATAATATTAAACCATTATAACATTAAAGCCTTTAAATGAAGCCTATCTGTTTTAATAAATTCGGTCACTATACGAGGTGTAGCTAGGAAATAACCGGATTGGCTGTTTTGACGATCCTATCTGCACCAAAAAATGCCCGTCATTGTTCAGTACTGCCTCTAGAGCCTGTTATAAAAGTTGCAAGACCGGGAATTATTCAGTTGAGTCGCATAGATTTATTGAAGTAGGTCGTGTTTTCGTTCCCTGTCCGAATCGTGATGAACACTAAAATGGAGCAACGTATTAACATGAATTTCTGTGTTACACCCAACCAAACCGCCACAAAAATTTACAAATTATTACTGAGGACTTACGATGATAAGTATGTGATAAGACAAGGAAGAAGATGATGATGAACGTTCCTGTAATTTTTGTAGGATTTTGAGAATGACCAAGAATCCATATTTATTCTTTGCCGTAGATATTTGAAAGACACTTGTCTCTCTGCTTCTGGTTTCATAAGAATAGTTCACTCTTATTAAAGGGGATAAATGAAAATAGTTATTCATAATCATGTGGAATAAACATTTCTGATAGAGCTTTTGTACATTAACTCATTGGTAACGCCAAAATTTACTGATCTTGTAATTCGATTTTACACATCTTGAAGTTCTAGTAATTAAATAAGTACTAGCATTACCCCATACTGTAATGCCATATAGCATTATTGATCCCGTCGATGTGTGATAAATTATTTAGAAATCATATTCAGGGGCAATAGAACTTATGTAATAACATAGATACAACTAGCAAAGTATCTTTCTTATTTAACAAATAAAATACGTTGTTCCAAATGAAAATCCTGTATAAACAACTTGTAATGGAGCTCAGTAAATATCCTTTATTAAGATATTAACTAAATGATGTTACAAACTCAAACACAATAGCGAAATAGGAAGTGCTTTAGAATTTGTTTATATTTCTATTGGCCCGGTGAGACACCAATTATAGTTTGGTAAATTTCAACAATACGCTGGCGTAATCTAAATTTGTGTAATTGTCGTTTTAATGTAGAATCTACGTAGCAAGACAATTCCGACAATAACACTAACCACGTTAAATTATTCTGAGTTAGAAATGCACGGTACTAACTGTAATACAATAAATATGCAGATTTGGATTTATGTAGATTAAAGTAAAATCTGTATAAATCCACTATTTATCACACTCCACCATCATAATAATTTCTTCATTAACATAACAGACAAAGCTAGTATTACAAGTATTATTTATTCGAGCTTTCGAATTTTCACGGCAATTGAAAATTGTCGAGTTATGTTTAATGACTAAAATCGTAACAAGTTATACTGTTTTATGCATAATACAAGGGCTATATTTTAAGTACTGAATACGTTAAATTCTGATCGGTTTAAATATTTACATATAGCGAACTTCTTCTTCCATAAATGTAGAAGTGGTAATTCTTCTTTACTTCCTTCTGTTATCGGCTATTACAAGAGCTGCTGCTAAAACTTGCTGCGTGCTCAGTTCATCTTTTGTTCATATTTTATAGGCCCTTCTGTATATATGTATTAATACCGCTATTTGGGAATAATTTAATTCTCTTCCACAGATTTACTTGTATATTGTATTTCCCAATGCGCACTTGCTGAAACTAATTTGATTATTTTGATATTGCTATAACCATCCGGGATACATCAGTGAATGTTATTCTAGAAATTTATGGTTCATTTCGTGTTTAAAACATTTAATTATTGTTCAAAAAAATCCCTTTAGCTACTTATATGTAAATTTAAAATCGCTTCAATCACATGAGCAAAATTACTCCATCACGTATGGAGATCAGAAAAAGGTACACCTTTCGTCTTTAATGTTCGTACAAAGCGTACTAAGAAAGTTTTGCAATATGACGCAACAATGAATCGTAGGAAGCTGCTTATTGCTGCATGTTGAAACATATTCATACATGCACAGTAGCCACCACGCCATGTCGATGGGCTCAGTTATTCATTAGCAGTGAGAGTGTAAAGCGCTTGCGATGGCATCGTGGTCACGAAATGAGATAAGGGCAGTTTTACGTTATAATTTCGTGCGTGGTTTAAACATAGACCAGTGCTTCAAAGAATGACTCTTGCAGTAGGTAATGTTTGTCCACATCGCACAACGATATTCAGGTAGTATAGAGAATTCCAAAGAGGAAATTTAACTGTAGAAGATGCTGAGAGGTCGGGAAGGCCACGAACGTCAGTTACAGAGGAAAACGTTACTACTGTGAGGAAAATGCTTGGCGAGTGACCTACCAACAGATAGAGGGTACTTCAGGCCTAAATGTGCCAGCAATTCGTTCGATTCTGCTTGATCATTTGCAAGTGAAGAAACTTTGTTCATTCTCTCTGAGTGCCGCATCGACTGACTGAAGAGCAAATGACACGACCTGTGACTTAGTGCCGGGAGATGTTAAAAAAGTTTAATAAGGGACAATCTCGGTATGTATACAACATCGTGACAGGTGACGAGATTTGGCTGTACTATTACGATGTGCCGACCAAAGCTCAAAATAAAGTTTGGGTCTTTGATGATGAGGACACACCCGTAGTTGTCAGAAAATCCCAATCTGTAAATAAGAAAATGATAGCTGTATTTTTCAAATCGAGTGAATTTGTAGAACGCGTCGTTTTGAACACACAGAAGACACTCACAGCTAAGTGGTATACTGAACAGTGCCGGCCTAAAATAATTGGATCTATGAAGAACCTGCGGCCAAAGTCAAGAATGGACACCTGGTTCCTCCATCACGATAATGCTCCAGCTCACCGCTCACCAAAGCCTGCTCTGAATATTTGACCATGACAGGATTGAAACTTCTCGAGCACCCTCTCTACAGTCTAGATATTGCTCCCTGCGACTTTGCACTGTTCCCGCATGTGAAAGTGAAGCTAAAAGGGAGGCGGTTTTCCAGTGATGAGGACCTTCTGCAGGTTTGGGACAACGAATGCGGTTTATTCCCTAGTGAAACTTGGCAGAACTGGTTTAAAGCTTGGCTTCAGAGGATGGAGAGGTGTATTGAGTGTAGAGGAAATTACGTTGAAAAAATTAAATAAACAAAGCTGCATTGCAAAGCTTTCCTAGTACCTTTTGTATTTAATACACGTATTTCGACACATAAGTTGTCATTATCATCAAAAAAGATCAGTGTGTATTTGATTTTTGTGTGTTATGATGCTGTGAGATTTTTACTGCAGATTCAGGTACGACGCTGTGATTAATTATCCGCTGATGATGACAGCATAGATGTTGGAATACCTATACAGATTACGAACATTAATGTGGAAAGGAGTTTCATTTACATTTTCTTGATTAATTCAATCAACCACAGTCTCCATTCAAATTTACCTATGTACGTATGTGCATTTACAGTTTTTGACGACTTTTCGTCAAAAATATTATTCTGTATTTTAAATAATAAAAGTAATAGCATAAATGATAGTTTATTACGCTCCAAATTATTTTTCAATGCAGTGTAATTAATTAAATCATTTTTTTTATTATTATTAAGTTTAAATTAGCTGTACTGACAATTACAATTTAACTGTCTGCTTAAGTTCTATATACTTTGCGATGTTTAAATGTATGCATAAAATTTATAATCCACGTAAAATAACCAAGCATTTCTCTTTTATCTCTTTTCGCGCAATATTAATGAAGCAATGCTTGTACCATTGGTATCACATGTCTGTTTAACAAACAAATTGTACCGTAATTTGACTATTACAATTTGACGCTGTGAATAGGTCGACTAGCGAACTAACGTTCAACAGACACGAACAGACAAATATGACTGTGGGAATTTATTAGCTCAGAATAATTCATCACAAGTTAAAATTGAACAAATAGTTCTTTCCACAGATTTTAAAAATGAAAGTCTGTCTATATCATACCTAATTACCTACGTTATTTTTAATATTTAATGTTACAAAATTATTCTAGTATTTGTTTTCCTCTATTAATAATAATAATAATAATAATAATAAAAAAATAATAATAATAATAATAATCCTTATTAATACCCAAGAGTTACATAGACCATGTACAGGACATAATGCACTAAGAATAAAATAAAATTGAAACAAAAATAGGCGCAGTTAATGTGCTACAAATAAAAATAAAAATTCAATTAACAATCCAAGTTATACAAAAAAAAACTGAACTAACAGTAATAGATTCAAATTGGCGAAAGGGATCCTCGTATAATGCATTGGCATTTCTGGACATATGTACCAATGGAGCCTTGTAGAGAAGATTGGTTTTTGCCCTAACTAATGAGAAGTTTGCCGATGATCTAGTGTCAAAACTAGGCACGAGAAAATCAACCTGGGACAACAGCACAGAAGAATCAATAAAATTATTTATTAATTAATAAATAAAACAGCCACTAGCTTTTTCCCTGCGTATAGCAAGAGAATCAAAATTGTGCCTAGTAAGCAGACCTTCATACGTCGAACCAAAGGCAGGATAATGACCATCAATGCTGTTTGATAAATATTTGAGGAACTTCTTTTGAAAACGCTCCAGGAGCAACTGCTGGTAATGGTAAAGCGGGTACCACACAACTGAAGCATATTCCAATCTGGACCGGACAAGAGAACCGTAAAGCACCTTCAAAGTATGCAAGCTATTAAAACCCCTGCAAGAACGAATAAGGAACCCAAGACCTCTGGAAGATGATGTAGTTATGCTACATATATGCTTGGAAAAGCTAAGATGCGAGTCAAACAAGACTGCAAGATTCTTGAATTATCCTTAATTAATTACAAGTTTTACAACAGCAAAGAACTCGCTTTTCATGATTTTTTCGAAGACTAAACTTCTTGCCCAAAAAAGAGTGGGAATGGCACTATTTTAGCTAAGTTAATGACGCAATCTGTTAGTGAGAAATTGATTTATAAATTATTAATCTTCCTAGAAAATCTATAACATTTCGTTCACTACGTGTCGGTTTTTTGGTGACAATAGTTTACATGCCGCGATCAAAAATAAGTAAGATACGAGAAATCAACATTAGGTTTTGTGTTGAAAGGGGTTAAATAATATAAAAACGCTACAAACTGCTTGCATGGATAATATAATTGTCCATCATAAACACATTCTTTAGCATTAAACAATTACAGTGCAACGGAAAGCGCATAGAATATAAACTGTTTACCTTGACATTTTCACGAGCAAGAATAAAGCACTATTCCCGATATGTTTATGGAATTATTTCAATTAATCACCCTGTATATATAAATATGTATACATTCTTCATTTTGGCTTCCGGGCTGGAACCGCGTCCTCGATAATTCTACTAACGACGTTTAGTCACCACTTCTATGGGACTTCTCCAGGGCTAACTGCTGCTATTTCGTTGTCACATTGAGATTGTTGTAGGTCTGTAGTGGATGGATTTATATAGGGATATTGGTCGCGCGTCAATGGAGCGTTATGGTTGCGGTTGAATTGTTTCCAGATACAGGATGGCCAGGCGTTGTGTAGGGAGTAAGCATCATCACGGTTTAGTTCATTAGGGTGTTTAGAGATCTCTATAGATTCACGGATTTTTCGGTCATAGTAATGACCAGTGCGGGGCAGAATTTTAATAGAATTGAACTGGACATTTCAAACTTATGCTCAACAAGTGCGAAACCAGCCTCGCGCAGCAACGCTCTGAACCGCGAGTTCCGACAGACCGCTTTGTTTCGCCAATATATACACTGCCACACGAGCATAGAATCTTGTACACACCAGGTGACTAACATTACAGAATTCCATTTACCGTGGTGCCTTTTTTCATTCCCAAAATGTTTTGGCGGAAGTTCCAGACGTGTTTATCATCAAAGTCGCCTATACGTTCCAGCCAATAGTACAAGTAAGAATATAGAATGTGGAATTTAAGGGACATACTGCAGTCGGCACCATGAAATGTTTGTATCATGTCTATTACCTAAGTGTTATAATTTTCTGCATTATTGTTTCCCAAAAAAACTGGTAAAAATGTACCATAGATAACCAAACAGCTTCGACCTCACTGTTAATTTAGTTTAGAATATTTTATCGCTTACTATATTATATCTGAGGTCCAACAAACATACCTTCTTTTAGTTTTTCTTCTTTTTGGGAACTTTCGTCATCGGTATTTAGTGCCGCCATTTTCTTGATCCAGTGCCTTTACAAAATTTTCATAAATCTTGGTTTAACACACAGAGGCGAAATTATGATTTTTAATTTTTCCACTAAAGACTTTTCCTTATAAAGTTTTGTTGAAATAGCAACTTCTGCTTAATGTAATAGTTTTTCCTGTCAAAACTGTCCCAAAGACGTAAAAAACAAAATGATTTGGTGTAACCTAATTGCATATCCAAAATAATTGCAATAACTTTAAAATTCGCGCAAATATTCCATAATTTATTTTCTGTAACAAAATTTTTGGATTTTTGAAAGTTTCTTTTATAGAAAGAGGACGACCTATTAGAATGGAAGGATAAAATTTTCGATTGTACAGCAAAACTCTTTTCAGATCGGGATTTGACGAATCTATAAATAATCTCTACGAACTGGAGTCACGATACATCAAAACAAAAATTTAAAAATATAATTGTAGTACACCAAATTGACGGCCATACTGTAGAAATCGATAAGATTTTTATGTCTACATTTGCTCCATAACCAGAGCTATCCAAATTTGAAACATTATTGAGTTCATAATATTTATTAATAATAAATACATGTCCAAACTTTAAATTGCTTTAATTTAGATTTAATTTGGACGAATTGCAATATGTTTGGGGCTGCATTTGTGTACATAGTCGTAAAGAACTCAAATGTCGGACCATTAAATAGATATAACCCAGAAATTTATTCTCGTTTTATAATACGACAGTATGTCGCCATACAGCAAACATTTACTTTAATATGTAATACAAAAATCAATACTGGGGGGTTCTGATACATCTAATTTGGGTATAAGATTCATCAGTTACCAATTTTTATACAAATAATTTAATATATGTATTTAGCGTTCTTCTTATGTATGGAAAATTTAAGTGATATCAATTTACAAATTTTCTCCATTTTCTTTTAATGATTTTTTAGATAAAACATGCAGTGATTTTTTCGTATAGTAACGTCTGACAATATAGTCCGGTTGTCTTTTTCAATCTAACAAATGTGATTAGATTATTATATACTTAGAGATGAAAAAGAAATCCTCTAGCTTCGATTCTCTGAATCACAATATTCTACTGTGTAAAGTCTCTTCTGATTTTTCATATCTTTTCTATCATACTCAAATGACAGGATATGCTATATACAAACATCTTTACAATTAGTTCGGTTCTACTTAATTCGTTCCCAATGTTCTACTTAATTCGTTCATAATGATTTCAAATTAGACCCACTTTTATTTACCTATGAACTTGATGACATAACTTTATATACTATCTTTAAATCAACTATTAATGTACTTAAACGTTATTCTGTTTCTTACTAAATACCATGCGTCTCTTTTTGATTAACTTCACGATCAAATATAACGCAAAAAAACCCACTTAAAGAAGAAATAAATGCTTTTTTCTTCAGGATCGTGCACGTGTTTACATCTCTTTTGTTTCAAAATAAAATTCATGAACTACACCTAGAACTGTATCCGCATTCTGCTTATTCGCCACATTTTGAACCCTGAGGCTTTCTTATTTTTCTCAACTTGAAAACTCGGCTTGGTGGCAATCTCTTGACGAATCAGATGGCAATCACTGAAACTAAACTACAGGAGCTAATCAACTAAAGACACACTTTTCCGAATTCTGACTCTCGAAAATTATACAGGGTCGGCGTGGTTTCTAGTAAACACTGGATGAAATGTCATGCATATATATATATATTAGTATCTATATATATATATATATATATATATATATATATATATATATATACAGTTTGCTGCTGAGAAAACCAAACTTTTTAAAATAGTAATTCTTAGCGACGCCATCTATTAAACAAAATATGCGTAAGGCATATCTTTCACCAATGTTATATGAAATATAATGACATTTGCAGCATTAGAAGAAGATAAATTGGCATAAAGTAAGAGTGTGTATTTGGCATTGCTCGAAGACGAATTTTGAACAAAGTCAAGGATCAAGTTTTGTTTTAACTTTACTGAAGCATTTAATTTGATCAAGTGAGTGTATGGTGACGCGTGTTTATCACGTACGAGAGTATACGAGTGGTACAAATGATTTAAAGACGGTCGTACGGACATAAATGACAGCGAACATCCTGGTATAAAAAAATTTGTGGTTATGGAAAGTAACATAATTTATGCGTGAATTAATCAGAAATGAGGCGAAATCTTCACGTCGATACATTTCTATGTATGGAATTAAATATTTCCAAAGATTCAATTTGTTGGATTCTAGAACAGCATTTGGGACTGAGAAAGATTTGTGCAAGTTTTGTACAGAATTGAACGAATTGCTGGTGCACTTAGGCCTGAAGTATCCTCTATCTGTTGGTAGATCACTCGCCTATCCTCGCCAATCATTTTCCTCACAGTAGTAACGTTTTCCTCCGTAACTGACGTTCGTGGCCTTTCCGGCCTCTCAACATCCTCCACAGTTAAATTTCTCCTTTGGAATTCTCTCTACCACCTGACTATCGTTGTACGATGTGGACAAACATCACCTAGTGCAAGGATCATTTCTTCGAAGTACTGGTCTATGTTTAAACCACACACGAAATTATAATGCAACACTGCCCTTATCTCATTTTGTGACCACGATGCTATCGCAAGCACTTTGCACTCTCACTGCAAATGAATAACTGAGCCCATGTCTCAACATGCAGCAACAAGCAGCTTCCTACGATTCATTGTTGCGTCATATTGCAAAACTTTCCTAGTACTCTTTGAATTGCTGGTGCATTTAGGCCTGAAGTATCCTCTATCTGTTGGTAGGTCACTCGCCTATCCTCGCCAATCACTTTCCTCACAGTAGTAACGTTTTCCCCCGTAACTGACGTTCGTGGCCTTTCCAGCCTCTCAGCATCCTCCACAGTTAAATTTCTCCTTTGGAATTCTCTCTACCACCTGACTATCGTTGTACGATGTGGACAAACATCACCTAGTGCAAGGATAATTTCTTCGAAGCACTGGTCTATGTTTAAACCAAGCACAAAATTATAATGCAAAACTGCCCTTATGTCATTTCGTGACCACGATGCCATCGCAAGCACTTTGTACTCTCACTGCAAATGAATAACTGAGCCCATGTCTCAACATGCAGCAAGAAGCAGCTTCCGACGATTCATTGTTGCGTCATATTGCAAAACTTTCCTAGTACCCTTTGTATTTACTAACAATACATACCCAAATTAAAGTTTAAATTGCTTTCATTTAGATTTAATTTTGATGAATTTTGCTAATCCAAAATATAAATATTATTGAGTTTACAATATTTAGTAATAATATATGCCCAAACTAAACTTTAAATTGCTTTCATTTAGATATAATTTCGATGAATTGCAATATAATAATAAATAAAAAAGTAATCTAAAATAAGAAAATATAACGACACACGCCATAAAAGTGGAAGCTATTAAAACTAACTAATTTTAATATTCACAGAAAATATTAACGCAGAAATATACAATGATGTGCACAAAATATAGACGAAGGATTTAACTTTACGGAAAATTGTACTACTAAGTGTCAAAACGAACCAAAACTTAAAATGAATACGTAACAAACCAGTCACAGAAAGAGACATTCTTCATAAATTATAGCGTTTTCATTATTTTGGAATTTATTATTATTAAATAAGTCTTGTATACGTGTCTGCAGTATCGCATAACAATAAGAATAATCAACTCACAAAAGCAAAGCTCAAGAGCTAGATCATAATAAATTCATTCGTATTATAAATAGCTTCGTTAATTAAGAAAGTTTTCGAGACTTTCACCTCCCTTAAAGAACCGAGCAAACATCCTGCATTAAACACTTTTGTCACTTTCCATTTTACGAAAATAATATCTGTCTGTAGCTTGAATCTTTTTGTTGTAAAATAACGAAAATGAATTATACACGAATACAATTAAAACTGTGGTTCCTACGAAACCATCACAATGAATAATTCCTCAATGTTTCTCAATTTTTCACGCCACTTTCATAACGAAACATGTATATTCGAGAAAGTCCATGTTAACAATATTCTCAAGGCTGAGTATTCCCGTTAGAGGTGTAAAATCAACATAAATTCACCCTAAATACACTCGGCCCGTGATAGAGATGAAGTCCGTTAAATGTTTAATTTCAATTCGGCTGAATTGTTACTTTGTGTTAAGTAGGTTTTGGAATTATTATACTAAATTTTATTTTACTTGAAAGTTAGTTTGTCGGTAATTATCAATACTCCATATTCATAGATCTTGCTAACAATGGAAACAAAATATTTTATTACAAAATAAAGCAAGTAATAAGTTTGTGTTATGATTAAAAAAGTTGTTTAGAAACTTTAGACAAGTTAAGTCGGATCGTTTCTTTTGAAGTCAAGCAATATAGATCATTTATAAATATAAAGAAAGGTCAATCAGTTATATATTATGTTATCTCTTTAGTCTGTAAGCAGGCGGTGCTTCGAACAGTTAGTAGGGGCTGCAATGAATCAGCTACACTCGCAGAGGGAGCGGACTACATGAAAAAAGCTTGTAAGATGGAAAAGTTGAAGAGTTGTCTCTTAATATATTGATTTAAAAACGGGCGGCGGGAGTTTTTTAGATTCGTGATTGTTAAAGGACATCCTAAACCCCAAAAATCTCGATTTTCCATAGCTATTACAAATTTTTTTTGAGAAAAATCAGCTAGTTGTTCATTGATGAAATTGACAAATGAACGACGTTTTAAACGATCTAATGGCTTCAGTTCCTGTGTTATTTGAACTGTAGCTGAAGCTTGAGAGCTAAATCCTTGTGTAAAATACGCCTAGTTGTTGATCCACTAAGTCCAAGTTGTGAACGTCGTCTAATGGACATTTCAGGATCTTCAGCAACACTTTCACGAATAAAACCAATATTTTCTTGTGAACGACCACTACGGCTGTATTTTTCACTTTTCTGATCTTCTAGGGAACCGGTCTCTTGAATTTTTTTTAATAATTCGACCAATAGTGCTTTCAGATGGACGATTATGTAAATCATAAAATTCACATAATTTTCACAGAACGCTGATTTTCATCAAATAATTCAACAATTTGAACGCGTTGTTGTACCGTGTACGAAGCTATTTTTATAAATGTCATACATCACACTTTTTTAAATTCAGTACGTCATCTATATCTATATATTCTTTAAAAAAACGCGCAATTTGAAACATCCCTTATATTAAGTTGAAACAAAAGTAAAAAGTTTATACTGAAATCTGTTTAAAGGCAGTGGGTGAGATAAGCACATGTAAGACTGACTCGAAAGAATAATATATCAAATTTATAGTTATCAAGATACAGTTAGTCACGTATATAATATGGAAACTAGGTAAATAAATACACGAAAGTCATGCAATATACACAGTCTCAAAATAAAAGAAACATTAAATACTGAATACCGGGAAAAATGTACTGCAACAATTGACTGTTTTCTTCGACATCTTATTGCAGCCATCTTTCAGGGAGTTTCATAGTTTCTCGTTATAGAAGCACCTATCTTTATTGGCGAAAAATGTTATAGGATGTTAATTCACAGCCTCATCTGAGTGGAACATTACACGAATAAGTAGTTTCAAAGAGAGGAAAACAAAACAAGTGGAAATCCGAAGATGCAAGTTTCAGCGAATAGAATAAATGTGGAAGAAAATCCTATCAAGATCCAATATTTTTTGACGGACGATCAAACTTATGTGTCGCCTAGCGCTGTCGTGATGAAATAGCACTTCTTTGTCATTAATAAACTGTTAGACGTTTCTGTATGATGGATTCATTCAAATTCTCCAATTGTTGACAATGTTCACTTGAAGTAAATGTTTCGTTCCTTGGTAGAAGCTCAACAAACACGACGCTTATAAAATCTCATAAAATTGGAAGCACAAAATTCCTCTGATGAAGGTCTACTTATGATGACGTTTAGACGGATCTTCAGATCCAGGCCAAGATAGCTTTCACACCATATTGTCGTAAACATTCCACTTGTAATCACCGGTTACCAGTCGCTTCAAAAAAGGATATTTTTGCTCAGATTTAAATAGCATATCGCAGATGAATATACCCCGGCCAAGTGAAATTATTTCAGTTAATAAATAACGCGCATTTTCTTGCTAACTTACTAAATAATGAATATTCAACGTTTCTGCAATTTCTTGCATCGTGTGCCATAGCTATGGTTCAATGAACGCCTCGATTTTGTCGTTATCAATTTATATTTCTCCCTGACCCAGGGGCGTCACTGAAATTAAAATCACTGGCATTAAATTTTGGAAATCGTCGTGACATTGACATTTTTGTAAATGAACTGCTTTAAAAACGCTGAGGAAAATTCCTGCATATAAATTTCTAATTGTTATACTTTCCTGCATGAAAATGCAGATTGCTTTTTCAATAGTTTTACTGTAGTGGAGATTAAAAATTCAATTGAAAAATTTTGGTATAAATAAAAAATTAAATTAATCAAAAGACGCTATCTATCTGTTTCCAGATTCGTAAGAAGCACGTACCGATTATTTACGGTGACTCATCCAAAACCGATCGCTCTACTCAATCGTTACATGCTCGTTACTACAAATGTGTTTACGTACTTATTACAACGGATCCTATCCTCTCGCGCTGACAAAAATTGTCCTCTCTAATCATAATTAATATTATTCAATAGTTATTGGTTACAAGTATACCAGTACTTTCCTTGAACTTAAGTTCAAACAAGCATAGAAATACGTGATAAGAAAAATAGAGTAAAAAGTCAAGCAATTACTTACTTCGTGTATAACGTTATACTGAGAAAATAAAATGATAATGACAAATATACTGGAAAATAGTATGAGAAGAACTTCCACGCAAATATTGAGTGTTTATATGGAGGTCTGGTAGAGTGTTTCGCAATTTTTCTGTGTAAATTTACTGTGAACCCATGCTTCAGCACTGTTACCTTTTTACTAAAGATGACAACTTAGTTATCGAAATCGTATCAAGGATACAAATAATGATATAGAGAATCTGGTACCTAGACTTCCGCGGTCGTGGTCCATACTATATTCTTCTGGGCTTCCGAGCTGGTACCACGTCACTGGTATAACTGCCGACGTTTCGTATCCACTCGTATGGGACACCTTCAGGGCTCAACTACTGCGCTGAAACTGTTTCAGTGCAGTAATTGAGCCCAGAAGAATAATGATGTAAAGAGTTTTTATTACCAGTTTCATTCCATATATTTGAATTCCGGCTTAAATGAAAGTAAACGAAATTCTTCATTTTCCAAATTTAATCATAATGATTAAAATTATCTACGAAAGCTGTTCTTAATTCACTTTCATTTAGCCAACACTTGTAAAGGTATAGCTTAAGAAATTGTCGAAGATTCACTGTCTGGAAATTCTCCATCACCAACTCCATAATATAACAATAATTTGTTATCACACAGCAATAATTTTTCATCGCATGATTTTTGTTTGCTCTTCGGTATAGACGACTTAAAGTTTCTCTTTTTTAATTCGAGGTCTCGCAATAACTTTTCTTACTAGATTAACGTTGCGTCTTCGGACAGATTAAATTATTGCCGGTGTAATTTTTCACTTTATACCCATCAAGAGGGATTATAATTGTGTTGTTTTGTTTGTAGAAGATATCTGTAATCCCCACTTCAGTTAAATTAAAATCAAGAAGAAAAATCTTTCTCCTTATTAAATACGACTGCATTACAAGGATAAAAGGCGATTACGTTCTCGACGAAAGAAAAATATATTTGAGAGAAAGCAGTCGTCTTTTAAAACAAGTTATTTTGCAAAAAAATGCATTAGTTCGGTGTAACTAGTTCTACATTACACTTTTTTGGCATTTCAATTTTTAATACGGGTTCCTACTTTATTTCTGTAAAAAAGAAGATAGAAACCTCTACAAGACTTTTTGCTGCTGATAGTCGTATTCGTTCTACTAATGGCAGTAAAGATTCAGTATACTTTTCTAGTTGTAATTTATTTACTTCAATTTACTATAACGTTTCACTTATTGTAGAGTAAGTTTTAAGGGGTATGGGGCTTTAAATAATACTAAATAGTGATGTTCTAGTGCCAAAGACAACAAAAGACCTCTCTCTATTAGAATTGACAGAATTTAGGGTTTAATTTCAAACTTGTACTCGCTATATATAAATTTGTGTCACACCTAAATACAGAGAACCGTATCCTGCAACACCAGAACGGTCTGACTCCTTATTTCACCAACTCCAATATATAACTTGTACCTCCAAAGTGTTAAAGTTTTAACTAGAGAAGTTAATATTACATTTAACAGTTTATTTTGTAAAATATCGCAATTACTACCATTGAAAATATATTAGTAAGTTAGATTTGGAGCACAATGATTTAACAATCTGTATTTGATAATAATAATATTATTTATTTACTCAATAGTATACAAATACCAATTACAAGACAAACATAACATTACAAATAAAGGGTTTTCCAATAGGGACTTGACAACTTTTAATTCAATTTGTGAACGCACCCTTTCACTAATCATGGAACTATCACTGTCAATTTATTCAGTAAACTCAGCATTTTCATCATGGTAAAGTACACGAACGAACAACGTCTGCAAATTATAAAAATTTACTACAGAAATTCGGAGTCGGTGACCGCTACTTTAAGAGCGTTAACTCCGATTTTCGGTCGTAATTCTCGCCCTAGTAGACAGGCAGTAACAAGTTTAGTGCAAAAATTTGAGTCTACATATTCGTTGTGTGATGTTGCCGTGCCAGTGAGTCAACGGGTTGGTCGAAGTGTCGAAAATATCGCTAACGTTGAAACGTCCGTAGCAAATGATCCAAATCAGTCAATTCCACGGCGTTCTCAAGAGTTGGGCATCGCCCAGACCACTTTATGGCGAATTTTGCGTAAGGATCTTGGTTTACACCCATACAAGATCAAGCTGACTCAAGAATTGAAGCCGATGGACCATTTAAAGCGATGTACGTTCTCCGATTGGGCTCTGGAAAAAATGCGCCAAGATGATCAACTTCATCGCAAAATCATTTTCAGTGACGAAGCTCATTTTTGGCACAATGGGTTCGTCAATAAGCAAAATATGCGTTATTGATCGGGTGAAAATCCACATGTGCTTCATGAAACACCACTTCATCCACAAAAAATAACTGTTTGGTGGGGTTTGCATGCCGGCGGCGTCATAGGGCCATATTTTTTCGTCGACGATAATGATCGTCACGTTACTGTGAATGGTAATCGTTATTGCGCCATGATTACCGATTATTTTTGGCCCGAATTGGAAAATATGGACTTGGACAACATGTGGTTTCAGCAGGACGGTGCCACAAACCACACAGCACACGAGTAAGTTTGATGAGCGTGTTATCTCAAGAAATGGACCAGTCGATTGGCCGCTTCGTTCGTGCGATTTAACGCCTCTAGACTTTTTTCTTTGGGGCTACGTCAAGTCATTGGTCTATGCCAACAAGCCGATAACGTTGGAAGAGCTCAGAGCCAACATTGAACGCGAAATAGCAGCCGTTTCGGTCGAATTGTGTGGCCGAGTCATCGAAAATTGGGTCCAACAAATCGACCGCTGGAAACGTGCCTGCGGTGGCCATATGAACGAAGTCGAGTTCCGTTCATAAATGTTTAATTGTACTTCAACCCGATAATAAAGTTTTTGAAATATCTCAAATGGTCTGCATTTTATTTTGAAAAAAAGTTGTCAAGTCCTTATTGGAAAACCCTTTACACATGCGTTCACAGATATTGCAAAAAACACAATATTGTAATAACATTAAGAACAGAAATAGTAATTAAAAGTATAATTGCTACATCTGGTCCAAAAATATATCTTCATAGCGGCTATCAACGCCGGCTGATATTTATTATATGAGAATTCCGCAAGACATCCTTCTCACTGTCGTAAGGTTGAAAGTTGTGAGTGAGCGACAAGCCGATAAATGTGACAATTGACGCTAGATAAAATTTCAATTCTTTCGTGAATCCATTTCCATAAGAAACGTGTGCTATAGCCCTCTCTTTGGGATGTGAGTTCATTTGATACCTCTCTAATAGTAAATCGTAGTCGTATACTATTCGTAAATAAACACTATCACTTGTAAAATTTAAGTTTCTTAAGAAACGACGTTGGATTCGCTTGATAGAGGGTTGCTGAGTTAAGAAATGAGGAGAGCACATAACTGATGCATATTCTAACTTACTTAGAACGGAAGCAAAGAAAAGGCTTTTACGAGTAGTACATTCTTAAATTATTTATAACTACACAAAACAAATCCCAATAGCCTAGATACAAACAACCATAATTCTTAAAAAAACAGATTAAAAATCATGGCAACTGTATTATGGAACCAAAAGAGTGTGCTTTTGTTGTTCTATGGAACCTTGAACAATCTTTGCTTCACAAGCCTATTGCAAAACACTTTCTATACTGGGCATGTATTATGAAAGACGATGGGAATGCTGTTCTCCTTCACGATCATGCAATTCCGAGAGCTGCACCTATTAGGAGACAACATTCAAAAATTCGAATGTGGGTTTTTTATCGTCCCCCTTATAAATCTGATCTCACGGCCAATGATTACTCTATCTTCCAATATTTCAAAAACTGACTTACTTCAACTCATTTGGAGGAATATGAGAAGTTGTAGGTCTCACTGCAAAACTCAAAACAAACAGTGAAACTCAAACTCACCGGAATCTCGTCAGCGAGCAGGAATTTCTTTAAAAATTTGTGCATTATATATACGTTGTAAAGAGTGCCGAAATTTAGAATTTTTCACTTTCAGATCGTAAAAGCGCACAATTTTAAGCTGAAGGTTTAAAGACATTTATTTAACGATATCAAAAGTATTTGAAACTACATAGCGATTATGTAAAAAAAAATAAAGTAGTTTTTAAAACCATTAATAAATTTATAATTTTTTTAATCGTTTCCATTTTATTAATTAACGGTTTTCAATTTTGAACCGCGCGTCGTATAAAATATAAACTACGGCATCTTAGACAATCAAATAATGACAGTACGAAGATCATTTGACCGAAAGTGAGATTAAAATGAAGCATTCGTGTTATTTTTCGACAGTCTTTTTTAGGTTTTTAAGTTGGAATAACATCCCTAGCACTGTTGCTTTACTTCTCAACATTTCTTGCTCTTGTAAGGGACATTCTTAGAAGTGCAGCTAATTTTGACGTCGTTGCAACAAAACTGGGAGCATCAAGAACTATGAAAGCCCAAAAATCAAATATTTCAATGCACTTGGTGCAATGATGCTGCAGTACCATTATGTTATTTATGTAATATTCGTTCTTAAACCGGAATAGCGGAGTAGTAAGAGCTTAGAAACTAATTATCTAGAAAGGTCGACGGTTCGAACTATGTTCAGAGCAATGTGATTTTCATATCTATTTAGCCCAAGTTTCAGCATTGTCACCTTCTTACTGAAGATGACAACTTAATTGTCGAAATATGTAGCTGGCATTTATAATATAGCAAGGGGTTTTTATTATATATTTCAATCTATATTTTTAATTATGTTATTATACATTTATTAATTAGTTGTCGAAATACGTATCTAGTAAGATATAAATATGATAAAATCGTTACAAAGAATAACAAAACTAAATTTTTCAAAAAATTTAAAGGATATTGAATCACAACAATGTGTCAATCAACTAACTAGTATATTAATTATTCTTCAATGAGCGGGCATATTCCCTCCTATCGTATTGAAACAACTCTCTAAACCGTCGTAAATTTGACGTCGATCGTATCGATGGTCATACAATTCCGAAGAGTAACATAAATACTCGTAAAACAGGGAAACATTTTATATTAACTCAGATATAAAACCTCGCACAAGCTATAAAATTTGTCCCACGTTTGTGTACGCTTCACATTAAGGGGTAATAAAAAAAGAGACTGCATGCGAACATGCACTATGCAAGAGTGTTTGGCAAAATGACAATATGAAAAACAAAGAAAACTGAACATTCACACCCGAAATGAAAATATTCAGAAGCGAGGACAATGCAAAAATGCTAATCGCGAACAGGTCTAACTTATAAACAAAAATTCGGGTTATAACGTTTACCAAAATCATCATATACACACTGTTAATACAGTTTGAAAGAAGTGAATTGTCAGAAAAGTTATCTGATTTTTTTCCCGTATTTAATTAATTAAAAGAAATTCAAGCAAAAATATATTGGTCGTTTTCTTGACAACACTTTGTAATTTTTCGGTGGGCTTAATAATTCCCCTCAATAAAAGGATTCACGAAAAGCTTCAGAAAGTGCGGATTTGCAGCTTCATCAACACAATATAGGAAATTTTGAAGAGAACTAAATAAATTCAAAACTACAAGGCCCGGTGTATATGGAAGGTGCACGTCCCCTCCAAGATCCAATAATTTTTGATGGACGATCAAGCTTGTGTGTGGTCTCGCGTTGTCGTGGTAAAATACCACTCTATATGGTGCGGATAGGACGTCAGTCATACCGTAAATATCATCACTATAAATCAATATATTGGTATCATACGCACAGCGGAAAAGATCACTGCATCCGGAAACAGAGCTACAAATAATTTTCAAAGATGACACATAATAATGGTCCCAATATTAACCCTTGAAGAGGGGTTTCCTCAAGAGTCAATATTGGGAGCGTTATTATATGTCATTTTTGCAAATTATTTGTAGTTCTACTTCCTGATGCAGTGATCTTTTCTCCACAACGCGTCTATCACTATCTTCACACATTGACGTCTTCTATTCGAACAAAATTACACCACGATATTTTTATGAAAGGTTAAGTCCAAAGGTCAATTTTAATATTCGTCTACAAAAAGATATTATCATCACTATTTAATAGGATTTATGTTACTTTCTGTACTGAACATATTTATATGATGTTTTCTTGGACTAACTTAAATGTGGATAGTACATACATATGTATTCCCTCTTCGAGAAACGCTGACAAACAAAAGCAGCAACTTCTATGGTACTTACCATACTAGGAATATTGTCGTAAATACGTCCTAAGTGCTCTTTACAAACTCTAAGAACGTACATACATATATACACAACGATACTCGAAAATATTTGACTCATTTTGGTCGTTCTAACTTACTCTTCTTCGTTAGCATCTCGACAAGTATTCATTCAAAGGCTTATAATATTTTATTAATGATTATATCTATACACATATATCAAGTGTTTAGTTCAGGTGTTGGGGCGTATATACGTCGCAACACTCCGTTCTTGAAGTGATGTTGACAAGAAAAGCAACAACTTATACTTGATGGCACCAGAGAAATTGTTAAAAGCTCATTTTCAGAATAGCTCTCATGAAACTCAAGCACGTACATTTATACAGAATAATGCCCTAAAGCAGTTGAGCAGACAAGTTTCAACCTTGAAAATTACATATTAACATGTTTATAACTTTCTCAAAACGTTTAAACTGAAGGTGTTTTATTTACATATTATTAATTTTAATTGGAAATTTATGGCAATATACACGAGCTATACATAATCGACAAAAGCCGATCAGGGGCTAATACAAAGTTAGTCACTTGGTTTTTTAAAATAATAATCAAGGCAAAAATAATATTTTTATTAGGAAATGATTACTAACTAATCGAGGTTCAGCTACAATGCAAGTGTTAGAATAAAATGTAAGAGTTTATATGCACAATAATATCATTATTTAGCACACAAAGGTCAAAGACGAACTTAATGATGCTAGTCAAAGACTAAGGGTCATCTAACTCATAGGATGTGCCATTAGAGGATCTAGTACTAGTTCATTTATTCTCAGGATCTCTACGTCCACTTCTTGGGATGATAAATAATACTAAGGTTACACAATGTTACTTTATAAATGGTTCGCCATACAGAAACCTAACCTATCATACAACGATCGCCTAACATTTCCAAGCATTCTAGGAGTGATCGTTTCGAAAACTGTCAAATTTTTTTCTTGTAACCGATCTAAACTGTTTTCCCTTTCAAATTGCTACAGCTTTCCTTGTAATATAAACCCATAGAAGAAGTCGTAAGTAGTGTTATCAGGTGATCTAGTTGGTCATTTTATTATATCATTTCCAGCAATAACACGAACAGGGAAGGCGTTTTATAAAAACTCTGTAGAAACTTTATAGAAACTCTTTCTGGAATCAAAAACAATAGGACAAATGTGCGTTTCTGTCACAAGAAAGACAAACGAAGAGTATTATAGATTACGTAATATACACAGCAGAAATGGAGAAGACGTAGAAGAAATAAAAGTAAAATCACAAGCGGAATTAGGTACACAACGTAGACTGGTGATAAAAGAAATAAAAAATCTCAAACTATTCGTAGAGAAAATAGAGAATAGAGAACCTAGAATTACGTGGAGAAAGCACATTGCAGAGATAGGAAAGGCAAGAGGGAAAACGATGGAGGATATGAACAAAATGACGGCTGAGAGGAGAAAATGGAAGGAATGGATAAGGAAGGCGGAACCTGCTAATATCGACTGGAAAGAAGTGAGAATTTTTTTAGTGGAGTATATAATAACTAGGAATCAAATTGCGTGATTAGATGATTGTGATAAATATTCGATAACTTAGAACTTATTTTTCATTAAGTTTAAAATTACTATTGCAGTATAGGAACAAAAGGCGATGTCGTAGTGGAATATTAAGTTCTTTATTTTAAAATTTTGAAGAAGTTTGGACAGAGTATGTAACGATAGTGTTCTACTCTTCTAGCTTTGATAGTTTTGATGCTTTGATACTATAAGTTTTGAAGAGAAAAGAGCCGTTTTTTTGGATACACTAATAGGTAGTGCGCGCGCCGCAACGAGTATTTGCGTCGTGTCCCGGCATTCCTTGGAAACAACTCACTTGCAGCTGTGTAGATAACCTGTACGATCTGTCCTGTGTCTTTAAAATGTTCAAGATTAACGAATTGCCCGCCACAACCATAAATGCGGTAGCCCACGGTCAAACACTGTGAAAGCTATGCAGAGCGATTCAAAACAACTGACTGAGGAAATTTTGCTACTCCATGATAATGCCAGGCCACACACCGCAGCTCAGATCCGAGCTTTATTGGAGTCTTTTGCCTGGGAAGTTTTGGACTACTCCCCCTACAGCCCCGACCTTGCGCCGAGCGATTTCCATCTTTGCCGCTATCTCAAACATCATATCGGCGGCAACCACTACAACGATGACGAAGACGTGAAAACGACTGTGGTCTCTGGGTTATCGAAGCAGGAGACAAATTTCTATGAAGAGGGTATTCAAAATCTTATAAAGTTTGATAGGTGTTTAAACAAACTTGGCAGCTATGTTGAAAAATAGAGAAGTGTATGTACAATCTGAAAGTAAATTTGGTTTTTGAAAATTTTCTTTCGTTTGGTTTTAATTTTCGGACGGCCCTTACTTAAAAAACACGCTTCGTAATGCATTTATATAGATACTACTTTTTGGTGGAGTTACGTTAAAGGTTAATGAGAACATATTCAAAATGCCAATATTAAATGATAATTATTTTAACTTTGTCAACCTGAGTTTAATTTATTCCGGCATAGTTTGAATCGGCAACTAACAATTATTTTATGGTAAAGCCCAAGTAAATATTTTGCTATTTCATGTGTGCCTCCTTAGATACTAGACGTTACAAAAACGATAATAAATAATTTGCTACCAATTAAATCAAGACATAGAAAGTCACATACGAAATTAATGCATGGTGCAAGATTAAAAAAATTGAAATGCATTAAGAAAATTCTTTGTTAGCATATTTTCAAGTAATACCACGTAAGAAGTAATTTTGATTAGTTTACTCGATGCAAAAGTCTTATTTATTAATTTATAATGATGTGGAATTTCTACATTTCGCTTTTCTCAAGGTGATTTTGATGGAGCCTGTGGTTGGTTAACTTAATCACTAAAGGTTGATTTATATGCCCTTTCCACATTCATTCTCGTTTGTTTGTTAAGTTGTCATCATCAGCAGATAATTAAACAATGTCGCGTCTGGAGAACTACGGCAAGAAATACCCGTACGAAAAAACTAATTCCGCACACGATCCGGACCGATGAAAGCCAAGACGTACACGGTACGGATCGTGTGCAGAATTAGTTTTTTCGTACGGGCATTTCTTGCCGTAGTTCTCCAGGTGCGACACTGCTTAATTATCTGCTGATGATGACAACCTAGTAGTCGAAATACGTATACAGAATTACGAAAATTAATGTGGAAAGGGGTTATATATTAACCTTTAGTGATTACGTTGCTTTTCTCAGATGAAGCAAATAAATTTATTAAAGCTTTGTTAAGCTTTTGATTCAGTATTCCTCTTAATAAAAGATACTCAATACTAAATTTAATTAAATTTATTAAAATTGTATATATTACGACGAATTTTGGGCAACGTTAGTAATGGTAATATCAGGGGCATGTCGTAGAGAAGAATTTTGCAATATTTCATCAACCTTGCTAAAACTAATGTCATATACAATATTTAACCAAAACATATATTACGATCAAAGCAGTTCCTCGAAACGTTTTCCACACAGAAAAGATGGCTGTGACGATAATAATCGTTCTACCATAAATATTATATAAAAACGAAAAACACTTCCACACCAGTAAATTTTGTTCCGTATTTGTTTCAGGGGCGTTCAGACTTTATGATGTAGACAACGACGGTTACATCACAAGAGATGAAATGTACAACATCGTGGACGCCATCTACCAAATGGTCGTAAGTATTCAATTAAAAATATTCCATTTCCTCAAAAGGGAGATGCCATAAAATTTAATAATGGGAGGGCTGTCGCGATAAGAGATGAAGCCGTTTTTTCACGTCTTTTTTGACGTTCGCTTCCCTTGCCGTAATTGACCAATTAGGGTACGCCAGAAAATCAACGGAGGAAGGTGAAGACGTGTTACGGAAGCCAGAAATACGTCCGATTTCGATTAGTGTAGGGACAGATCTAATAAAGAATTAATGGAAAATTGCATTAACTCCACGCACATCAATGTAAAAGTTACTAAATTCGGCCGGCATAAACGTCGAAATATTGATTTCATTACCGCGACATTATTTTTCGATAATATACAGGGTATCTCATGGTGAACGCTCATTAAAATATTCCAGAGACTACTTCGATTTGTATTTTGAAAATTGGGATAATAGTGTTTTTGGGAATGTCTTCCTCAAATAAGGTAATGAAACAATTCTTTAGTTAAAATCGAACTCCCTGTGTATTATTACAATTTTGGATTCTACGCACAATTTTAGGTGGACTTCTATAAAGTTTCCATATTTCTAAAACTAACCCTTTCCTAAATATTCTATTTTCTTCAAAAGAAAAAAAAACAGTAACCAGCTTAGAAGCATGTGAATGTTACAGTAAGAAAAAGAGAGCGGTCACAGATATCGAACTTCATCTTTGAAAACTGATTTTTATCCTAAATTCCACGAACAAGTTTTTAATACCGGTGCATGAAGAACACTGATCACTTCCTGTCAGGTCACCAAACATTTCCTTGCTCGACAAGGCTTTTCAAAATAAATACTTAACGACTGACTAAAACTAGATTTTTACGGAACCTAACTTTTCTCAGAACGCGCTGTTTTCAGAAATTCATCATTGGGTTGTTCATTACCGTTTAACTTATAGCTGTTAAACTCTGACATTTTATTTGAAGACCATACTAAGTGTAACCATAGCAGCCGTATACAATTTTGTCTTTTAGAAACTTTCCAGGTTAACTGTTTACCAATACATACTCGTATATTACGTTTTCTTTTAACAAAATATCGAAGTGACCTACATAAACTTTTCACTTGAACACTTTATCTTATCTTATCTAGCTTATTTTAGAATATGCTAATAAATGTGCATTTAAATGCGTTCAATGTTTTTCTGGCGCGATAACATATTATTCCTGTTTGCAATGTTAGAAGCAATGAAGGTCCAAAGATAACAAACGGTCGGCGTTTAAGCGAATTTCCTTGTATAGCCAATTGGTAAAATGTGTTTATGGATACACTTCGGTCACGCCGCGTACACTCCTTCAGGAGAAGTAGTTAAATTCACTTTATGTGTCCGAAGAAATGAAGTGAATTTGAAACAGGAATGAAACGGGCAATTTCAATATACATATTATTCAAATGACGGGCGACCCTAGAGTAAACGACGTGTCGGGCAAGAACACTTATCAAGTACTGGTCCATTATCATCCATAGTTTAAAACCTCGCCTAGCAGAATATGGTTATTTATGCAAAGTTAAATCGATACATTGTACAGCCTCCTTGGTTTACTTTTAATAAATTTCAGTATTATTATATTTAATCTATATTATAAGGTTTTCCAATAGGGATGATATGATTTTGAAGTGACATTTCGACCATTTGTAATATGTCATGATCTGTCATTTGTTTTTCATTGTATTCAATAGTGTTTACAATTTCATCATGGAAAGATATACGCAAGAACAGCGTTTACAAATTATTCAGTTTTATTATCAAAATAATCGTTCTCCAATTGCAACTTTTCATGCGCTTTTGCCATTTTATGCTCGTAATAATCGTCCAAGTGTGCTCGCTATTCGTCGAATTGTTAAGAATTTTGAGGTTACATTTTCTTTGCATAATTTTCAAGTACCAATAAGACAAAGAACCGCTCGAAGTAATGCAAATATTGCTGCTGTTCAGGCAAGTGTTACTGAAGACCGTAATTTGTCGATTCCAAGACGTTCTCAACAATTGCGACTGTCTCAAACCACAACCTGGCGGATTTTGAGAAAGGATTTAGGTTTACATCCCTATAAAATTGTTCTCACTCAAGAACTGAAGCCATTGGACCACCGTAAATGACGTGAATTTGCTGATTTTGCCTTGGAGCAACTTGAAAACGATAACGATTTTTTTAAGAAAATCATCTTCTCTATTGAGGCTCACTTTCATCTGGATGGTATGGTAAATAAACAAAACTGTCGATTCTGGTGCGAAGAAAATCCACAAATTATTTATGAAAAACCATTACATTCACCTAAATTGACAGTTTGGTGTGGTTTTTGGTATGGTGGAATCATCGGTCCGTACTTCTTTCAAAATGAAGCTGGTAACACCGTTACTGTCAATGGAGAGCGGTATAGATTGATGATAACCAACTTTTTATGGCCGACATTGGAAGAAGTTGATCTTGACAACATTTGGTTCTAACAAGACGGGGCTACGTGCCACACAGCAAATGCAACAATAGAATTATTGCGAGAAAAGTTTGGAGATTCCATTATTTCATGAAATTGTAATATTGAATGGCCTCCAAGAAGTTGTGATTTAACACCATTTGACTATTTCTTGTGGGGTTATTTGAAGTCATCGGTCTATCGAAATAAACCAGACTCTCTTCAAGCTTTACAAGTCAATATTATTCATGACATACGACTAGATTTAGTGGAAAAAGTGCTCGAAAATTGGGTTCATCGAATTCGTTCCTGCAGAAGAAGTCGTGGAGTCCATTTGAACGACGTTTTATTTAGAACTTAATTGTATCGATTGTACTTCACATTAAATAAAAAACTTTTGAATTTTCTTAAGAGTGTGTTTTTTTTAAAGAAATCATATCACTCTTATTGGAAAACCTTGTATATATATATATATATTTATACAGTAATGTGCACGAAAATAGCAGTCCTAAATTAATACTTATAAATAATATTTACAACGGACAATCATGATGCAGCTTTATTGAAATTATATAAAATCTCTGAATATATATAGTTTCCGGTAAAGTAGTGAATATGAGGGCAAATTACTGAGTTTTCTAGTCATGCGCTGTTATTTGCCTGTGCATTAAAATAGCAGTACCATATCTGGTGGCACTAAACCCAGACGTATAAAGTTCTGTCTGTTGCAGAATAATTCAACAAAACCAAGATGTACACTGAGTGTACATCTTGAGCGGTGTGGATCGCGTACGGAGTTTGATTTTCGTACAGTTGCTTTTCGTCGTGTTTTACCAGGTGCGATACTTTGAAATTATCTGCTGATGATGACAACTTGGTTATCGAAATGCGTATACAGAATTTACAAAAGTTAATGTGGAAAGGGGTTACCTATCAGCCTTAGTGATCAACTTTCCAATAGGGTGATACTTATTGCCCCACCTGTTAAATAGCGTAGGTGATATTTCCTATAAATACATATTCATATTAGAAATACGCTTATATTATTTATAATAAAATATTGGCAAGTTTTATTGCATACAACTCGCCGTGTTTAACTTACTGTGAAAGTTTGCACTATATCTTGAAACGCACAATATATCTGAAAATTCCTGATCTATTGTAATGTATATTTGCCGGGAAAGATTCTGGATTTTTAAAATTATGATATGAATCGATTCCGTAATAAAATTTCTTTTGATTAAAAAAAAACATGTTTCTAAATTGTACTTAAAATTGTAAAAAACTTAAAGTCACAATGACATATTCACGTAACAATTATAATTTCTACTTTTGTTTTTATTTTTTGTTTTTCTTATTTCACTTGCGACTGAGAATTTCATTTCTATTTAGCGAAAAATTTACAAAGAATAACTAGTAATCTTCAAAGCATAAAAAGGGCACGTCAGAAATCTTTTTTGTTAAAGATACGGATAGATATTCACCAGTTTAACAAAATATATTTCAAGCAAAGAAGCCAATTCTAAGCCATTTATTTCCACTTGACATCTTCCCTTTTATGCTTCCCATATCTTCTACCTTCTATTCCATACAGAATCCTATCTTCATATATAGTATATACATATACTTACGTAACATGGAGGCGTCTTAAACTGAATTGGTAATTTTCAGGGCCAGCAACCTTCGGAGGACGAGAACACGCCACAGAAGAGGGTCGATAAGATATTCGATCAGATGGACAAAAACCACGACGACCGACTCACCCTTGAGGAATTCAGAGAAGGAAGCAAAGCCGACCCGAGAATTGTGCAAGCCCTAACTCTGGGCGGTGAATAGCATAAGGATGTCGGAATACAGCCGGAAAAAATGTGACGCTGACGAAGCACAGTAGTCAACGTTACAGATACCGACGTCAACGCTACCTATGCCAGGGTGTGTGCAAATTCACGAACTTTTCGGACAAACTTCCATAGGACCGCCCAGCCAAATTGCTGTACATAATTTACAGTTTTGTGTGTCCTTTGCAGAAATGAAAGAAAGAGAAAAAATCGAACGAAAGATTAGTGGTAATGTATTTTAGATTGAAAATGGAGCGTGCGGAATAATTTTGCTCTTATTGCGAAAATACGCCTTATGAATGTTATTTAGTTTGTAAGATGAATGAAGTCATGTATAAATTGATGTGTTTAGTTTCTATTTTTATTCTTTTGTAGCAAAACTAATTATAGTCTTAAATATTTATAAATATCAAACCTTGCCAGGTTAAGCATTAAACAAATTTTTAAAAATTAGTAACATTTTACTAATAAGTCTGACATCTTCAGCAATAACAAATTTACACTCATTTGAACTTCTGTAAGTATAACGATCGAGTTTTAAATTAATAAAAGACGTTGTAAACGCATTATTTATTAGCCGAAATTATAAAAATATGGACAAAGCGTAATAGAAGTCTTTTGCCAGATAGTTGGTCTGCAATTTATTATTATCCCATATCAAGGACAGTTTGTTCAAGAACTATGCAATAAAGTTAAGCACACTATTAAACTGAATGCAAATTTGGTAAATTAGACCAGTCCAACAAATCCCTTTTACCATTGCACTGCTACTACCAAAATATCCGTGATATTAACTTCGCATATCACGACTATTTTGGTAGTAACAATTGGACATAATTTATAATTCTTATTATTCTATGGATTGGGATATGCATTTCTGGACCGAAACGTGGCTGTTGAGGATATTAATTACTCTGAATTTTTTCTAATATATTTACCATTTTGAGAAAGAGATTATGATTTAGTTAGTAGAACTACTAGCAGTGGAACTTTAATTTCGATATCGCAAGATCTACATGTCGTACCATTTGACATATCTGCAATTAACACCTCTTATATCGCAATGTTAATATTCCAATGTCATTTATTTTAGTCGTATTTATGTACGGCCTGATGTATCCTCTGATGAATTTGAATTATTTTGACGCCCTGTCATTAGAACCAATTGATGAAGAGTTAGTAATTTTGAGCAATTTTAATTGTCCTAAATTAGTGATATCAACTTCACTGAAATATAAAAATATAATTTTACAAACTTTTAAGAATACCTTGCACCTGAAACAATACAATAACGTGGTCAGTCAAAATTTCAGAAATCTCTACAAAATTCAGATCATGTGGTTCCTCTAAATACTCATCATCCAGCTCTTAATGCTACATTAAGTACTTTGAAAACTCAAAGGTATGATAATCTTCTTTTTCAACTTAACTAACAGATTCAATTCCTATCGTGTTAACGATGAAACCCTATATTGTCGAAGAAACCGACTCGTCTTTTTTGAAAACTTATTCCCACATAAATATCGCAGCTTCTATCTTTTATAATTTAATTCTTTTTCTTAAATTGAGAGATGTGTCCCATCTAGCTGCTCGTCTTGTCAGTTCCTTTATTGGTTTAATGACAATCTGATTCGCCTAGTCAAATTAAATGTTACTGTTTTAATAAATGGAGATCTCATAAATCTACAAATTATTACAATAAATTATCAGGACTGCTCACGTTGGTAAAAAAAGAAACTTCTAATGCTTACAATGCCTATTTGACTAAAGTTGAAAGCAATACTTCAAACAACCCAAAGATATTTTGGCAGTATATTGGTTCTAGGAATGGTAAATCCACACCTGGATATACTGAAGGCATTAGAAGTATTTTCTATTGTATTATCTCATGTTACCAGCCGAGCGTAATAGCTGATGCCTCAATAACAACACCTTCATTACAATCCTATTCTAGTTACTTTCATGTAACTTCCTTTTCAACACAGGAGGTGTCGGATTCTTGCTGTAGACATGATGGCATACCTAATTTTTTTCTTATGTAATTGTGGTATTTGCCTCCGTTGAACATTAACAATATTAATATGTCACTTTCTACGTCTACTTCTTCGGATACTAATAACAAAGTAGAATTACTCTCGATTTAAGAAAGGTGATAGTTCAGATATTCACAATTACCGTTCTGTCTCTGTGAACCATGAACAACAATTTTCAATATGTCGCTTTCTACGTCTACTTTTTCAGATACTAAGAACAAAACAGGATTACTCCCAATTTATTCTAAAATGTATATTTGTGTACGTATATTCCTATAACCCAATTGATGGTAGGTCGATCTATTCTCACCACTTTATTAAAAATAATTCAATTTACCTGTGACTCATTAGATAATCAACAACAAGTAATTGTAATATACTGACTTCGAAAAGCCTTCTATGCCTTAGATCATTTTGCATTTGTCTTCAAAATAAATCCATTTGAATTTTCGAATTTTATAATTAAATTAATATAGTCCTACCTTTATAACAAGCCTTGCTATGTTTCTTATAATAGTTTCGATTGCAATTGTTGTATTACTTCATTAGCTGTTCCACAAGATAGAATCCTAGACCATTGCTTCTGTATTTATGTTAATAGTTTGGTATCTGTTATAGACTGTAAGGTTCTAACTTATTCTGAGAACTTAAAACATTTTCTTCAATTATATTTAGTTCTGTCTGCTTAATTTAATAATTTAATTTATTTTTTTGAATTTCGACTTCAATGTACTGGCAAGGTATTTTTCTTTACGCCTTTAAGTGCACAGGAGTTGCAAGATCTGTAAGATACCAAGCGTTTTGTCATTAAGTCCCTCGACGCATTACTGCACGAAAGTAACATTATACGATCTTTAGATACCTTACAATTAGATCACCTTTTCTATTTTTTGATATTAAGCTTATTTTCCTCACCAAAACCCAGTTTCACCACCATTTTAAACTTGATGAGGTCTTTATGCTTCCAAAATTCTTTGAATTTTTTCTAGGTACGTTTTGGTGGCTTCATGATCAACCGGTACGGTCAATTTTTCCTTGAATTTTTATGATATAAACTGCAAAACCTTTTTTAAATTCTCAAACTAACTCGTACTTCCCAAAAAGTTTTGGTTTCTGACCACAAGAACCTAATAGTAAGAGACAAAAATCAAAATTCATAATTTCAATTAATTCTTCTATTACTTTATCCTTTTGACGAAATTGCAATACATTTAGAAGTCCAAAGAGTTTACGAATTTTTTCGGAAATGAATTGAGCCTCATATCAGACAAAAAAATAGAAAAGAAAGATAAACAATTAAGTAAGAAACTACACTTTAATAATCCGAATATTTTTACTTAACGCATACAATTTCTTTAATCCAAAATGTTAATACTTCAGTAATAACTAACGAAATTGACAATAAACAAACTGGCAAGTTTTGATATAGATACTAATATTGTATTATCACAGGATAACAGCTAAAGCGATAGCAAGTCGTAAATTAATTTAAAGAAACTCATTTTTAAAATAAGACCTCACACGAAACTCTTGAGTCACCAAATCCATCATTGTCTCAACAATAATACTTTTGCTTATCTTCGTTTTAGATCCTCCCTATAGGCATCGCTCCTTTTCATTGTACAACAAGTAAATGAACCTTGATTTAACGTCCCCAATTACAATGCAGTATATTCACGAAGAACGGGTCTAGGAGATCCAGATTATCTGGCACAATTAATCACTCAACAATTCGTACTTTACGCTATGCATTTTCCTTCGGCGAAACGTGTTCGGTCAGTGTAGATGACGTGGCGATCGGATGTATGTATGTCAGAAAAGTTAAACCATTCACCCTTCCTAGACAGCGTCTCTGTTACACGAAAATACAAAGCTCAATTATTAATTATTATTACTTTATTAATTAAACATACTGTAATAGAGAATGAAAGTCGAGTTTGATTGCATTTGTCAATTTTAAAGATATATATACATATATAATATATTTAATAATATAATATATAAATATATTAGAGTTATAAGTATGTACATTTTATGAAAAAATGTGAATTAATGTCATTTTATTACCTAAAAATAAAGCCAAAGAATTTCGTCAGGTTGAAAGGTGGTAAAGTAATACTAATTTTTTTAAAAAATGATTCGGAAGTAGTGGAAATGTATGATGAAACTTCATGGTGCCGCACATTCTTCCTTTAGATAATTTATTTATTTATTCATTTATTTTAATCACCTAAGGTTGATATATAACCCCCTTTCACAACTAAGTAATCATCATCAGCAAATAATTAGATAGTGTCGCACCTGAAAAACTACATCAAAAATCCGCACGAAACAAATTCCATACAGGTATCGTGCGGGTTTTTGCCGTAGTTTTCCAGGTGTGACACTGTTTAATTATCTACTGATTATGACAACTTAATTGTCGAAATACATATACAGAATACGAAAATTAATGTAGAAAGGGGTTATATATCACTCTTTGGTGATTAAATTAATCAATCGCAGGTTTCATAAAAATCAACAATATTCATTTATTGTCTAAAAATGTTACATATGTCAATAACAGGATATATTTGTCCTGTAACATAACTTGAAAATAAAATAAATAACAAATAATAAATTCATAATAAAAATACACTTATTTGACAAGTCTTAGGAAAAGCGCAATATAGCTATCTCACTGACTTCAATAAGTTATATAAAATGCACATCGCACACGTCAGAAACCTCACTGATATTACTACATATGGCGAGAATGGGAGTTCAGTTTATATCTTGTCTTCATAGTTTTCATATCATACATACGTACGTAATAAAGTTGTAACCTCTTGTAGAATATGAGCCCTAAGTTTTAAAAAGCGAACACTTCAGAAAGCGACGTTTTCTCCAGATTTATTTTATAAACATCATAATATGGATACCAAATTAAAATATAATCTAATCTCGATTTAACGTAAGAATAACATAATATCTTTAGTATAGGTACGTTGGTGAAATATTTTGACTTACGCATAATAAAACACAACATTCTAGTAGCTCAATAAAAACGAAATTGTTAATAAAATTTACACCCAGAGCCTAATAACGATTTAAATCCGTTGTATCATATGCGTAAGTGTATGAGATCAAGTCCAGTTTTCTGGTGCACTTATTACTTAAATTCACACCACAATCCGATTTAACTAATTTGATCTTGAAGTTGAATACTGCCGTTTATTAATTTGTTAGATGTAAAAATTTTAAGAAGACCATTAAAATATAATACACCGACAAACATTGGGCCTAGATTGAATCCCTGGAGAACACCTGAATATACATAAAAGATGGGTGATAATTCATTGTATTCATATTGTCTGCTTAAAAAGTGTGTTCAAAAAATGTTAATAATGGGTCAGAGAAACCGAAGAATCTGAAGCTAGATATTCCTAAAAACTTTTGCCATAGTTTTGAAAAAATCATGCTTTTATGAGATGAAAGACCAGTAAATTATAGCTGCATATATCTTATTTATGTGAAAATAACAAGTTTTTAGTATATATATATATATATATATATATATATATATATATATATATGAATCCAGTTCCCTTCTACCTTTTGGTGTAGGATACATTCTCACTTCCACTCGCTTTGAGGCCCATTATTACTCTCACTTCTCACCAGGTTTGGTTCTCACTTCACCTACACTCAGTTTGATTGTCACTTTCTCATCTCACTGCACTTGTTTGTCCATATGCACGAACTCTGGCCACTTCCTTTTGTCTCGCGCCAATATTTTGGCGCCAGTAGCGTAGAGGTTCTTTTCAGTAAGTCACTCAATCAATGGTACTGAAGTAAAGAAACTATGAAAAATAAAGGTGGAACTTTTTATTTGGCAATTGTCTACGAAGTACGTCTCCATAATTTAACACCGCTATAGCACTGACTCTCATATCGGAATATCTTTCACTTATATTGGTAGAAGAACCTTGGTAAAGTTCAAACTAGTTGATATATCACTCGATTTGAGTCAACCCATAATTTGTAACCGTATCTACATAACTGGTTTAATATCGATGAATTGCCTACAGCCATGCATCTAAAATATAGTATCATGGTTTCATCTATGGAATGCATTTCGCTAACTGGCGCATATTCAATGAATTTCTTGTTTAGATGATCAAACAATGGTTTGACTTTAGCAAATTTATCACATTGATCCAAATTCGTATTATCTGCTAGGTGAACGTTTGTAAGTATATACTCAAATCTATCTTTACTAATGGGTTCAACAACTAACTTATTGTAAGTGCCTTGTTGTCTTTCTTATAGCATTCTGCTTCTAGGAACTTGGACTTACCTCCTAAGGAGAACTTCAAAATATTCGTTATTGCTTTTCCTATTTATTTGTTGAGTACATTTATTGCTTTCAGTGACAATTATTTCTGTCAAAATTTGCAGTGGGCTCTCTTGGATTTCAGACATCTCGTAATCGTCGAAATGATTAAGCTGTAAATCCTGTCTAATCCATCTTCTTTTTGTTAGTACCTCTTGGCTTATTGATTATTAAGATAAAGACACACCATCTTCATATGAAAAGTTTAACAAAATTGAAAAGAGAAAGTCTGCAGCAACTATAAGGATTCGAATATTTAGAATCTGTAATAATACAAGAAGCAAAATGAACGAAGAAACTAGAGAGAAAATATGAAAGGCAGTAAAATTTCTTAACAGCATTGAACATACCTTTCTGGAAAAAGAAAGAAGTAAAGATAGAGATATATAATAAGGTGGTAATCCTGAACATTGGCATATACTTTGGAAACTTGGACATTAACTGGAAAGCATAAAAAGAAACTTACTAGAAGTCATCGAGGTGAAATTTCTAAAAAAAAAGTATAGAACGAAACGAGAATGGGCAAAATAAAAACAAAATAAGATTAACAAAAATTATGTTCGAGGCAAGAAATACCAGAACAAAAAATGAGAACCCGAACGAGAAACGTGAGACATGAAATAAATTAAGTAAACTCTAAGCAGAAGAGGAATGAAATGGGGAAAGATGGAAAATATGATGCAGGGCAAGAGGAGATGGAGGAAGATATGGAAGGCATCCATGAAGCAACTCAACTTCTCACTGCGCCTTATATCCAATGAAGATAGGTAGGCTGTACGGCTTAACAGCTTATATTTAAATATATTATTTAAAATAAAAGTGAATAAGTTTTAGATTAAATACACGTGTAATTAAATTTACTTTAATTGACACCAGGAAGTTTCATGTACACCCTAACAAGACAGCAATAAGCAAGTTTGCGTACAAAATGAATAGTAAATTTTAGTAATGGATTTAAACCAATTATAAATTCCGTTAAATGCTATAAATCTACATAATAATAATATTATAAAATTTCAAATCGCAAGAAATTCATTATTAACACAAAACATACTCTCATGTACTACAACATATTCTTATTTAAGAAAAATGATTTTTTTTACTGCTAACGTATATCGAAGATATGTTATACTTTTCGACTGGGTCATATTCCTAGTTTTGCACTAAATATACTATATCGATTAACATAAACTATTCAAGAAAGAAATAGTAACGCTGCTTGTCCGTCTCCTTACATAATATGAGGTCTAACAAGTTTTTTCTCATTGCTTACAGGCGCTGTATGAGAAAGTTATCTCTTCATGTTCAGGATGTCTATTTGTATTGATTAATATAAACTATTCAAAAAAGGAATGGTAGATAGAATTGTCATGTAAAAATCGGTTTGCATCAGCCAATTCTGTTACTTTTTTTATTTATTCAACACCTGTTCTGTACCGAAGAGTTCGAATTCCTGGCAGTCAAGGAAAGCGTCAGGAGAAACTCAGCAGCCCCAAGCCATCAAGGAAACCCTACCTCACGTTTTTCTTCTCTTTTCTCGCTTTTTCCTTCTTTCTTTTTTCCCCCAAACTTTCGATGTAATGCGATTCAAAATAAATTTTGTACTAATCCTATGTACTTTAACATTTACAAAATTAAGACATAAATTGGTCACAATTAAAAAAATATGATCCAATATGTTAATACATAAAACGAAAAGAAAACAAGAAAACGGAAATTTTTTGTGAGAACGGAAAACAAGACACAAAAAAATAAAGTCATCAGATATAAAATGCTCATCAGTGACATGCTGGCAGTCTCTTTCCAAATACAGAACTTATAATTAATTCACTAAAAATTAATAAAATCAAGTCGTTAGTTTATATTTTTTTACTATTCATTTATTTTACAAACAAAATGCTTTTTAATTTTATCTTAAACTGTCGGAAGTGGTCCTTCTGCTCCGATATCTGTTGGAAAGGCATTATATAACTAAAGAATTTTCTTCCATCATACTTGTTGATAAATGACGCATGTGTAAGGTGGCCGAGCGTTCTTCCTCTAGTTTTGTGTTCGTATTTGTATTATAGAAGCCATTCTATAGAAATTGTTTACCAATTACCTATATTGAAATAACTTTTCTGTCGGAAGCACCGGAAAATATAAATATTGATCACCATTTCAAGTTTTCGCTAAAACCAGATTCTTGACTGTTCTCTTCTAATTTTGTCCATGTCTCCAGGTCGTCAGACTACATGACAGATGCGACTCAAATGATGGGCTCTAAATCGCCCACCATGTAGGTTTTGGAAGTAATCTCCTGTCCAGAATAATTTGGATACAATTTGGTGCTAAATTTTCAATAAGTGTTGATCATAAGAAACTACTGTTAATCCACACGCCATATTTTTGCTTCTATTAACCAGCTTAACTGGTTATGTAAACATTCTTCTGATCCTGAGACCATCAACTGCTTTCAAACGCCATGATAGAATATCCATGAGGCTAGCTTTATTAGAATTTATACTAAGCTGTAATGGACGTATCATCCGTGTAGAATCTGTACTGATATTCTTCAAAATAGTCGTCCACCTCCCTACGTATATTAAATGTAAGTTCCAGGATACTACCATGAGTGACAGGGTATCATTTGGATAAAATCTGTACTGGCATTCTTGAAAACAGTCATCTATCTCCTTTCCATGTAATAAATATAAGTCTTATGAAACACCTCTCTTCGTATCTACTCTTCTGCTATAGCAATCATAAACTTTGATAACGAATTCTCCTTTGTTGAAGAAATTTTCAAACCAAGCACTTTTCTTTTTACTTCCCAACTTTTTAACAGCTTTTATTTCCTACAATGACTAATAATATGTTTTCTCTCATCGCTTATGTATACTTATATGAGAGAAATGGTCATCCATTTTATTTATCTTTAAACAAAGCATCTTAATATTGTAACCGACAAACAATTTCTAAATATTATGTCTTACTGTTTTAAATTCACTTCTGGTTATGACTTGATATAAAACCTTTGGCAAATTTAATAAATTTAAGATTGGGTTACAATGTGTTTTGGGATAAATTGGAAAAAGTCCGGAATTATTATGTATGTATTTATTTAGCTCTTGGCAAGGTATATATTACAGTCACAAAAGGAGGTGTAAAAAAGACGGCAATATAACTGTTCGGTGTAGACATCGTCGTCAGTATATACTCTGCACTTTCCAGGAAGTCCTGTAGTATAGTTTATATTGTCTATGTTTCTAGCCTTCGGGACTGAGGTACTTCCAGTTTTCAAGAAGGACAATATCGATATTTTCGAAAATTATTTTGGGTTGCATTATTGCTGCAGTTAGCCTTGCTTCAGTTCTTGATTTTTTCCTCTTTTTGCCTCATCTCCAGCAGGTTATTATGCATGTTGTTATTCTCCTCTTTAAACGAACAAATGGATATCTATTGTGAGCTCTTATTTTTCAAAGCAAAAATACCAAGATCCACACAGTCTGGGCATGAAACGACGCCCAGACTGGGTGTTGAACTACTGAATGCAGTTTATATTCACTAATCTGATAATTATAATACAATAATTCTATTGGTATGTTCTCTTAAATGTTCTTAAGATGCTTTAGAAAAAAAGATTAATTATTTCGTACTAGCTTATTGTGTTCCAGTCATGATTTAATACCTATTCTAGTCTTCTAATATCTTGTAAGTTGGCAAGGTTCTAGGAGAGTCTATTCTGTATAATCTCTTTTCTACATTCTATGGGTCAAATAGGAAGTATTTCTTGTAATCCAGCAATAAAGTCCAGCAAGGTACAGAATACTGCATCACAAAGTTCAGCTTGTATCGCCAAATATTTTCATATCTCGGCTTTAAACTTGACTAGCATGAGAAGTGGATTACTTGAAAAAAGATAATTTTCTATATTAAATACTATAGAATCTATTTTCTTATCAAGATCATCAGTTTAATTTTTATCTCTGATATCACTATACAAGATACGGCGTACAAATATACTTTTATGATATCATTTCTTAAATAAGTACAGGTACAAGTTATAATTGTAGAACAATACATATATTCCGTTTTCACTTTTATTTTTGTAAGAACGAAGTTGAAAAACAACTACTCCATTAGCAGATACATATAAAACCATCAATACACGGCTTCTCTTCTGAAATCCGAAAAGAATCTAACAATTAAATATCATCTGGCAATCCGAAAAATGCGTCGTAACTAACGAAACAATTCGTGTTTTGTTCTTTTTCATGGCCCAGCGTTTGTCCCGAATAAAACGCGAACAGACCGGCCTTTCAAATTCTCCGCCATCGAAAAGTTAATAACAAAGATAAACGTTGGCTTTCATTACGGGTTCATGAAAGAAAGTCGAACCTTTTTTTATAAAAAGTGCAATTCCGATCCCTCAGTCAATAACATCAATTCTGTCCAATTGAGGACTTTTCCATTTCCCATTAATTTAGCGCGGAACAAAATGCGAAAACTAAATGCATCTTTGAGTTCGAAATTACGATTGTTTTAATATCCATTGCTATTTTTAGAATCGAATGTCGTCTACATAAACATAATATGTCTTATTATTGTTATTATTATAACTACTAATCGCATAAGTTTTAGATAACTTCAGAAGAATGTTAAATAATAAATAAACGATTATACTTTAAGGAAAACAACTTTTATCTATATTACATTATAAAATTAACTTCTATTCTCTAGTGTTTAAGGATATAATGGACTTTCAAAGGAAGATGTAAATTTTGTGCCAGACATCTTCGAATTTTCTGTATCGAACGCGATGACCAAACACTAATGACCTCCTTCCATATTTTCCAAAAATGACAAAATGTATAAAAAAGTGCTTCAGCCGTATCGTATTTTTGCTTGTGATCGATGTTACGCGGTTCCCGTCCGGTGCCAGAAAATTTGAATAGTTTTAATGAACTTCCTCTTTAGGAATGGGAAGGTGAATTTTTACTCTGTACTCTACTTATGCATAAAACATACTCTACGATATAGAAATGAGTTTCTTATCGTAATAATAAGGTAGTCTGATAGTGATTTTATAGTAAGTTAGTCGTAAAACAATATTTCTGTTTTTTAACTCCTTACATGTTTGTGAACGTATAGCTAGTGTATTTTATCCTATTGTTTTTTATAAAATATAATGTAATTAATTTCTTTTTCATTTATTCTGTGCAGTAACTGATGATTTAGAGGATGTTTAAACCCTTTTATTGTTGCAATAAAGAAATTTGCTAAACCATTCTACAGAGAACATTATATAATAACAACATTTGTCAGTATTCTAACATTAATGTTCCAGTATATACTACGTCAATAAATAGATACAATACATAAAAGTGCAGAGTTATTAAGAACAATCTACACAATACATTTTGCAAGAATGCCCTAAAAATACAGGGTCCGGTCATAAAAACGTTTTAAGTTTCTTCGCAAAGTCCTTAATTTTGGAAGTTACACGTACCTCACTGGGTAATTCGTTAAAAATGTTCACTTCGATCTATACTGGTGAGTTTTGTACAATGTTACAGTTCCCATGAGGTATATATAACCGATTCTATTGTCTGGTAGATATATTGTAAATGTTTTGGGTTAGTTTAAACATATATATTTTTAAATATAATAAAACTTCATACACAAGAATTCCTGCAGACGATGTCTTAAATAAATAACTGATGTGGTCTTTCCTTGATGAAAATCCATAACAAAATTAAACGTAAAAACTCATTTATGAGATTTTCACAAAAATCTATTAAAAAATAGTAGCACTTGTTTCGCCAATACTGTGACTTCTGATTAAAAAGTAAATCTAACACAAACGGAATATATTCTAGTCTACTAACTAAACTATTTTCAGGGAGCGAGGGTGATATCAAATTATAAAATTACAATGAACAGCTTAATAAGAAAACAATAAGAACATAAAAAAGCCTTATATTCTAATCGACTAAGCTATATTCAGGGAAGGGGGGGGGGTGATACACAATTAATACAATTACAAAAAGCCAAAGAACCCCTACTCTGAAAATAGTTTAGTCGACTAGAATATATTCCCTTTTTTGTTAGACCTTTTCGTCTGAAGAAGCCACAGTGTTGGTGAAACAATTGTTAAAAATGACATAAGTGAGTTTTGCATTTAATTTTCAAAATATTACATTTTTTACTATCATCTACTTACTATAGAAACTTTATTTTAACTCATTTGACATACCCCAAAGATACATGCCATATCTTAACCCAAAAGTTAATCAGTGCATGATGGATTGACTTTATACTTTTAAATAAATAAAATAATAAAAATAGATTAGAAATAAATAAATAAAACTAAGGAGAACATTAGTTAGAAGAGTAATAGAAGAAAGAATATGAGAAACAAAAGAAGAAAAGATATGCCGAGGAAATCATGAATAGAAAATACAGAACAATTTGGACGAGAGAGGGGGAAGACTATAGGAAAATATATAAAGGAAAATAGGAAAACAAGACTGGAGACGAGATGGTTTGGAAAAAATGGATTGACAGAAAATAAATAGTAATATCCGATGCCCTTAGTTGTATAAAAATCGTTGACGGAAGAGAAAAAGAGTTTGAGTTTATACAGCCGTATTCGTTACAACTGTCATTTGGTAACTTCTGAACCGTACTATTGTTAGTGCATGCATCTTGCATCGACTACATTGATTCCATTTAACCTTTTAATCAGATTCGATTCAAACTGAGTGAATACCAAGAGCAAACACTTTATTATTTATTCAACAGAACAAATACGGAGGTAAGTTTCCTAATGCGGGTTGTGATTTCGTTCCCGATACACTACAAAAACGACCATACTTAGTAAAAAAGAAATCGGTAGTAAAACGAAGTTAAAAGTATACAATGCAACATACACCTAAATATCTTCATCTTCCATTATTTATTTATTATTAAATTTATTATATTAATTTAAGTGGTATGTTTTTTGCCTTATATTCGATATATTTAACAATCCTTGTCGTTATTGTTCTAAGATTGTGTTAAATATTAGTTTCTGTGCAAAATAAATTGAAAATAACTTAAGCCGAACATTGAGAAGTTTAGCAGAAGCAATTGAAAACGTTTTATTAACGTTTTATTACTCAATATATTTCGCTTTCCCTAGCAGTTGTTTTTATGGCCTCTTACCAAATTTACTACCAGTGGATAACACGTAATAAAACCTAAATAACACCTAAATAACACCTAAATTTGATACCCCTCATTATTTATTTATTAATTGAATTAACGAAATTTTCAAAAGAGACATCCTCTAAATCATACTACATGCACGCTCATACAAACTTTGTAACAATAAGAATATACATTTAATCGAGAAAATTTTAATAGATTCAAGACGATTGAAATATCGTTTTTTATGTAATATTAAAAATAAATATTCTCTTGAATATGTACATGTAAATATTAAAATTAAAATGTTTTAAACTGTCATTATTCCCAGAGATTGCATGTGTGTAATTAGGAAAATTAAAAAACGCCTTGAAGACAAAGAAGGCCACTCCAATTCTTCTGCCGTATCTCTGAAAATGGATATTAAAAATATGAAAAATGTAAATTTATTTTGTGTTTTGTTGAAAACTCCGTAAAATAAAGCAAAAGAGTTTCATTCTGATATTGTTTTTGTTGATAAATAAAGGATTATATTACAAAAATAATATTGAAGCACTTGTCATAGACGGTAAATTTCTGTACATAAATTAAGTGTATCTATTATATTGTTAAATTATATCTTGCAAAGCGTTCATATGATGCTGACATTTTATACGTTATTAATACATTGCTTATTTGCAAATTTCATAAGCATGATTTCATGATATCGCACTTCATAAGAGCTATCTAGTAATATACATCTTTTCTTAAATACTAAATAAAAATATAAACATACATTACAAACCATGATTAATAAAATTTAATTTTAATAACTTCATGGCAGTCATTTAATGTGGATAACCCACAAATGTGTTCAATAAATGATATGGTCTTATTATTTATGTTGTTATAACATAAATATGAAAAAGAATATTACCTTGTGACATAAGATTATTTAATAGTATTCAAATTTAGATTCCTACGTTTGTTTTTTTTTATAAATATCATCGAAGGTAATTTTGATGGAGTCTGTGGTTGATTAACTTAATCACTGAAGGTTGATATATAACCCCTTTCCACACTAATTTTCGTATTCTGTATACGTATTTCGACAACTAAGTTGTCATCATCAGCAGATAATTAAACAGTGTCGCACCTGGAAAACTACGGCAAAAATACCCATACGAAAACAAATTCCACACACGATTTGTACTGTTGAAAGCCAAAGCACACACTGTATATTCGTTTCACATAATTTTTAAAAAAGATTGTGTTCTCACTTAAACTAAGATAAAAGACAACAGAAAAAAGGAAAAAGAGGGGAAAGGATAGACAAATATCTACATGCGGTTTATTGCACTCTCCCTTGTCTGTCATTCAAAAGACTAAAGAAACATGAGTTATGGTTGGTCCCCAGGTCAGTGTTCAACACATGATCCTTATTCTTTAAAATGTACATGCTTTCATACGTATCTAATTCGCGATAATTACACACGTTCTTGATCAAATGCAAACAATCCGCGTCAACACTATGATTACTTTCCAACACATGTTTTGCTAAACCGGATTTTTCTGGCCGATTGAATGACAGACAAAGGAGAATGCAATAAATCGCATATAGGTGTTTGTCTTTCCTTTCCCCTCTGTTTCCTTTTTTCTGTTGTCTTTTATATTAGTTTAAGACGAGAACACAATCTTTTTTTAAAAATTATGTAAAAAGAATATACAGTGTACGTTTTAGCTTTCAACGGTACAGATCGTGTGCGAAATTTGTTTTCGTACGGGTATTTTTGCCGTAGTTTTCCAGGTGCGACACTGTTTAATTATTTGCTGATGATGACAACTTAGTTGTCGAAATACGTATACAGAACATGAAAATTAATGTGGAAAGGGGTTATATATCAACCTTCAGTGATTAAAAAAAATAAATAAGTATCATCGTTTGAATTTATTCCAAAATTATTTTTAACGATTTTACTTATTTAAAAAAACTATTGTAGAATAAATATAATATTTATTTATGTAAAAAAATATTATTATATACATATATATATATATATATATAAAATATATTATATTAAGATTTTTAATATTTTAACTAATAAATAAATTTAAAATTACAGCACTTATATAGTAATAGTTTCACAAAATATATTTTAAATACACTTTTTTACGTCTTCTCCTTATCCTATGGCATCCTCCATAGAGTTCTAAAGTAAACTAGAGATGTTACTATGAAATCTTTTATATCTGTTACAAATAGATTAGGGAGAACTAAAAGAATTACAAAAACAAACGACACTGAATTCAGAAAAACAATTAAATCAATCACAGAAAGAAAATCAAAAACAAGATAACAGAAATAATTTGGACGTGGCATGACTATAATCGAAAAATTCCGAGGTACAAATAAATAGGAAGCATAAATTAAAAGCGACTATTACGTAGAAGAAGAAACAAACACGAACATGAAGACGATCAATATGGAGAAAAAGCAAATATGAATGAAATCGAAACAGGAATGAGCGAAGTTAAGACAGGTAAGTGGAACGGATAATATTGAGACAGAATTGATGAAATATTTAGAAGAGAAAGGTAAAAACCACCTACTTGAAATTTTCAAAAAAAGCCAGTGACTAAGAAAAAAATGTCGTGAAGAAAGAGAAGAAACTTATAGCGGTAGTAAATAATAAATTAGAAGAAAAAGAAACTGCATACAGAGGAAGAACACGCACAATCAACAGCAAACTAATTACAAGTAATGTAAATACAATTTCTTGCCTTTCTCTATTTGTTTTTCTATATAAGAAATATATATAGAAAATCAAATAGAGAAAGGGAAGAAATTGCTTTCAACTTTCCTAGAATTAAAATCAATTTTCGATACCATCAACTGGAGTATATACGGAAATATTTACACAACCTACAAGTGGCGCGAAAATCGATAAAAGTAATAAAAAGCATACATAGCATAGTCAAAGCAAGAATACAAACAACTCAGTGTCAAATTTATTCGAGTTCAAACAGGGTCAAACAGGGAAACGAATTAAGTCCACTACTAGTCATTATAATAATGGACAGAATATTGAAAAATACTACAGTCAAAACTAAACAATTTCAAACGATAGTAGAATATAATAATCTAACAGTAATAAAAGTTACCCCCCCCCCCTGTGTACGCCCATTATATAGTACTAATTTTAGAAACTCATAAAATATATAAATTAGTGGATACATGGATAGAAAAAATAAAAAGAATTGAAATGCAAATAAATAGATAAAAATACAAAAAAATAATCTATTAATCGATAAACAGACGGAGCAGAAAGCATTAACAATAAATGGCAGATATCCGGAAAGCCATAGTAATAGAAGATTTTTGAAGTATCATATCGGATGGAATACCTACTGGCAAAACTAAATAGCTTAGAGAACGAAACGACAGAATTCGCTATTTATTTAAGTAAGAAGCAATCACGAGAAAGTAAAAAATGAACAATTTGAAATAGTACTGGCGTGTAATTAGAATTAAAGAGAACATTAGTCAGAAGAGTATAGAAGCAGGAAAAAGGGAAACAAAAGGAGAAAAGGTAGGTCGAGGAAATCATGAATAGAAAATATAGAACAATTTGGAAGAAAGAGGGGAAGATTATAGAAAAAATGAAAAACAAGACGGGAGACGAGATGGTTTGGAAAAAATGGATTGACAGAATATAAATATAAATATCCGATAGCCTTGGTGGAATAAAAATCGTTGACGACTGGGTTTGTAGTCATTTGTTAAAGCTGATAGTATTTGTCTAGAAAAGAAATTCTAACAAAAGAAATTTCTAAATTAAACATTGATTGCATTTAGCCTTTTAATCGGATACGATTCAAACTGAGTGAATACTAAGAGCAAACACTTTATTGTTTATTTAACAGAACAAACGCTGGGGTAAAGTCTCCTAGTGAGGGTTGTAATTTATTTTCCGATACACTGCAAAAACAACATTCAGTATTAAGACAAAGTTAAAAGAATACAATGCAGTAGCACTTTCAACTCTAACATACACATATGAATTCTGGGCACAATAAAAGAAGCACGAGGAAAGATTGACAACACTAGAAATTGAATTCGTAAGACAAATTGCTGACAAAATTAAATTGCATTGAAAACAAATTAACAGACTTCGCTATTTAGTGAAGAAAGAAGCAATCACAAGAAAGCAAAAACTTAACAATTTGGAACGATAAGGGCATGAGATTAAAATTAAAGAAAACATTAGTTAGATGACCTCTTAGTTGAGGTAGGACAAGTAAATTATGGATGGAAAATATAGAACAATTTGGAAGATTATAGGAGAACATGGTCGGAGACCAGATGATTTGGAAAAAATGGATTGACAGAAAACAGATAGTAATATCCAACACCATTGGTGATATAAAGATCATTAACGAAAGGAAGAAAGGTTGAGTTTGAGTTTATACAATCGTATGTCGTTTGATAAAGGTGATGGTGATTGTCTAGAAAGGAAAATCAAAAAACTGCTATTTCTGAACCGCATTCTTTTAATGTATGTATCTTACATCGCCTACATTGATTGTATCATATTTAGCATATCAACCAGATTCGATTCGCTATTCCCAAACAGTACATACTAACAGCAAACAATTTATTGTTCATTCAGCAAAACAAGCGTGTGGGTAAAGTTACTTAGTAGGGGTTGTGATTTATTTCCCGATACACTACAAATTGCCTTATTGAGTATAGTAAAATTTGTCAATTGATATTTTGTATTTTTCTCTTTGGAATGTGTAAAATTTATATCTAAGAATATAATGTTTTCTTTATAACGTCTTTGCAACATTTTTTTCTTGTAATTTGATTTGTTCTGTAGGGAATGTACATATACATATGTTACTCTTGATGTTTTGGACGTATGATGAACATATATTTTCTCGGGATCTAGTCCGCGTGTGAGTTGTGTCCGGAAAAGGAACGCTGTTTCAACATTTGAACGAGATCGCACTCGTCATATTCTGGAGCTGCTCTGGAAATATATATACTGTTAATTATTTATACGTTAAAAATATTTAAAGATGGAGGCATTAATGAAATTTTAATTTTCCCAAATTCTTATAAATTCCTCAGTGTTTTTTATTTATAAAACGATATTAAATATGTTTAATAAATAAATAAAAATACTAAGGAATTTATAACAATTTGGGAAAATTAAAATTTCATTAATATCTCCATTTTTCAATATTTTTAGAGTATAAACAAAAAATTAAAAAAATATATATTTCCAGAGCAGCTCCAGAAGATGACGGGTGCGATCTCGTTCAAACGTTCAACATAACATATACATGAAAATATAAATCCGCTCTCTATTAGGCGACAATTCTTTTCAATAAATATAAACTCATTTACCAATATAGTCCTTGTATAGCTTCAAAACTAAAACACAATCTTATTTAAATAACTCTGTGTAAAGTAGGACAATTTAACTAGCCCGATTTAAATATATTTACCGTCACTTTCGTCATATTTGTCTTTTACATTCTAATATATTAATGTGTTATTTAATTACTTTGATTTTATTATTTAACATTCTTTTTTTGACGTGTACTAATACATTTTTCTATTATAAAACAAAGATTATTTTATTATTATTACTAATATTTTGCAATATTCTAAAAGTCTACAAAAACATCAAACATAAACTCACAGAAAAATAAATGAAAACATCGGGATACCTATAAGAAAAACAAAAAATAAATTTTACATATATAGACATAAATCACTTTATACAACAATATTATACTTTCTGAAAGTATGTATTAAATAGAGTGTAAAAAAAATTAAAAAAGGACAATATTACAAGAACTTTTAGCATCATTTAAAATTTAAATTTAAATTAGGGTAGTTTTTAATTAAAAGAATAATTTAAAAACTTGCAAATTTGCAAAATTACAATGTTGCAAGGCAATATGCAATTACATCTTTCATACACTTTATCTGTCATTAAGTCGTTAAAATATTAAACTTTATTAGTACATGCAGTGTCACGCTTTATTGATTCATTAATATATGCACATATTTCATTAAAAAACATTCAATTAAATATTTTATATAATAATGTGTACTGGATATTAAAGTCAATTAAATAAAGTTTATGTTCGAGTCTTATTACTATCATTATTTTCATTTACAAATTAATGTATACGCAAAAACTTGAAATAAGTTGTTTTTAATTAAGTTATTGCATTAATTGTTCAACCTTGTATCATACCCAGTATTTTCACTGCGCATAATTCACTGATCTCAAAGTTTCAATGTACATATTATAAGGTTCATCCCTTGGCTGCCAGATTCTGACACTAGAACTGTGTATTAATTCTGAATTGTGTAGCAGTATGTACAATGATACAACGAGACCAAGGAATGATCATTGTAAGGCATGGAACAAAATGCATCCTTGAATTTGATAAACAGCTGACATTCTGGCCTACACACGCACTTGTTTCATTGTAATGAAGATTTCCAAGTCACAAGAAAGACAAACAACAAAATTGGTAATAAAAAGAGCGATCACATTTGTCAGCCCACCAGGTTCGTAATAAATACGAACCGACTATTTACGGTAACTCACCCAAAACCGATCGCTCTACTAAAGTATATATTTGTTAGTACAAGAAAAGAAATATACAATTAATTAGTTGATATTTAATAAACCGTATCTCTTTTATACTATTTAAAATTTATTTTTTTTAACTAAAAACGTTCCGGAAAACTTCAAAGCAATGAACAACTGTTGTAAATGCCTATGAACATTACAATTCTTGCTTGTTTCGTGTATCATTTCGCGCTCTTTGTTTCCAACTTTCTGTGATAATTAACAATCATTATATCGCAATAATGAAATGCTGTGTCTTGTATTGCATTAGGCAGTTCTTGTTGTTTAATTACTTTAGACTCATACGATGGTTGTTTCGTTGTGATGATTGTTGTTACTGTAAAGAGAATGTAACTGCGTTTTTTTGTAAACAGTAAATAAATGTACAAATATGTATGATCTAGTATTATATGTAGTATTAGGTCCCTAACAATTCCTTCGATTAGAAAATTCGACTAAATATTAAATTTTTAATTAATAAACAAGCAATTTTTCACCTTTTAGAAATGAAATTTTTAATTCCGTAAGTAAATGATAATAAGACGAATTCAAGGCAGTATACTCTATGAATTCGAAATAAACGAGGAAGGCGACTATTATCTTCCATGTGACGAAGTGTATGCATAGTAATAAGTAAGCCTGCAGAAACGAGTGCGAACTCGTTGGCGGCGATGATATTTCGAAAGAGGTCGAATATATCCGAAGTCGAGATTTATATGCGTATGGTATGTGTATGAATGCCGGACTAGATTGATGTTGGCGAGTCGACGGCGTTCTTTGTTATGTTCGACGAGTGCTAATAGATTTCTTAACCGATTTTCGACATTAAAATACATGTATTGTTTGCAATATCGACATTTTACCGTACAGTATTTTTGTGTGTAAAAGACATGTTAATAGCAAACAGCACCGGTTAAATGCGCATCGCGATCTTTAGTTGACAATGTCATATAAATATGAGAATAAGGCTTTTTCGCTTTCCAATGCGATGAAACTGATATGTAAAAATCTTAGTAGAATGTCATAAATTATGATATAACAATCTGTGGAAACGCTTCAACGTACCTAATTAATAAATAGTAATCATCGTTAAATTCGATAATAAACGATCTGTATCCTGAAAAACCACACTTAGCAATCTTCGAACATCATGTTCTTACAATAAATCAGCTGTAATATTAGACGTTAATCAAAAAACCACTTAAAAGTGAATTTTATAAAATAGGTCATGCGTATATAACTAAAGCGGAGTTATTTAAATAGCACACATGGGCGGTGAGAGAAGGTGGTACGGATGTCTTCGGCTAGTCAAAGCTGTCACAGACGTATATAGGGCATTTGTAGAATGTGGTAAATTTAGTTGCGTAAGGGTTTTTATTGCGTTGATAACGATCAATATTTGATACTGCATTGTAGCGTTATTATGTGAGCAAAACGGAATAGTAGGCAAGTGTGCATGGACAGTGTAAATAAATTTTCCAATTCCCGGACTTAAAATATGACGGTGGAAAAGTAATTTGTCTAATGTGTCATACATCGTTTCTCTGTGGCAAGAAAAGACACTGCTTTATACACATAAACACACAAAAGCACAAACATATGTCATCAGACATCTCAGAAGGAATTTGTGATACATATAATTTATAAAGGGTTTTCCAATAGGGACTTGACAACTTTTAATTCAATTTGTGAACGCACCCTTTCACTAATCATGGAACTGTCACTGTCAATTTATTCAGAAAACTTAACATTTTCATCATGGTAAAGTACACGAACGAACAACGTCTGCAAATTATAAAAATTTACTACAGAAATTCGGAGTCGGTGACCGCTGCTTTAAGAGCGTTAACTCCGATTTTCGGTCGTAATTCTCGCCCTAGTAGACAGGCAGTAACAAGTTTAGTGCAAAAATTTCAGTCTACATATTCGTTGTGTGATGTTGCCGTGTCAGTGAGACAACGGGTTGGTCGAAGTGTCGAAAATATCGCTGCCGTTGAAACGTCCGTAGCAAATGATCCAAATCAGTCAATTCCACGGCGTTCTCAAGAGTTGGGCATCGCCCAGACCACTTTATGGCGAATACAAGGTCAAGTTGACTCAAGAATTGAAGCCGATGGACAATTTGAAGCGACGTACGTTCTCCGATTGGGCTCTGGAAAAGATGCGGCAAGATGATCAATTTCATCGCAAAATCATTTTCAGTGACGAAGCTCATTTTTGGCTCAATGGGTTCGTCAATAAGCAAAATATGCGTTATTGGTCGGGTGAAAATCCACATGTGCTTCATGAAACACCACTTCATCCACAAAAAATAACTGTTTGGTGCGGTTTGCATGCCGGCGGCGTCATAGGGCCATATTTTTTCGTCGACGATAATGATCGTCACGTTACTGTGAATGGTAATCGTTATCGCGCCATGATTACCGATTATTTTTGGCCCGAATTGAAAGATATGGACTTGGACAACATGTGGTTTCAGCAGGACGATGCCACAAGCCATACAGCAAACGTTACAATCGATTTATTGAAGAGTAAGTTTGATGAGCGTATTATCTCAAGAAATGGACCAGTCGATTGGTCGCCTTGTTCGTGCGATTTAACGCCTCTAGACTTTTTTCTTTGAGGCTGCGTCAAGTCATTGGTCTATGCCAACAAGTCGACAACGTTGGAAGAGCTCAGAACCAACATTGAACGCGAAATAGCAGCCGTTTCGGCTGAATTGTGTGGCCGAGTCATCGAAAATTGGGTCCAACGAATCGACCGCTGCAAACGTGCCCACGGTGGCCATATGAACGAAGTCGAGTTCCATTCATAAATGTTTTGATTGTACTTCAACCCGATAATAAAGTTTTTGAAATATCTCAAATGGTCTGCATTTTATTTTGAAAAAAAGTTGTCAAGTCCTTATTGGAAAACCCTTTATGTCGACGGCTTGTAATAATATCATTTAGTATAGCAAAGAAGTAATCGATACGTGAGTTTGGAAGTATGTACATACAATGCTGACTATTTATCGCTAGCCGCTCGAACATTAAAAAACTATTTACCTTCTGCGCGCAAAGAAAAGTTGAGATCAGTATTAAATCTCCTCCAAAAACTAAATACATATATGTGACTCTTAAAAAATGAAATAAAATATGTGTAAGATAGAAATAGAATCGTAACAACCAAATGAAGCACACATATACTCGTACGTACATATTGCTGTGGGCTTTGCAATCACAAGGTAAGACGAATTATAAGTAACACAGTCATGTACGTAACATGGGTGTGGTTAACTTGAAAGCCCATATCTTAATTCATGTGTACTTAAACTAGTCTTATAACCAAATGTCTAAAAATGTTTTAAACACCGTTCATAAAAAAATAAACAAACATATATTTGTATACTTAATATATTTCATCTTATTTTTAGTAAAAGAATATGTTTTTCACTTTTAGAATGCATCTTACAAACAGGTAGGTATAGATCTAAAACAGGAATGAACAAAGCAAAAGTGACATCATGCTCACTAGAACAAAGTAACGTTAGAACTATATTCAGATAAGACAATAAATTACTTATGGTTTTGTTTATTGGAGAGTTTTTGAACTTCATAGTAATGTTTTAAAACTAATATTCTTTTGCAACTATAATCTCGTGCATTAAAGGAGATGTAAGATATTTTTCGAGTAAAAGTGACATATATAAACTTTCGATATGTTTCAAATACAATTTTCCAATTAAATATTGTTGGGCGGATGATTTGGTACCATACATATCTTTGTTAGTATTAAAACATTAATAATCCATTGATTTCTTGATATATTAATCCAGAAACCGGTCAAATGTAAATAATATGCTGTATATAAACCAGATAATTCATTAAATTTGCATGCATACTTATGTTCAGTACAAGGGTAGCCGTTTATATGTCGAAAACTGGCAACACTGTTAGTGTTGCCTCCAATCTTATGATTGCATCGTGAAGTTTGTCATTTTTGACAATATATTTACCTTGACAGTTTTATTATCTGGTCGCTATTTCTATTGTTGACAGCAACTTGAAAATTTTATGTCAGCGAAAAATGGAATTAACTCGCCCACATTTTGATGCAATTATTTTTCATAACTTTCGACGTGGATTATCTCAACAAAAATGCATCGACGAACTGAATTCCTTATATGATGATGAAGCGCCATCGAAAACTACAGTACATCGTTGGTATAGTGAATTCAAACTTGGACGACGTTCTGTGGACGATGAATTTCGTGGAGGTCGTCCTACAAATGTTGTTGTGTCGGAAAACATTAATGCAGTGTCTAAATCGATAATGCAAGACCGTCATGTGGCATACCGTAAAATCGAGGCATCTCTAGGTATTAGTAACACCAGCGTGTATAAGATCCTGCATGAACATTTAGCCGTTAAGAAGCTATGTCCACGTTGGGTACCACATAATTTGACGACCGCTCAGAAAAGATGGATTGGTGCCAAGAAGTGCACAAAAATACAATGGCGCTGCTTCAAAGAACATTTATAAAGACGTCGCAGGTGATGAATCTTGGATCTATACGTATGAAACCGATAGTAAACAGCAGTCGACTGTGTAAGTATTCCAAGATGATCCAAAACCGACCAAAATTGTTTGCGTTAAAAGCACATCAGAACAATGGCCGCCTCTTTTTTCGGAAAAACCGGTCACGTTGCAACCGTGGCTTTAGAGAGTTGTAGAACGGTCAATTCTGAATGATACACAATTGTTTGTTTGCCAAAAATTTTTGAAGAAATAAGGAAAACGAACCGAAACGACAGATCATTCTCCACCATGACAATGTGAGCTCTCACAGGTCGTTTGAAACAATTGAGTATTTGACCAGGCAAAACAATAAATTGATTAGCCATCCGCCGTACAGCCCTGATCTAGCACCCTTGATTTCTTTTTGTTCTCGCACGTGAAGAATAAACTTCGTGGTCAACGATTTTCTATATCGTAAGTGGCAGTTGAGGCATTCAAAACTCATATTTTGGAGATACCGCCTTCACAGTGGCAGCAATGCCACTGTGAAGGCGGATATTTTGAAAAGCAGTAAAACTATTTTTGATAATACAAATTTTTTTTTTGTTTGCTATTCCCGAAATATAAACGGCTACCCTCGTACAAGTTAACTACTTAATTGAAAGTGACAAGCATCTCATGTCAATAGAATGCGTAAATTTGTAACTAAATTTATGGATTTATTATGAATTTAATCCACTGTAAGCCGCAGTTTTATATTATTTCATACCCAAAAAACAAAAACGAACAAAAGAAATACCTCATAAAACAAATAAAATTCTCATACACATATAATAGCCGATTTCATATTTTAGCGTTAATTCAAAAAATTCGCTAATTTCTTGTATTTTCAATTAATTAGTTTTCAACAAATTACCTAGAAAAACGATTTTCTTTTATAAAAGCGTATAAAGTTCAATGGAGAAATATGCAGAAAATTGATATTAGTTCATAAAATATGCCTATATTTTAGATGTGGTTTCTTTCCACGCTAAATTTTTTAATCATCTTCGTATTTTCCGAGTCCAAAAGAGCCAAGAAGGTGAGTTTTTTCAAAATTCAAAGGTAATTTCATATTCGTCAGTATTTCATATGAATCGTGTAACGAATTTCTCAGCTAAGTAATATTTTTAGGGATTGACTTTTATTTTAACACTTAAATAATTATGTAGAATACGTACCTATTCAAAGTTTATAAATATGTCATAGTATTTGTTCATAACGTACTCAAATATGAAAGCAGAATTTTCATGTTTTTAAATTACGCTTTGTGAATTTAACTTCATTAGCATTATCATGTCACTTAGACAACGTCAAAATATCAAAATGTAGACAAAACGTATTATAAATTATATTTTTCAAAATGGACGTACCGAGTACTCCATCTGCAGTAGAAACTATTACACTTACCTCTGGTCTGGGAGAAAGGTACTTTAACATTTTGGCCCAATATAAAGATAAACTTCACCAGGTATGTCTCAAATATGTTTTATTCAATTTAGCCGAATTACCACTACGTTAATTTATATTTATTGCTTAAATTTAGCAATATTTAGAAGTATTTGTAAGAATATTCTGGTAATATTCTGTTATTATAGGATTACATAAAATGTTTTAATAAAAAACAACAAAAAGATTAATAACTACAGAGGAATAACTTATTTAGGTTACTAAAATCTTAAAAATTTTGACAAAGTAGTTTCCCATTAACAACAGCATAGATTTCGTGTCTCAGTAGACACAATATTCGCATTATGTCAACTAAGTGGAAACTCACTAAAAAATAACAGATCCATGTTCAATTGTTTCGTGGTCTTAACCAACAGCTTAAAAAGACTTCTTATATCTTAAAAGTTATTGAAAACAACCAACTTGGAATACTTGAACATTAGGAAAGAGTATAGCTTAAGCCCAATTCTTTGCAGCATAATTATGAACCAAAGTATTTATGCCAAATTCAAAATTAATACTAGCTGCTTGAAAATGAACAACGCAATTTGGTATCGGAGAACTAAGATCATTTGCACAAATTGAAAACATATGAAAAGTTTAGTATGCTTACAACATCAATTACCAAGATTCAATAGACGATCATTTCCGAAGAATCTGTTAGATATTAAGCAAAGGTAGATAACAAAATCATCAACAAATAAATAAGTTTTAACTATTCGGTAGTAAATATGCCAAGTAACCAACGGCTTAAAGAGGAAATTACGATATAAACTAACAGAAAAGATGAGAGGTTATCTTTGGAAAACAATCTGGAAAAAAATTTATGTCAAGAAAAGCAAAATTCAAATTTATAAAATTCCCAACCCATTCCAATATAATAATAATAATAATACTAATAATAAATAACTTAGCAGTCCTTTATACACAACATTAAGTACAGGGAGCTATGAGTTATTATGAGATACAAAAGTACAAGAGAAAAACTAGGAAAATAGGGCACAGGATCGCGACGGTGGTTTCAGAAGGGCCCTGTAAATTGATCGAGTTCCAAGTGCTTCATAAAATAGGCTACAACAAAGGAGTAGATACCAGGAAAGCAACTGAAATGAAAATAACTGTTGTTAATATCACAAGGCGTCACAGCATTCCAGATTAAACAAGATGCTGTCCTATTTAAAGAAAAAGAGGAAGACAATTTTATAGCACCAAAAAATAAATAAACATATCCGATTTTACTAATTTACCTACTTAAAATGATAACCAATCCCAAATACACCACGTGTTAACAATTTCCATTCTTGAAATATGTAATATGTAACTGCTCTTTTAGAAGATTTCAAACCCGTAATAGGATTATTGGGATTAAATTCCCTAATTATTTTATTTGCTATAGCGGTAAAAATTCCTCATGAGTGTTTGACGACGCTATCACTTCTCTTATATTTCTATATTCTTTCAATTGACTTATTGTGTGTACATCATCAAATTAATGGAACCCCAAGTAACATACCGTTGTTCTTTTTATTAAGCCAAACTTTCCAAATAACTACACAACATGTATGTATGTGATGAATCTAAAATTTGTTCAAATTCGAAATTAAAATAATCATTATCAACAGTCAATTATGTAATTTTTCTCATACGCAAATAAAATGCAAATCCACCCCACACATTATAGAAACTGGATTATTTACACAACCTCCCAACCCATGATATTTAAGACCTGTAACATGTTTTTTACATTATAACTTATTTTACTTCATTTAGCTTCATTTTAGATCAAAAGTTGTAACTATTAGATCTACCTCCATAATGTGATTTATGGCATATTAAGAGACTCTAAGCTGTACTGGCTGGTGGCCTAATTGGTAAGGCACTTTCTTTCGGAAACTTAAATGGTTGACGAAGCTTGCCATAGAATCCGGTGCCCCGCCTATGGCACCACGCCGGATGTTAACCTAACCTTAATGTTCGTACTCACAAAACTACCTATCTAATTCTAAACTACCCTTTAAATCTAAGCACGTCCTACTTAAATGTAACTCTACATTTCATCTCCTGCCCTGCGGTAGTAGTCCCCTCCTTATATACCTCATTCATATTTCATTAATATGTACAATATTCATATATACACATACCTTCATGTCGAGAGGTCGATGAATCGTTCTTCGCCATCGTCATGTCTCCGGTTGCCCGTCCTAGCCTTCCTCCACCTGGTGGAATCTCTCCGCCTCTCCTCCTTTTGAGATTATGGACCCCTGCAACAACAGATAATTTGGTAGCTTCTCCACTCAATACATGCACTCAGATATTCGTTCTGCAAGACCTCAATTACTCATCCTGTATACATATGTCTCGTTTATTAATTAGTAAGGCAGCTGTCTAACAAATGACAGATACAGGTTACAGTCCTACGCTAGCGCAGAAATTTTCAATTAATTTCCATTATTGTAATCAACGATGGCATAACAGAAAATACTAATTTTCATTAATTTCCCACTGTAAAGTGCTTAATTATATATTTAAATGGAATTATCAGCATCAAAACCTAACTGCGAGTTATAACTAATACATCTGTTTCCATAATGTGATTTATAGCACATTAAAAGAGTCAAAATTGTACTGCCTGGTTGTATAATTGGTAAGTCAGCTGTCTAACAAACGGCAGATACAGGTTCAAGTCCTGCACAGATTTTTTTTATTAATTTCTGTGACTGCATTTAACGATGGCATAGCATCATAAAATGCTTAATTATATATTTACATATAATTATTTATAATTATAAGATTAACGACCAATAATTATATATAAATATATAATTATTGGCCATTAATTTTCTCTACAAAGGAGGAAGCAATCTGTAAGTTGTGGTAAATGTAAATCTCTTGCACAACCATGTAAATCATATTTACAAGTAACACGCTATAATTCTGCAAATATTGCGTTATATAATAACAAAATAATAATAATAAAACTAAATACTTTGATTATCTTCTTTTAATTGTTTCTGTATAACTAATTCTTTTAACAAATCGAATAGGTGGATGCACTGAGCGGTATTACAGAAACAAAAGGCTCTGTCAGATCTCGAGCGATCAAAGTCGCCATAGAATTACGTGCCAGGGGCATTCAAGAAAATCAAGTCGCACTTATCAGCAGCAAAACCCATTTTGACCAAACCGTCGTCGTTTTGGCTTGTCTCTTTGCAGGTGTCGTTGTAGCGCCCATACACGTAGATTTACCGTACGATGAACTTAAACGTATCATTGGTAGTCTGCAACCTAAAATAGCCTTTTGCGGTGACAGATCGGCGAGACTACTTCAAAGACTTTTCAAAGAGAAGAACATAAAATGTTTGATATTTACCTTCAGCGGCGAAAGCAAGGATTTCCTGGAATTTTCCAAATGTCTGGAAAACAGAGAAGATCCTAACTTTTGTCCTGCTGTAATATTGGAGCCCAAACGAAGAGCTGCTTTCGTATTGGCCTCGCACGGTACTGAGCACGGACCAAAACTGGTTGCCCTGTCGCATTATTCCATATTGATGCGATATATGCCTATAATGACATATTGCAAGAAGCCAGAAAAGTTATTAACGTTTTTCCCATTGAGTTGGATATCCCAAGTACTTGTCACTTGTTTTTCTTTCGAATCGCAAGCTAAAGTTATACATGCGGGTCAGTTTACCGAAAGAGGTGTGTGTAAATTTATTCACGATTTGAGAATTGAATTCGTATTTTTGGATGGAAACTTTGCCACGAAAATTGTTAAGAATGCACCGATACAGGTAATTGTATTTTATGTTACTTGCAAAAAATATAACGTAATATGTATCTCACATGAGCAGTAACGTAGTTTTGTTTGTCAAAAAATTATAAAATCCTCTCCGAACAAGTTTATTTCAAGTATTGAACATTTTTCTTGTATTCTTTGAGGCAATTTTATAAGATATTACGTTTAGTATCTATTATATCTTGTCTCAGAATAAGGAGTAATTCAAATATCCCGCTAAAACGCGAAACACAAAGTTTAAAAATGTAACTTGCCATAAAAATGAAACATAAACAGTTGTGAATGTAGTGGTTTGTCAACATCATTAATCTTTTTCTTTATTATAAAGGTGTTTCAAATTTTACGTTTTTTTAAAGAATAAATAAAACACATAATTTGCATTTACTTTCAAAAACTTTCTATTGGCGATTGCAGTATCAGTTATGACATTTGTATGCGAAAAATAATATCTGACAAATGGCCTCCTCTTACAGCTCCACAGACGTCCACAAATTTTCAACGACATTTTGACATAATTGAGGCTCTATCTCACCAATGACACGAATAATTTCATCTTTCAAAGCAGGAATTGATTGTGGATTGTTTTTATAAATCTGACTTTTCACATAACCCCAAAGAAAATAGTCTAACGGTGTCATATCACATGATCATGGTGGCCAATTAACATCACCGTTTTTTGAGATTACATATCCGGGAAATTTTTCCCTCAATAAATCAATTTATTCGTGTGCAAAGTGAGGTGTAGCGCTATCCTGTTGAAATCACATATGCTCTAGATCAATATTCGTTAATTCAGGCCATAAAAATTCGGTTATCATCCGGCGATTTCTATAACCATTGACAGTTACAGTTTCGCCAGCAGCATTTTCAAAGAAGTAAGCTCCAATTACACCACCTGACCATAATGCACACCAAACAGTAACTCGTTTAGGATGCATATGTTTCTCATGAACAGTTCGTGGATTTTCCTCACCCCAGGTACGGCAATTTTTACAGAGCTAAATATCCACTAAATCCAAGTTGTTGTGAACAATGGACATTTCAGAATCGTACAGAGCTAAATCCTTGTGTAAAATACGCCATGTTGTTGATGTACTATTTTGACGCAATATTTGAATCACTCTTTCTCATTCTGAGGCAAGCTATGGACTGTTGAGAGACAAGTAATTTTTTATCTTCAGTACAAATGAGTTAAGTGACATCATCAACAGATTACGTTTCTCTGAACAAATAACATTACGCAAATGCCTCAGGTGAAAAAAGGTTTAATAATAAAAAACAACTGCCATAAATATTTAAGCACGTTAACTACAGTGGAAATTATAAAAAAAGTCAGTTAGCCGAGAAATTAATTTTACTTAGTTTTCATTTTTATGAATTAGTATGTTATTAATAGAACGGTCAATTTTTATCGCAGCGACAGGATAGAATCCGATATAATAAGTGCAGTGACGTACGGCCTAACCGCGACGGTTTTATAGGTGTGATTATAAATAAAGAATATATGTAATCATGTACCTTTCCATATTTGATGTGGTGATGTATCCTGACATGAAAATGCGATGTAATATTGTATCATCAGCATACCTTCCGTTGTCGATTCAGGCGAACGGTTGCGACGAATTCGAAACAACGGAAAATGAGTGTTCTATGTGTCGTGGAACAATATTCGCGGATTTAGAAAAGTCCTCATTACTTTCACACTCTCGGTTTTCACTTCAACACTGTACGAAAGAATTATCTCGTCAAATAATGTTCGTCACGCTGTGAAAATGCCTCTTAATCTGGAATAATCTGAATTGTTTCGTAATACACTACGAAACTTTTTTAATATACGAACATTTATCGCGTCACTTAACGTATAAAATTGATCCACTAATGTTAATGAAATATTTTGCAAGATTTTTCTGGCATTTAATAGTACAATGTGTGATACACTAAACAAATTACGTAAGTACCATCGTATTTTAGGTCTGGGAATTGTCCGATAAATTTATTTTCACTGTCCATGCACAGTAATCTGTTAATATTCTGCCGTGTTACACTCATACTTACTTTAAAATGCAATGAAAACCCGTACGTAACTAAATTTACTACATTTTACACACGCCCGATGTACGCCGGTGACGATCTTGACTAGTCGGACTCATCCGTATCAGCTTCGCTCGCCGCTCGTGCATGGTATCTAAATATCCCCACTTAAATAATAAAAAAGGCAGGTTAACATTTCGACAAAAAATTTAATATAAAAAACACATACATTTTTGCAACGTATATCTTATACGGTAATATTTAATACGGAGTCTAAAGTCCATTAGTTTTAAAAATTGCCTTATAGTAATACAACCAGATTTTGTACATAATTCCTAAGTAATTATTAAAAACAAAACAGGAAAGCCTTCGTGGAAATCTATTCGAGGAAGTATTAGATGTTGTACCAACTGCGTCTCCGTCACCAACACGGTCATATAATTGTTAAAACACTAGTCAATATAAAATTATTTCTAATTATTAAAAACTATATTTTCTTATTCACTTCTATTTTATTTAAATTAATTAATTCAGTGTGATTAAAACATGACAACGAAAGAGACAAATCATTTACTGAACAGAAAAGATAATTTAAAAAGGTAAATACGTACTGTCTTTATAATAAGAAACGCAGGCTAATATTTCTACCAAAAAGGTTAATATTAGAATTTGATATACACTGCTCAAAATATTTAGGGGATATTTTGAAAAATAGTAATAGAATAAATATTATAAAACACCTCGCAAATATTTTTATATTTAACTACAACGTTTTTAAATAAGGCACCGAACGCATTGACACGTTTGAACTTGTTTGTGCACATTATAAAGCTACCAAGGTACTAGAGTGAATAAATATCATTAAATGAATACACAAATATGGGACTTTATATGAAGTTTTATTGATAAAATGACGAAAAATCTATCGTTCATTGTATCTCATCGGCATTGATTGAACCAGGATATCAAGAAATTCTTGTGGAATATTATTCCATTCCTCTATCAGAGCAATTTGTTGTTCCTGAATTGTACGCGGTGGCATATTTCTAGCTGCAACACGTCTTCCTAAGCCATCCCAAGCATATTTGATAGGATTACCATCAGGAGAATTTGTTGGCCAGCCCATTCTATTGATTCCCAATTGTTCAATCCAGTTGTTCACGATGTTTGCTCGATGTGTATGAGCATTACCATCCATTAAAATAAATCTTTCACCCAGAGCTCTAGGGTACGGAAGAACAATGGGTCTCGAAATTTCATCCGGATACCTCTGAGAAGTCAGGTTGCTATTCGTTATCACATAAAGGTCTATATGACCTCTTGCGCTTACCCCAGCCCGTACCATTACACTCTCGACTTCATGTAGAGGCCTTTCTCGAAAGAATTCTGGCTGATTACATGTTCCAGGTTCACACCAAATTAAAATCCGCCTATTATCTGGACTTAAGGCGAATCGTAGCAAAACAAACTAAACTGTGTTGTGTTATAAGTGCGATTTCTACGTACGAATACTGTAGGTATCGATCATCTCTTAGTTTGTAGATGCTGGGAGTTCTTGTCCTCGTCTTCTCTGAAAATCTCCAGTTTCTAAAAACCGATTCTACAAACGCGAAATCACACTTTGGCTAACTGCGAAAACTTCAGCAACAGCTTGCTGTCTCCGGTCACCTTCCAATTAACCTATGACTCTTCAAACCTGTGCATGAGTCAAATCGCGTTGCCATTCCATTATTATCCGTAATTACGCGCTTTTATACCCTAAGCAGTGGCGGTTCGGGAAAGCACTGCACCAAAACGCTGTACAATTTGAAACCAGTAAATGCATTCTGTTTCCTGTTTAAAAGCGTTATAGTAATATACAAATATTTGTGTGTCGTACATTATTTATTTTATTATTATTTTTTCAAATGTCCTCTAATTGTTTTGAGAAATGTATTATTACAAAGTACATTATATACAGTGCCTTATTTCTATTAAGTAATTAAAGTAAAACCCTCTACACTCAGTACACCTCTCCATCCACCTAAACCAATTTTGAAACCAGTTCTGCCAAGCTTCACTAGGAAGTAAAGCACATTCGTTGTACCAAGCTCGCAGAAGTTCCTCATCACTGGAAAATCGCCTCCCTTTTAGCTCCATTTTCACATGCGGGAACAGTGCAAAGTCGAAGGGAGCAAGATCTGGACTGTAGAGAGGGTGCTCGAGAAGTTTCAATCCTGTCGTAGTCAAGTATTTGGTACAGGCTTTTGCGCGGTAAGCTGGAGCATTATCGTGTTGGTTTGGCCGCAGGTTCTTCATAGATCCAATGACTTTAGGCAGGCACTGTTCAGTATACCACTTAGCTGTGACTGTCTTCCGTGTATCCAAAACGGCGCGTTCCACAATTCTACTAGATTAGAAAAATACAGCTATTATTTTCTTCTTTACGGATCGGGATTTTCTGACAACTACGGGTGTGTCCTCACCACCAAAGACCCAAACTTTATTTTGAGTTTTGGTCAGCACATCGTAATAATACAACCAAGTCTCGTCACCTGTCACAATGTTTTTCACATACCGAGATTGTCCCTTATTAAACTTTTTTAGCATCTACCGACACCAAGTCACACGTCGTGTCATCTGCTCTTCAGTCAACCGATGCGGCACCCAGAGAGAACAAAGTTTCTTCACGTGTAACTGATCACGCAGAATCGAACGAATTGCTGGTGCATTTAGGCCTGAAGTACCCTCTATCTGTTGGTAGGCCACTCGCTTGTCCTCGCCAAGCATTTTCCTCACAGTAGTAACGGTTTCCTCCGTAACTGACGTTCGTGGCTTTCCCGGCCTCTCAGCATCCTCCACAGTTAAATTTCCACTTTGGAATTCTCTATACCACCTGAATATCGTTGTGCGATGTGGACAAACATCACCTAGTGCAAGAGTCATTTCTTCGAAGCACTGCTCTATGTTTAAACCACGCACGAAATTATAACGCAAAACTGCCCTTATCTCATTTCGTGACCACGACGCCATCGCAAGCACTTTAAATTCTCACTGCTAATGAATAACTGAGCCCATCGACATGGAGCGGCGGTTGCTATGCACGTATGAAATTGTCTCAACGTGTAGCAACAAGCAGCTTTCTACGATTCATTGTTGCGTCATATTGCAAAACTTTCCTAGTACCCTTTGTACAACAGAGAAGATTTTGTCGGGTGTTTGAATAAATTCGTAGTTTTATTTATTGAAGACAATCGATTTAACTTTGTTATTTTGCAGGATTTCGATATGTCGTGTTTGAAAGTCATTTACGTTGGTGGATTGCACTTGTCCCAAACAAATTTTGCACGAATCGCGAAAACATTTAAAGGAGTAAATATAATATGCTCGTACAGTTGCCTGGAAACAGGAACAATAGCAACAATAACAGCAGACGTATTCTACAGAAACAAGGACAAATTAAGCTCTGCGGGACAAGTAAATCCCGGGGTAACAATTCGAATAGTGGATCCAACCACAAGACAGCCTCTGCTATGCGATAAATGGGGCGAACTTTTAGTTAAGACTCCCGGAATGATGCTAGGGTAGGTACACTCATTAAAGAATATACTGCAAGTGCCAATTCATTCTATTCAGGTATTATGGTGACCAAAATGCAACAAACAAAGCATTTAGTCGAGGTTACTTTAAAACAGGAGATATCGTTCAGTACGATAGTGATGGGTATCTCTACATAAGGGGACGAACAAGCGATGATATTAAAAGAGAAGGCCATGTGTTTTCATCAACTGAGATAGAAGACGTGATAAAACTTCACCCGGCAGTAGCTGATGCTGCTGTATTTTCAACGGCAAATGAGATAATAGCTTGTATTGTGAAGAAATCTGGACAAGACTTGAACTCGACTATAGTAATGGAGTAAGTTTATCTTCAATAATTAAAATGTTTTGTTATGTACTGGACGCTTCGATTGCATTTCACCATGTCTCAGATGTGTTCCGCTTGATTTCAAATGATTTTCGCTCTTGTGAGATGAATTTGTCCTTTATATCAAGTCGTCTCTTGATGTCTACATTTATTTGTTATTAAAATTAAACACAAAAACTCAGTTGTGTGATTTTCACAAAATGTCCTTGTTGAAAAAGTATAACACTTGTTTTGTCAGCATTGCAACTTCTTCAGACTCAAATGTAAATCTAACACAAACGGAATATATTCTAGTCAACTAAACTATTTTCAGGGGAGAGGGTGGTATAAAATTACAATGAATAGCTTACTAAGAAAATAACAAGACCATAAAAACTCCTTACGAATACATCCGACTACACAAAAACCAAAGTATAATCTGTTGAGTTAACATAGGCCCACAATCTAAACAAATAAGTAAGTTACATAAAAAAACATCATGTAGATATTGCTTTTCGAATTAACAATACCTTAGGGAAACTTATTAAAAATAACAAAGATAAAATAAATAAATTCAAGAAATCAGGAGTCTATAAGCTTCCTTGTGGTAATTGCTCTAAGATATATATCAGTCAAATTGGAAGATCTATGGAAACAAGGATATCAGAATACAAAAGTAGTTTTAATAATAACAAAAATCACTCCAACTATGCAGTACATTTAAATACTTATAATCATTCTTTTATTTCAGGATTCACCATTTTACATTCGGAAAATAAAGGCCGAAAGTTATCATTACCTGAAACTATTGAAATATACAAACATAAAAAATATAGTGATTTATTAAATGACCAAGTAGATTTCAACAATTCTCACCTGTTAAACATATTTCATTGTAATTGCACATCAACCTCCCCTGAAAATAGTTTAGTTGACTAGAATATATTCCGTTTGTGTTACATTTCTATTTGAGTCTGAAGAAGTCACAGTACTGAAGAAACAATTGCTACACTTTTTCAACAAAAATATTTTGTTGAAGATGCACAACTATGTTTTTGTGTTCAATTTTGTCTTTCGTTACATATTTTGAAGCTATTTTGCAACACGTATCCTAATTCAATATAAAAGTACTATACATTTCTTCTGAAAATTGTACGACCAGTTAACTTACGTAGAAACGATAATATTATATATAATATTGAGTAGACCAGAGGTATCCAAACTTTTCAGCCTAAGTAGTCCATTGACTCCTCTACTAAGTCCCAAGGATCAATACGTTGGTCAGTTGGTACGGTCTTCGGGCCGTAGTTTAAAAAACACTGGGACAAACAAAAATAGTTTTTTGTTTGTCTATTCCAGTAGTTAATTAATTTTATAGTTAAAATTAATAAATGAATGAAGAAGTGTACAGTATAATTACATATACTAAACAATCTTTGTACTTAATTTTAGGTATGTCAGCGATATGCTGCCGCCATATAAACACCCAACCAAAATCAATTTCCATGAATTTTTCCCTAAGACACTCCACGGTGAAGTGAAAAAGTATATTTTAAAGGAAAACATTATAAAGGTCATACGAGAAGAATCATTCTATCATTCAGAACATGTCGAAGAAGGATAATTTTCTGTACTCATGTCTTATTATTAAAAATATTAATAAATGTATACATGTTACTAGTTTTTTCCCATTTATAAAAACTTCCTTTATAGATAATACCTGATTAGGCCGTTGAAAAGTACTTGTTCAAAAAATCAACATATAAAATAAAACTTGACGCACGATATGAAGCTTATGCTACGTATTTCAATTGTTTTATCACATATCACATATTGCTTGAATATTTATTACCCTTGCCTGGATACAATTTCAAAAGCTTCAGGTAATTCAAAGTGCTTGCCCTGGATATGTTTTCGACGTCTACAAATTTTGCAAAAATCTCGCTTACGGTTCAGCAAATATATATGACTGAATATAAATAATCGGTCCATTCTGCATGCATTGATTCTCCCAAAATGCACGCAAGATTTGATTTTTGCGCCATTCGTGCGGTAAAAAGTTGCTAATGAAAAAGAAGGGACAACCTTACAGCTGACAGTTTAGGGTTATTAAAAATGAAACGCTATACGAAAGAACAACACGTTTTCATTGATGGGTAATACTTTAAAAATAAGTCAGATTTGACAACTGTGCTTCGCAATGTTCGTACTACATTTTTCGATCAAATTTTGTACGCGATTTAAATTCATCACCTACGAAGAAATTAATAAAAAAAATTTACAGACCTGGATCAATGTCAAACACTATGGCCGTCCTTAAACAAGTTATGCAACACAGCGAAGCACTCGTGAGAATGTTGCTGAGAGTTCAAGGACATTAACTCGGCACCATGACCAAGAATTGGATATTCCGAGAAGCGTTCTACAACAAATTCTCACGAAATATTCTTCATGCTTACAAAGTTCAATTGACTCAAGAACTGAAGCCTACTGACCAGTCACCGTGAATAGAGTTCGTTGAATGGATTATGGAACAACAAATGAATACTATTTTTCAACCAAAATCATCTTAAACGATGAGGCCCATTTTCATCTTGATGGCTTGATTAATCGACGAAATTGTCGCATTTGGGGTTCAGAAAATCCACGAGTGATTATTTAGAAACAAATACGTACACAACGTGTTATTGTTTGGTGCGAATTTTGGGCACTGAAACAGTTTCAGTGCAGTAGTTGAACCCTGAAGATGTCTCATACAAATGGGTACGAAACGTCGGCAGATATACAAGTGACACGGTTCCAGCCCGCAAGCCCAGAAGCCGATAACATGGACCACGACCGCGGAAGTCTACGTACCAGATTAACTTCTGTTATTTTTAAAAATCCTTGCATTTATGTTTTATTTGAGGCCAATAGTTTTATATCACCCATGTAGAGTTGATAAGTTATTGTGTGTAATGAGGTGTTGTGATGTTTAATTTTGCATCCGTATATTGCGTTATTTAAAATATTTTACAGTCAGTGGATTGAGGCATAAACAAAACCATAAAACACTAGGAGAATCTCCCTGAAATATCCTTCAGCTAATTTTGATTGCATCTATTATTACGTAGTTTTGTTTTGAAAAAAGATTGAAGTTCTTCGGGGTCGTATACATGCGTCTATTTTATAAATTTCTATTGTTTTCATTCGGCACCAGCGTGGTATGGAATTAAATGCTTTCTGAATATAAATTTCTCTATTTCTCTATTATTTCATGGCTACACTGTCTACTATAACTTGTTCTTGACACCACTGAACCGTGTTTTCAGCATGCTTTTTCTTCCTCTGTTGATAATGAGTTTTGTGATATATACTTATCTATGTTTTATATTATACTATACTATAAACAACGAAAGTTTGCCGGTGTATCAATAACACTGCAAAATACGAACATATAGTATACCGACATTTGTCTAATTCGTCACACAATTCATCACATACGTTGAAGAAGGAAGAAGGTGCAAACGAGTTACGTGCTACGTCTCGTCAAGAAATCGTTCAAAAATAGAAACAGACATATGCAGATCATGTGTATTATTCGCACATGTGTCATGTAAATATAATACAGATAAAATTGTGTTTCGACTTTTGACCTATGAAGTTTGACTTTTCTACGCTTTTAATATTGTTGTATTCCTTGTATTTTACCGCCGTTATTTGTTATTGTTCTAACAGCTAATTTATCATATTTATTTTAATATACTTGTAAGTTTACACTTAGGTAACCTACGTAGGCAGCTTTTACATTTGTTATTTACAGGTTTACAGGTTAGGTACATATGTAGTACATTATCGCATCTGAAAGCAATCGAAATATAATATTTAATTTGACATCCTCACTTCCTGTCGATATCTTATTTCATACGACGGTGGTCACGTGATGGGAAAACATTCCCGATTTCAACTATAGCAGTCAGTACTTTGCATATCGTAGATAATCATATAATCAGATTTTAATATGCTTAATTTTCTGTATCTCGATTTTTTTTGTTTTATACATGTTTTACTCTTTGTTAAATATTTTGGCATTTTAAGTGGGTTTTTTATGATTTTATTTAAATATTCTATAACTTATATATGCAAGAGCGTATAATGTTTATACCAGAAATTATGTATGTGATCTATACCTGGAAGTTTGTTCTTCGTTCTTTAATATTTGTAAAAAATCTTCATTTGTTTTCTTTACAAAATTTGATTATTACGAACGCTACTTAACTATAAAGATGGGAAACATAATAATAATCCGTAAGCGTTCTTCTGCCTGTATTTATAACTTTTCTTATCTGCTTATTTCTTGATAAAGCCAACGGAATAGTTGACGTTGCAGGTTACACGTTTATCGAATTACCGTGTATGTAGTTATATATTACAATGTATTCCACGACAAACTCCTGGTGCTTTACAGTTATGAGTGGTTGACATTGTCTTTTTACGAGGGAGCGTTTTTATATTCGCGGAATGGAGGACAAGGGGTGGAAATAAAAAAACCAAATTATTTTTCTTTTTCAATATATTTACCTGCAAGACGGATACATTTTTCACATCTTTCAATTAATTTATTTATACCATCATAAAAAAATGATTTCTCTTTATCTGCAAAATACGCCGAAACTGCCTCCTTGACTTCATCATCGGCAGTAAATTTTTTACCCCGCAGCTCTTTTTTCATTTTCGGAAACCGGTAATAATCACTCGGGGCCAGGCCTGGGCTGTAGGGTGGGTGATTCACAATTTCGAAGCCCACCTTATGCAGGGCAGCTAACGCAACACGGCTTTTGTGGACGGGCGCGTTGTCGTGCAAAAGCAGAACACCTTTTGTCAATTTTCCCCGTCTTTTCTCTTTAATAGCTTCTTTTAGTCGCTCTAATATCGAAGCGTAATATTCTCCGGTTATAGAAACACCCTTATCTTTATAACCAATCAACAATATTCCTTCCGAGTCCCAAAATACCGTTGCCATGAGTTTCCCAGCTGATTGTGACACTTTCAATTTCTTGGGAGGTGCTGTGCTCTTTTTATGCCACTGCATGGAGTCTTGTTTGGACTCAGGTTCATAATGATGAACCCAAGTTTTGTCTCCAGTAACAATTCCACTCAATACAACATCCTTGTCTTCATTACAGAGGTCCAAAAATTCACGCGAACACTCTACGCGCTGTTGTTTTTGCGGCGGCGTGAGCATTCTCGGCACCCATCTTGCGCTGACCTTAGACATGCCGAGATGATCGTGCAGGATTTTAAAAATTGTTGTATCGGATACTCCAACCATTTCTGCGAGTTGTTTCTTCTTTAGTCGAGCATCTTCGAGTACAATTTGTTCAACTTTTTGGATAAGTGCTGGCGTGGTCACCTCAATGCTCCTGCCCGGCCTCGGGTCGTCTTCAAGGGATTCCCTTCCTTGTTTAAATAAACTATGCCACTTGTACACCATGGTTTTTCCTGGACAAGAGTCGCCGTAAACCAATGACATCTCATTCATTATGGTCGCGACTGATTTTCCTTGCCTGGTAAGGAACTTTATAACGGCACGATATTCGATTTTTTCCATATTTCACTTTTCACTCCTGATTATGTTATTTGGTTGACGATAGCTCAAAGACTAACTGTCTAATAACAATGAAACTTCGTATTTATACTAATCGTTTGTCGTTGCACAGGCCACGCCCCCAATGCGCCTACTCACCCCTCTACAACCCGCTCATTCCGCGAATATAAAAACGCTCCCTCGTATGTGGTAATTATGAAATCTTTTTGTTGTGCAACGTTTCGGTTTTTATCTTCTCCTTCGTTTATTCATATACATGTTGTGTTCTACAAAATGTGACATGCTTTTCAAAAATGTTCTAATTTAATCATTACTAGATGATGAGAACTCCATATCGTCAATTATTTCTAGGTTTTTGTGAAGTTATTTTTGATCTCTATTGATGTAGTATATTTTGTCGTTTTCGCTCATTTAATTCTTTCTATCTTCTTAAACTCTTACAATATATTATTAATTTCGTTTTAAAGTGTCGAATTTTTCTATTGATGTTCTGTTCTCGTCTCGTATGATATCTTTTACGAGTCTCATTGTTATTGTTGTTATTATTATTAATAATATAAAAAATAATATGATCTACATAGATGCATAATGCAGGATGTTTCAAAAGGAATATACGTATTTCAAATACATCCATTTATCAAACTTTAAGACATACAAATATAAAACTTTACACACATATTTACGAACCTCTCAAGATCAGATTACAGATGTTCAACATGTCCTCCAGCAGCGACACGAACAATATCACATCGATAATCAAATTCCTCCCATACTTGGGCAAGCATCTCGTACATGTTCAATGGCTACATGTGGGTTCTGTAGACCCCAAATTCGAACACTGTATTTGTTTACCAGACTACTAACATGGAAAGTCGCTTCATCACTGAACAGGATGCGTTGTGCAAAAGTGTTGTGTTGTCATTGTCAATATCGTCATGAATCTCGTTACAAAATGCCGCACGTTTCCGTTTGTCATCAGGACGCAGAGCTTGTAAAAACTTTAACTTGTACGGCTTCATAACCAACCGACGTCTCAAAACACGTCCAAATTGTTATTGTAGACAGTTGTAACTCCCGACTAGCACGATGAGTTGATTTTGAAGGATTACGTTGGAAAGCAGTTTGAATTCGTGCAACATTTTCTTCAGAAACACGAGGGCGGCCAGGACTCTTTCCTTTACATACACATCCTGTATCTACAAACTGTCTGTACCATCTGCGAATGTTCCACCCATTCGGGGGATCAATTTGGTAGCTCAACCTGAAACGTCTTCACACTGTAATCAACACAAAATGACTTCTGCTGCAGAGAAGCCATTTTAAACATACGACGGTTACCAAGATAAACAGAACACAACTGACATCTAGCGGCTATTAAATAAACTAGACTATGTATTTGTTTCTCAAAAAGCCGAGCCGAGGCGCGGCGATCGATAGTTTGGACAAAATAATACTTTGTAATACGTACATTCTTTTTGAAACACGCTGTATATCCGGTACCCATAGGTCTCTATTCATGCAGGGGCAAATAAAGCAACTACAAAAAATGCTATTAATTTTATAATTAAAGTTAGCTTTCTTTTTCAAGCATTCTAGTACTACTGTACTTTCTATTCTAGAAAAAACCAAAAGTATGTCAAGCAATAAATCGCGTTAAATAAATTTTAAACTGACTATAAACAACATTACAAGATATAGTTTTTATTTCGTTTATATTTACCATGTTTATGTGCATAAATATAAACAAGAATAAACATGAACTGAATTTGTTCTCGTAAATTATAAAGATTAAAATGTATTGCAAAGTTAACTATTGCGTCGGGATCAACGGATTATTGTTTTCTTTAAATAAACATTTTTTTGTAGAAAATATAATAATAAAATTTATAAGGTAAAGATTTTATGTACAGTTCGAAAACGTAAGTGAAAAATAAAAAAATATTTACAATAAGGAAGCAGATATGAATTAAAACAAAATATTTAATCACGATGTCGTTGACCCATATAATCACGACTTTTATGAAACGAGTAATTTAGTATTTTTTATCTTTATTTATCTTCTTGAGTATTAAATTAATTAAGTAAAAAAATCATTAAATTAAACGTATGAAAAATTTGAAACGGGCTAATAATTTACGTATAAGACACGATAGTAAATTATTAATCTTTTATGTTTTTAACAACACACATAGCTTTCCTTTTACTTAATTTATTTTTATTGTATTATAATTGTTTTGTTTTAATTACTTTATTTTAATTCTATCCAAATTTTACAAATACGTACGCTTTAGCATTTCCTCATGGCAAACTCTGGCCATTCTATTGTTACTCTTAAAGTCCTCAAGCCTAAACTCTTCCATTACAATTGTATATATTGTTTGTCTCTTACTATTTTGGTAAAATTCATTTATTTTATTCAAAGTAGTGGACTTCAGCTTTAATACAACATTTTGCGCGGTCAATTAACATGTCGAATAAATTTTCAAGTTCATTTTTATAGACGTGCTTCAAGTTCACTGTGGACGCCTTTTTAATGGTTTCGACGTCGGCATAACGCAGTCTTTTCATCGGCAAATGTAGTTTGGAGAATAGATAGAAATCATAGAAGGCCAAATCCGGTGAATACGGTGAATGGTTGATGGTTAAAACGCCATTTGTAGTTAGAAAATCAGTAATAAGCGTCGAGCGATGAGATGGTGCATTATCACACAACGGATGCCAACTACCATTTTCACGATATTGAGGGCGCACACGACAAATACGCGCCAAAAGACGCTTCATAACACTATGATAATATACAGCATAGACTGTTTGACTAGTTGGTACACACTTTTTGTGCACTATGCCTTTCAAATCATAAAAACAAATGCACATTGTCTTCACTTTTGACTTCTCCAAACGGCTTTTTGTCGGTCTTTCTTCCTTTGGACGCTTCCATTCGGAGCTTTGACGCTTATTCTCTGGATCACATTAAAAACATCACACCTCATCGCCAGAATACCTGAAGTTTTCGTCCTTTTTTGAGTCTTTAATCAAGTCTGTACAATGTTGAATTCAGTTAGCTTGTGTGATACAAACCTTGCTCAAATCTTTCTCAGTCCCAAATTCTGTGTCAAAATGCAATTAATTGGACCTTTGGAAATATTTAATTCCATTCCCATGTATCGCAATAAGGATTTAGGTTCATTTCTGATCAAATCACGCACAAGTTTCATGTTACTTTCCGCAACCACATATTTTCTTGCACCAGGTTATTCGGCGTCGTTTATGTGCGTACGACTGTCTTTGAATCATTTATATCACTCATACACACTCGTACGTGATAAAAACGTATCACTATACACCTGTTTTATCAAATTAAACGTTTCGGTAAACGATTTACCGAGATTAAAACAGAACTTGATATTTACTCCTTGTTCAAAATTCATTTTTCGATCAATACCAAATACACACTGTTACTTTATGCGCAATTTCTCTGCTTCTAATGATGCAAAAATCATGATATTTTGACATAACATTGGCGAAAGATCTATCTTACCGACACATATTTTTTTTATTTATGAATACGCATTCGAACGTCAAGTTCTGTTTTAAACGTTCACTGAAACATTTAATTTGATGAAACAAGTATATGGTGATGCGTGTTAATCACGTACGAGTGTGTATGAATGGTATAAACGATTTAAAGGCGATCGTCATAAATGACGATGAACGTCCTGGTACAAAACAATCTGTGATTACGGAAACTGTGTATGTGTCCATCCCATTCGTAATCTGACTCGTTCTGAGAATTTTTACTTATAAAGGAAGTAGCATCTTGTGTAAAGTCTATGTTAAGTCTAGTTGTTAGTCGGAGCCCTATATTAAAGCAATAAATTGTTGCATCGCCCCAGATTCTTGTGCTATTATTATTATTTCTGTTAATAAAAAAAAATACAGGGTATATATAAGTATATATATATATATATATATATATATATATATATATATATATATATATATATATATATATATATATACTTATATATACCCTGTATTTTTTATTTTTATATATATATATATATATATATATATATATATATATATATATATATAATCATTGCATAAATATTATAAAATACACCCCTGCTCATATCGTTAGCACATCATGGAATGTTATAAAGATACATACTTTCTATTTAGTCAAAGGAAAGATAATTGGAACCAACGATAATATTATTGTAGAGGAATGGTCTTTATTATGTTGTGTTCTACACACACGGGTATTGGTGGAACTAAATATATTATTATTATTATTATTAGTATTACTATTGCTATTATTATTACTATAGGAAGGAGTGAATAACAAGGAGCAAATTGAATACAACCAAATCTTCGAACTACTTCCCGCTTGTCTTTGTTGTTAATAAACATAAATTAGCCGTATCATGTTAGCGTATGTATATGTGTGTCTGTGTTTGTGAATTAAGAATAAATACATCGGACGAATTCTATTTATAGACATTTGCATTTGTGCTTTAGAATGGGTATGTAAACGAATAGTATTGCCTTCCGTAAATACCTCTATTGTATTTTCAATTTAGAGTACAAAGCCAGGAGAGAAAACAATACAGTCCACTCACCGCTTCTATATTTTCCACAAGATGGGAAAAAGGGCCTGGGTTGTTTCTTTTTTGAATCCTGCCGAAAAAATGCTGAAAAAATATTTCAGGTAAAAAGTAATATACTATTTTATGCTAATTTGTTTATTAATATATTATTACTTTGTATCTCACATGCTTTTGCTTCAATATATATATATATATTATGTGTGTGTTGCATGAGAACAAAAGTTTACATTTTCATTTCTTATTAGTTTCTTCATCGACATTCGATTTTACGACTGTGTAGTGATATTAATGATTCCGAAATATTTCAGATTTTACATACATATATGTATATATATATATATATATATATATATATATATATATATATATATATACTACTGCTCATAACTATTTGGTCACCCTTGTTTCATTACAGTTTCTATAGAAAAGTTGTAATTATAAAATTTATTTCTGTAGTGAGAAATAGTTTCATAGTAAACATTAAAATCTATAAAAGCTTATTCAAAAGTAATTACGCGATTACCCTATTATTTACAATGAATGATAATACCCTAATGAACCTCCAGGTAGAATAATTGCACTTAAGGGATTAGATCTCAAAATTCTTGGAAATTTTCGATTGTTATGATTTTATTTTAAGGTAGGATGTTATTATAAACTATTAAGTATTTATACTTGGATATTTTGGCAAAATTGCAGTTAGTTTTTGTGAGGTACTCATAATGATAACATCATGTGTTTCGAAGAAGTTCAATCGGTTAGAAATTCCTAAGCGGAAAGAATTGAGTGTAGAAACACAATCGTTTATAATCGCATACCATAAAACTGGCAAAAGCAACCGGGAAATTGCCACATAACTTAAATTAAATCAAAAAACACCGCGAATGTGGAAGTGTGTTGAGCAGAATTCGAAAAGAGAGACCAAGGGCAACAACGTCAGCAGAAGATCTTGCAATGGTGATAACAGGCAAGAGAAATAGACGAAAAACAGCCCCAGAAATCACTGCAGAAATGAATTCTGTTCGTCGAAAACCCATAAATGTTTCCACAGTTAAACAGCGATTAAAAGAAGCCGGTCTTCATGGACAAATTGCAATGCGGAAGCCGCTTCTACGCAAGCAAAACAAGCAGAAACGTTTAAAGTGGACACGCGATCACCAAAATTGGACCATAGAAAACGAATAAAGTAATGTGGCCCGATGAATACAAATTCGAGGTTTTCTGTTCACGAAGACGTGTTTACGTGAAGAGGCCTGTGGGTGAGCGTACCTGGGAAGAATGCATAGCCCCTACTGTTAAGCACGATGGAGGTTCAGTCATGATATGTGGTTGCTTTTCTGGATCGAATGTGGGCGATCTCGTAAAAATCGAAGATATACCAAAAAAAAGAACAGTATAAGCGCATATTAGAGGAAAACGCAATCCCCTCTGGAATTAAAATTTCGGATCAGAATTTTATCTTCCAACAAGATAATGACCCGAAACACATTTCCAAACTATGCCGGGAATATTTGCAGAAATTGGAGGACGAGGGAACCATAAAAGTTATGGCGTGGCCTCCCCAGAGTCCCGATTTAAATCGCATCGAGTTGCTGTGGGAAGAACTTGACCGAGAGGTCAGAAAATCGCCCCCAACATCTGCTGTTAATATGTGAAAGAACCTGCAAGAGGCATGGGGTAAAATAAACCCTGAGACATTACGAAAATTAATCGAAAGAATGCCTCGATTGTGTGCTGCAGTGATTAAAAGTAAAGGAGGTCATATAGACGAGTCTAAAATTTAGTTAAATATATTATACAACAATTTACTTTAGATGTAAAAATATATATTTTTCATTTAAAAAGATTTTAGTATTTCAATTTTGATTTTTGTTATAATTTGCGGGTTAAATGCGAGTGACCAAACACTTGTGAGCGATAGTGTATATATATATATATATATATGTTATCTTAACAATAGGATATTCATATTTAGTACAAACTATGTTGGAGTAAAAATAATTGGTCTCAGTTTTCTTTTAATTTAATTTCACATTTCGTTTAACTGTTTCATTAGTAAGTAGTGTTTTTGTTTTGTATATTCCCCCAATATGTCTCCATATGACTATTTCTTAAGTTATATATACGATAATAACATATTATAATTCTCGGTTATTTTAATACGCTTTTTAAATATTAACGTACATGATATTGAGATTCTTTCATTACTAATATTCATTGTATAATAATAAAAATAATAGTAATAATAATAACACATTAATAGCCAAATTATAAATAACGTGTCCAACATTTCACTTAATGATAAAAAACAAATAGACATAGTAGACTTTCTGATACCAAATGATTCAAACATTGCACAAAAAGAACAAGAAAAAATAATGAAATGTACACCACTTGCAATCGAACTAAAAAAGTTATGAAATCAATAAGTAGTAACGGTAGTACCGATTGTAATGTCAGGTAACAGATATTACAATAAAACATTTTCTCTATCACACACAAACTCTAGAAATAAATCCACATACGCATACAAACATACATGAAGTAGTCATCAACAATAGTCAAAAAATTTGTCAATAGATCTTATAACCTGACTAATATTCGTCATTCAATCAACACAACTAAAATAACCACCGTTAAATGGGCATTAAGGCTGCAGGAGCGTACGGCTCAGTTACTATCAATATTAAAAATAAATGTAATTACTGATTATTTTAACTTTTTTTGTGTTGTTGGTGAAGAGTGACGCAAAAATTCGCTGTAGTATTGTTTCATTAGTATCCACCTCTGTGCTGATTCAGTCATACTCCTACGACGAGATGAAAATATGTTGGTGTATTTGGAAAAGGAGCGTTTTGCGTCCAATGATGTGATGTTTGCGAATTTAAAAAGGACGTTCGCGTCATATTTGCACTCTTGGTTTTCAGTTAAACTCTTGTCTATACGCACTATACTTTGATAATCGAGATTCTTTTTTATAACCGCACACAATTTATCGGTTCGAGGTAATATACTATATTTAGCGCTTCACATAACGACACCTTGGTGTTTATAATTTGGAAATACTGTATAAAAGAATTGAATAATTTTCGGAAATTTGCTCTATTTGAGTATGGATTTCGGTATCTGATACCAGCCGCTGACTTACTGAAATTTCTTGAGCACCTTGCTGATTTAAATTTAAGATACGAGCTTTAATAACGTGTAAAAATTTCTCATAATATAAAACAGCTTTAAGCCACGTTCCCCATCTCGTCAACGCCGGTTGTGGTGGCTGAGGCATGTCCAGACAAGTCTGTTAAACTCACAAATGCGTTGTTAAGATTTAATAAAAACTTTTTTGGTAGAAACTATAAGTTGGTCTACTTTTTGATAACTGTTTCTAATAAATTCAGCTATAAGATGACATGCACGGAACAAACAAATTACATGAATCAATTGAGGATAAGATTGTTTAGTAACTTTCCAGCTTTAACCACTTTCGAACCCTCATATGTAACCAACATTACAAGTTGGGTTGCCGAAATATTGAACTTCCCAAAGATATGTTTTATAGTTTCTACTATCCCTTCCGCATTTGTCTTTTGTAATATTCTACTACGTAAAAGAAGAGCCAAGGAAATCTTACCGCTTTTTAAAGTACGCACTAACACATTTAAAATATTATTCTTTCATGCATCCGTTGTTTCATGTACCGTCAGCCATATTTTTTGCTCTTTTAACTCTGCTTTTATTTGATCTTTAATCGTATTTTTTACCCGAGGAAAATTATACTCTAATTGACCTCTTGGAGATCGCCATTCCGGAACGTATTTCCCCCAAAAATTTTTGAAATTCTTCATTGTCCACAATATTTTGAGGACTGTTGTACACACTTAACAGAAAAATAAAATAATATATAAATTTATGATATCGTAGATCACGTTGTGCGTTTAATCGGTGTTGTTTGCTATTAACATGTCTTTTACACACAAAAATACCATACGATAGAATGTTGATATTGCAAACAATACATTTAATAATAGTGTCAGTGCATTCTAATATCGAAAATCGGTTAAGAAATCTATTAACACTCGTCGAATATAACAAAGAACGCCGTTGATTCGCCATCATCAATCTAATCAGGCGTTCATGCACATACCATACGCATATGAATCTCGACTTCGGGTTTATCAGACCGCTTTCAAAATATATCACCGCCAATGAGTGCGCACTCCTTTGTGCAGGATTATTTCTAAAGCGCATTCTATAGACTTTCCTAGCAATTTTATTTTGAATGCAGCAATGTAATTTTAAGTGAGTCTACATAAGTAGTGCATTAATAGGACATATGTTATCAATGATATATTACTAAGAGATAACAGATTAACTTCTGGTAGGTTTAATGCTTATATGTCGCGTCTAATAGTGAATTATCTAAAAGCGTTTCTTCAAGGCTGTATTCGTGTCGTTATTACAATCAATATAATTAAAATACATGCAACTCGTTCGATAAGATAAAACAAAATATACTTAGTTACTTACTACATGATATACTACAATATATGTTATTTCCAAACATTGCAAAAGAGTGCATTTGTTTACGCACCCTAAATATAATTAACAAGACATTGATATTGGAAGCTAGAGAATAAAATAGAAACCTCTATTACAAGGGAATTTTACTATTAGGATTATTTACTCTCAGTACATATGTACATATACCTGAAATACTTAAACGTCCACAATAGGTAGAACACGGCGGGAGGTATGCAATAAAACTGACTAGTATAAGAAATATGCTATAGGCTCGCACTATCAAAATTTTTTTATTTTAAATATAACTCTTTATGTAGCACATTAAATTTAATCGGCCAGAAAAATCCAGTTTAACAAAGGAACGTGCTAGAAAGTAATCACAAGCGCTGATTGTCTACATTTAATCAAAAATATAAATAATCATCGCGAATCAGCTGTGAAAGCATACACAGTTTAAAAAACAAAAACCATGGGTTAAACAAATTTAAAGATCCAGTAATATATTCTAGTCTTTTTGAATTCCTGGAAAAGAAAAATACCACCGTTTAAAAAGGTTCGCGTATGTAAGCGGGGGTGTATTTTAAGATAAGTGGTTGATTTTAAAACTAAAATTTTTTTTAAACTATGTGATATGAATCTACAGTGTGTGTTTGGCTTTTGACGGTGATTGTCTGCTAAGGATGTGTTTCTGTGCGAGTTTTGCCACGAATTCAGGTGCGATGCTGATTAATTATCTGCTCATGACAACTTAGTTGTCGAAAAGCGTGTACAGAATACGAACATTATTCTGGAAATGTGTTTTATTTACCTTTTTTTGATTAATTCAATGAACGACAGTTTCTACTAAAATTTACCTACGAGATGCATCTTTGCTGCGCCATGCGTTTACAGATATATTTTTTAGTTCTTCTTTCATTAGTTCTATTAGAATAGAGATTGTATTTCGGCAATACATTTTTTCCCGTACGTTTTCTTTGAGTTGTGCCCAAATCATTGTGAAGGAACTGTTACCTATTTCACCACAACTCTGACCTTTTTTTTAAATTTTTTCACGTAACCACAGTAAAATGCCTTGATACTATTGTTGATTGGCTCTGGGGCAAAAATACAAAATTCGAAATTTCATTAAAATTTAAAAAAGTAGCAATCACTTTGATATGGAATCCAGACTGATTTCTTTGGATATGGAGAGCCTTTGCCAATCCATTGAAATTATTGAACTATTGTCTCAATGTCGTAACAATAAACCGATTTCATATTCCGTTATAAATGAATCGTCGTCATTGGCTTGTTCAAGAACTTGGCAAACGTCCTCCCAACTTTCTTTCTACTATTCAGTTATCAATCAAACGAAGAAAAAACTTCGCTGCAACTCAACGCATGTTCAATTTTTTGATTCAAATGTCGTAGCACGACCCTATTGTGTTGCTAATTTCTTCTGTAAGATCCCTGATATCAAACGACGATTTGAACGCACAAGATTTTTGATTTTCAGAACGTGGACGCTATCAGTTGCGGACTAGGGTGTTGTTCCTAGAGGATCATCTTCACTTGATTGGCGGCCACTTTTGAATTGCAAAAACTATTCGTAACAGTGCGTACTGTCCGGAGCATCTCAACTATTGTCGAGGTTGATTTAAATGATTTTTATTTGAAGATTTGATTTTTGTTGGAAACCGACTCTATCTGAGTGTTTTGATGAATTGATAGAATAGACGTATCGTCGGCAAAAGTTTCTATTGTTATGTTTGTTAATATTGGTGGACCAGACGTATATAAGACGTAAAGTATTTGATCTAGGAAACTAGCCTGTGGTACACCTAAAATATTTAGGTAATTCTCTGTAATTTAATTTTCTCCTTTAATTTTAGTTCTAACCGTTCTATCACATAGGTAGAGTTGTAGAAGTTTAAAGTATTGGATAATGAAATTCGTTTTGATTTTACGATCATTTAGTGGCAAATTCTGTCAAGTATTTGACTAATATCAAGAAAAATGCGTAGTTCTTTTTTGTTTTTAGTGTTTCGTTTATTAATAATACACTTGGTAAATTTTAATGAAGATTGTAATTAATTGAATTAATAAACAAAAGTAAATAAAAATGCCATACCACATCAATATTCACACTCTATATATGTACATATTTCGACAACTAAGTTATATTCACCTTTTCCCGCTGTAAACCAAACAGCAGTTAATAATTTCTAGTCTTAAAACTAGCACTTAGGCTAAAGTACGCCTCCGTTTCCACTTATGGAGCTTTTTAGCGGTTGTATCTCCCAGAAATTCAAAGAATCGAGAATATTCTTGCTCCATAAGTTCAAACGTTCCAATAAAAGTCTTGCTCAGTGTGACACAAACGTCACATTACATCGCTAGTCCAAAAAATCACAATATTGTAATCATTTCTACAAACTCAGAAACACCTTGCCCTCAAGCAACAAAACACACGAACTAGACAAAATTGCAACGATCGAAAAGCATGTGGCTATGTGAGAGATTATGCCGGACCCAATGTTGCCAATCACACATCACTAAATCTCTCCCTTAGCGCTTAATACAAAATGTTCGGTTATTTTCTGAACAGACTTCGTATACTAAAACTTATTTCCTAATCTAGATTGATGGTAACACTGGAAACTCAGAAACCTATTCATCAATACTCCAGAAGTCCATCAGGGTAGCAATGGAATTGAGAAAAATAGGCATCACAGAAGGCGATGTGATTATCGTTTGCTCTACCAACAACATGGAAAGTGTCATACCAGTTTTTGCCTCCACTTTTCTAAATACCACGGTTGCTGGTATAGATCCTTCATTATCGATAAGAGATTCTGTTTATTTACTGAATCAAGTCCAACCGAAGATTATTTTTGTCGAACCTGCAGCTGTAAATTTCGTCCAGGAAATATCCGGTCAACTAGATTTTAAAGTCAACATAATTGTTATGGGTCATTATTCGAAATACCTAACATTCGATCATGTTCTTAGAGAAAAAGACAGTGAAGATCAGTTTAGACCAATTGTAGTGGAAAATACAAATGATGTTGCAGCAATTCTTTTCAGTAGTGGAACGACTGGTATGCCTAAAGCTGTTAAATGTTCCCATTACGGTTTAATGTATGGAATGTATGGATTAAGGTATGTTTTATTTTTTTAACAAACTGGGTATGTTTCATAAACATAATTATGCGCCAATTTAAAAATCAAATAGGATTCATATTTAAAACAATTGCATTTACAGACAAATGGATCTCAAAGGAAATGCCACTTTACACATTTCTTCTTTCTATTGGATTTCTGCTTATATAACTACAATGTTAACAGTAATCGATGGAGGCTACAAAGTTGTCGTTTCTAAATTCGAACCTACATTTATATCGCAAATTCTTGAAAAGTACAAGGTTAGTATAAAAGAAAATATTTTTTCATGGAAATAAACAATGATTTGTTTAGACTATATACACAGCCTGCCATAGAGAAAACCGAACCTTTTTAAAATAATAATCCTTAGTGGCGTCATCTATTAAAAGAAATATGTGTCGGTAAGGTAGATCTTTCACCAGTGTTATGACAAAACATTGACATTTGCATCATTAAAAGTTGAGAAATTGTGCATAAAGAAACAGGCATTGGTCGAAAAATGAATTTTGATCGAAGAACAAATATCAAGTTCTGTTTTAAACTCGGTAAATCGTTTACTAAAACGTTTAATTTGATGAAACAAGTGTTGTTAAAGACGGTCGTACGAACATAAATGACGACGAACATCCTGGTGCACAAAAACCTGTGGTTTCGGAAAGTAACATCGAACTTGTGCGCGAATTTATCAGAAATAAGCCAAAATCCTCATTGCGATATGTAGGAATGGAATTAAATATTTCCATTTCATCGCATTTGGAACAGTATTTGGGACTGAGAAAGTTTTGTACAAGGTATGTACCAGACAAGATAACTGAATTCAACATTGTACAGACTTGATTAAAGACTCAAAAAAGGACGAAAACCAGGTATTCTATTGTAACTGGCGATGAGACGTGATGTTTTCAATATTATCCAGAGACCAAGCGTCAAAGCTCTGAACGGAAGCATCCAAACTAGAAAAGACTGAAAAGCCATTTGGAGAAATCAAAAGTGAAGGCAATGTTGATTTATTTTATAATTCGAAAGGCCTAGTACACAGAGAGTTTGTACCAACTAGTCAAACAGTCAATGCTGTATATTATCTTGGTGTTATGAATCGCCTGTTGACGCGTATTCGTCGCGTACGCCCTTAATATCGTGAAAATGGTAGCTGGCGTTTATTACATGGTAATGCACCATCCCATTGCTCGACGCTTATTGATTTTCTAACTACAAACAGCATTTTAACCATCAACAATTCACCGTACTCACCTGATTTTATAATTCGAAAGGCATAGTGCACAAAGAGTTTGTACCAACTAGTCAAACAGTCAATGCTGTATATTATCTTGGTGTTATGAATCGCCTTTTGACGCGTATTCTTCGCGTACGCCCTTAATATCGTGAAAATGGTAGCTGGCGTTTATTACATGGTAATGCACCATCCCATTGCTCGACGCTTATTGATCTTCTAACTACAAACAGCATTTTAACCATCAACGATTCACCGTATTCACCTGACCCCCCCCCCTTCTGAATTCTATCTATTCTCGAAACTACATAACTACATTTGCCGATGAAAGGAGAACGTTATGCCGACGTCGAAGCCATTAAAAAATCGTCGACAGCGATCTTGAAGGACATCTCCAAGGGTGAACTTAAAAATTCATTCGACATGTTAATTGACCATGCAAAACATCTGTAGTATTGAAGTCGAAAGCGACTACTTTAAATAAAATAAATAAATTTTACCAAAATAGTAAGCTTTTGCTTTTATTTTAAAAAGGTTCGGTTTTCTCTGCGACAGACTGTGTAAGTATTTTATTCAATTATATTTTGATATTTTGATATATCTTTCTCGCAGTACCATAACTTCGTGCTCTATTGGTCTTTACTTGCAAAAATTAAACTAAGCCATCTTTGAAGTCCTTATTGAAATTAAATGTTTTTCCATCTAAATATTCTGTAAAGATCGAAGTAAGTGGTAATCAAAGGGTACTAGAATTACGAATATGTTTGGACCGGTAGCACAACTTAAGCTCTAACGAGCTGTCGAACCTGTATGATATCTGACTAATCTGTTCTCGACTGCCTCATGGATCGTTCAATTTGTCCGACTGGCAACAGTACATTTTCTAATTAATTGGTGAATTGTCCTGCATAAGCTTGAAAACCCCCCTTGATATCCCAGTAAATGGAGAACATCAGTTGTTTTAATGAATATTGGCTTCCTGTGTATTAGGCCGGCTTATTTTTTCTACTCCATGGTTACTTAATTACTACTTTGTTTTTAAAAAAATTTGAAGTTATAATTTAAGCTTAAAGATAAAAAAAATTCTTCGTAAAAATGCGCTTTATTTCATATCAATAGGAAATTACCGAAATGCCCTAAATACGTTATGCATAGTTTCTAACGTTATACATACTTCTTTCATTTTTCGATTAGAAGACGAATTTTAAAGCGTGTTTAAAATTTTTGTAGAAATACGGAATTTTAAAATTTCTTTTTCTTTACGCTTTTTATTTATTATTTCATATTTTGTAATTTATGTAAGATCAAATTCAGTTATAATCATTGCATTAACTACTGCGTTATTAAATATTACAATACAAGAAAACATCCTTACGCTATTGTTATATTCTTCATAGAACAGGATTTGAAAAATCTATTGATGTTATTTTTTTTATTAGAAAGAAATTGAGTCAACTATTTACGAGGATAGTTTGACAAGTAGTGAGAATGGAAAAGAAAAACGAACTTTTTAAATACAAAATAATTTTTATTTTTCAATATATTCTCATAAAAGAGCAATACAATGCCCTTATGCTATCTCTAAAATACGATTCCGGAAGTCTTGCAAAATACACACTTACGAAGATGATAAGCTCGTCGTTAGACGAAAATTTCTTACCGCCTAGGGCCGTTTTCAATTTTGGAAAAAGGTAGAAGTCGGAAGGGACTAGATCCGGCGAATAAGGCGCATGCGGTACTAATTGGAAATGCAACTCGTGGATTTTGGACATCGCAACTGTGCTGGTATGCGAGGGAGCGTTGTCTTGGTGAAACAGAATCTTTTTCTTTGCCATTCCTGGCCGTTTAGCATGAATATCAACATTTAATTTTTGTAGAAGCTTTGCATAATATTGTCCGTTTATTGTGGCACCTTTCTGAAGGTAATCAATGAGCAAAATGCCCTTTGAATCCCAAAAAATTGATGCCATCGCCTTGTTTGCTGATAAAGTGGTTTTCGGTTTCTTTGGAGGTGCAGAACCACGTTCTAACCATTGTTTCGACTGTTGTTTGTCTGCTATCTCTCTCACTTTGAGTTGTCGATCTTGCGTAATAATATTATGGATTTTTATAATCATTTCCTTAGAAGTCACGATTTTGGATGCTCCAGAGCGCGCTTTATCAACACAGCTTGTTCTACCACCTTTAAATTCATTTACCCATCTACTTATTGTGGCGGATGATGGAGCAAATTCACCTAATGTTTCCGGTAACTCGTCTTTTATTTCGGCAGCTTTCATACCCTTAATTACGAAGTATTTAATCACCGCACGATACTCTACTTTTTCCATTTTAACAAAACGACGTGTTGCTTCTTTTTCAATCAGCTGTCAAAAATAAACTAATCAACCGATTTATCTAAATATCGGATTGTAAATATATAAATAGGCAGCCTAAATTACAGTGCATTTGTTTTACCAATTAGAGCGCCACCTATGTGTCATTCTCACTACTTGTCAAACTATTCTCGTATTGATGTTATTTTTTTTATTAGAAAGAAGTCGAGTCAAGTATTTACTACCGTAGCTTTATTTAATGAAAGAAAAAGCTTTGGAATTGTATTTTCAGCCTGTGTTAGTTGTAAGAACAATTTGAAAAAAATTTGTATGTATAAAATATTTAAAAATATTTAATCATTTGCCTTCGGTTGGGGCTTTTAAAATCTTGTCATCAATCTAGCTCCAACGTTTATTCTACGTTAACTTACCTACAAATTTATTTCCAGATAACGTATGCATTTTTGTCTTCAAACATGGCCTACCATTTTATGAAAGAAAATACAACAATATACGAAACATCTGTGCCAGCAAATATTGTCTTTGCTGGTTCAGCATTGGCTGAAGAACAATTACGCAAATGTAAAGGCTATTTCCCCAATGCGTTGACAAGCGTGGCATACGGACAATCGGAAGCATGCAACATATGCACAATATTTTCGAAGACATCAACATCAAGATTAGCTCAAAAGTATCCTGGAAGCTGCGGAGTTCCAATACCAGGAATATCCGTAAAGGTAGCGAGAAATTTATTCATTTTTGTTATTAAAAAAGTGTGCGATCTTTTTATGCAGGCGAAAATGGTTCTTGGCATTCTTAAGCTTGAATAAATGTAAAAACTACAAGCACTCGGAGTTTAAATCTCGAGACCCCTGCGTAATAATCTAGTAACCATTGACAGAAAATAACAAAGAAAAGCCAAAAACAATGTTCAATTAGCTATCTAAAGAATAACAGTTGTATCAGCATATAATGACAGATCAAATTCACTGAATTACCGAATTACATTGGAAAGTTTTTTTTTATAATGGGTGTCTCAAAATTCGCGCAAGAAATGAAGCAATTTTTGTAGAAAACACAGGTTTATAATTAAAAATTGTAAATTTTTTATTGATTCATAAAGTATACACTGTAGGGTTATGTACGTGACGTAATAGCATA